>JAECZD010000081.1:0-85871 GCA_024349325.1 Pogonomyrmex californicus
TGGGAAAAACTATGTGGGAAAAACTATGTGGAAAAGAAGATGGGAAAAACTATGTGGAGAGAAGATGGGGAAAACTATGTGGGAAAAACTATGTGGGAAAAACTATGTGGAAAGAAGATGGGAAAAACTATGTGGGAAAAACTATGTGGAAAAAGATGGGAAAAACTGTGTGGGAAAAATTATGTGGAAAGAAGATGGGAAAAACTATGTGGAGAGAAGATGGGAAAAACTATGTGGGAAAAACTATGTGGGAAAAACTATGTGGGAAAAACTATGTGGGAAAAACTATGTGGGAAAAACTATGTGGAGGAAAAAACTATGTGGAAAAAAGATGGGAAAAACTATGTGGAAAGAAGATGGGAAAAACTATGTGGAAAGAAGATGGGAAAAACTATGTGGGAAAAACTATGTGGGAAAAACTGTGGGAAAAACTATGTGGGAAAAACTATGTGGGAAAAACTATGTGGGAAAAACTATGTGGAAAGAAGATGGGAAAAACTATGTGGAAAGAAGATGGGAAAAACTATGTGGAGAGAAGATGGGAAAAACTATGTGGGAAAAACTATGTGGGAAAAACTGTGGAAAAGAAGATGGAAAGGAAAAACTATGTGGAAAAACTATGTGGAAAAAAAATGGGAAAAACTATGTGGGAAAAACTATGTGGAAAGAAGATGGGAAAAACTATGTGGGAAAAATTATGTGGAAAGAAGATGGGAAAAACTATGTGGGAAAAATTATGTGGAAAGAAGATGGGAAAAACTATGTGGGAAAAACTATGTGGAAAGAAGATGGGAAAAACTATGTGGAGAGAAGATGGGAAAAACTATGTGGGAAAAACTATGTGGGAAAAACTATGTGGGAAAAACTATGTGGGAAAAACTATGTGGGAAAAACTATGTGGAAAGAAGATGGGAAAAACTATGTGGAAAGAAGATGGGAAAAACTATGTGGGAAAAAGATGGGAAAAACTATGTGGAGAGAAGATGGGAAAAACTATGTGGGAAAAACTATGTGGGAAAAACTATGTGGGAAAAACTATGTGGGAAAAACTATGTGGGAAAAATTATGTGGAAAGAAGATGGGAAAAACTATGTGGAGAAAAGATGGGAAAAACTATGTGGGAAAAACTATGTGGGAAAAACTATGTGGGAAAAACTATGTGGGAAAAACTATGTGGAAAGAAGATGGGAAAAACTATGTGGAGAGAAGATGGGAAAAACTATGTGGGAAAAACTATGTGGGAAAAACTATGTGGAAAGAAGATGGGAAAAACTATGTGGGAAAAACTATGTGGAAAGAAGATGGGAAAAACTATGTGGGAAAAACTATGTGGGAAAAACTATGTGGGAAAAACTATGTGGGAAAATTATGTGGAAAGAAGATGGGAAAAACTATGTGGAAAGAAGATGGGAAAAACTATGTGGAGAGAAGATGGGAAAAACTATGTGGGAAAAACTATGTGGGAAAAACTATGTGGGAAAAATTATGTGGAAAGAAGATGGGAAAAACTATGTGGAAAGAAGATGGGAAAAACTATGTGGGAAAAACTATGTGGGAAAAACTATGTGGGAAAAACTATGTGGGAAAAATTATGTGGAAAGAAGATGGGAAAAACTATGTGGAAAGAAGATGGGAAAAACTATGTGGGAAAAACTATGTGGGAAAAACTATGTGGGAAAAACTATGTGGGAAAAACTATGTGGGAAAAACTATGTGGGAAAAACTATGTGGAAAGAAGATGGGAAAAACTATGTGGAAAAAAGATGGGAAAAACTATGTGGAGAGAAGATGGGAAAAACTATGTGGGAAAAACTATGTGGGAAAAACTATGTGGAAAGAAGATAAAAAAAACTATGTGGGAAAAACTATGTGGGAAAAATTATGTGGAAAGAAGATGGGAAAAACTATGTGGGAAAAACTATGTGGGAAAAACTATGTGGGAAAAACTATGTGGGAAAAATTATGTGGAAAGAAGATGGGAAAAACTATGTGGGAAAAACTATGTGGAAAGAAGATGGGAAAAACTATGTGGGAAAAATTATGTGGAAAGAAGATGGGAAAAACTATGTGGGAAAAATTATGTGGAAAGAAGATGGGAAAAACTATGTGGAGAGAAGATGGGAAAAACTATGTGGGAAAAACTATGTGGAAAAACTATGTGGAAAGAAGATGGGAAAAACTATGTGGGAAAAACTATGTGGAAAGAAGATGGGAAAAACTATGTGGAGAGAAGATGGGAAAAACTATGTGGGAAAAACTATGTGGAAAGAAGATGGGAAAAACTATGTGGGAAAAACTATGTGGAAAGAAGATGGGAAAAACTATGTGGGAAAAATTATGTGGAAAGAAGATGGGAAAAACTATGTGGAGAGAAGATGGGAAAAACTATGTGGGAAAAACTATGTGGGAAAAACTATGTGGGAAAAACTATGTGGGAAAAACTATGTGGAAAGAAGATGGGAAAAACTATGTGGGAAAAACTATGTGGAAAAAAGATGGGAAAAACTATGTGGGAAAAACTATGTGGAAAGAAGATGGGAAAAACTATGTGGAGAAAAGATGGGAAAAACTATGTGGGAAAAACTATGTGGGAAAAACTATGTGGGAAAAACTATGTGGGAAAAACTATGTGGGAAAAACTATGTGGGAAAAACTATGTGGAAAGAAGATGGGAAAAACTATGTGGGAAAAACTATGTGGAAAGAAGATGGGAAAAACTATGTGGGAAAAACTATGTGGAAAGAAGATGGGAAAAACTATGTGGAGAGAAGATGGGAAAACTATGTGGGAAAAACTATGTGGGAAA
The DNA here is from genome assembly GCA_024349325.1 of Pogonomyrmex californicus. Classification (NCBI taxonomy): domain Eukaryota; kingdom Metazoa; phylum Arthropoda; class Insecta; order Hymenoptera; family Formicidae; genus Pogonomyrmex; species Pogonomyrmex californicus. The sequence continues at coordinate 2,807 of JAECZD010000081.1, forward strand.
AACTATGTGGAAAGAAGATGGGAAAAACTATGTGGAAAAACTATGTGGAAAGAAGATGGGAAAAACTATGTGGAGAGAAGATGGGAAAAACTATGTGGGAAAAACTATGTGGGAAAAACTATGTGGGAAAAACTATGTGGGAAAAACTATGTGGGAAAAACTATGTGGGAAAAATTATGTGGAAAGAAGATGGGAAAAATTATGTGGAAAGAAGATGGGAAAAACTATGTGGAGAGAAGATGGGAAAAACTATGTGGGAAAAACTATGTGGGAAAAACTATGTGGGAAAAACTATGTGGGAAAAACTATGTGGGAAAAACTATGTGGGAAAAATTATGTGGAAAAAAGATGGGAAAAACTATGTGGAAAGAAGATGGGAAAAACTATGTGGAGAGAAGATGGGAAAAACTATGTGGGAAAAACTATGTGGGAAAAACTATGTGGAAAGAAGATGGGAAAAACTATGTGGGAAAAATTATGTGGAAAAAAGATGGGAAAAACTATGTGGGAAAAACTATGTGGAAAGAAGATGGGAAAAACTATGTGGGAAAAATTATGTGGAAAAAAGATGGGAAAAACTATGTGGGAAAAACTATGTGGAAAGAAGATAAAAAACTATGTGGGAAAAACTATGTGGAGAGAAGATGGGAAAAACTATGTGGAGAGAAGATGGGAAAAACTATGTGGAAAGAAGATGGGAAAAACTATGTGGAAAGAAGATGGGAAAAACTATGTGGGAAAAAGATGGGAAAAACTATGTGGAGAGAAGATGGGAAAAACTATGTGGGAAAAACTATGTGGGAAAAACTATGTGGGAAAAACTATGTGGGAAAAACTATGTGGGAAAAATTATGTGGAAAGAAGATGGGAAAAATTATGTGGAAAGAAGATGGGAAAAACTATGTGGGAAAAACTATGTGGGAAAAACTATGTGGGAAAAACTATGTGGAAAAAACTATGTGGGAAAAACTATGTGGAAAGAAGATGGGAAAAACTATGTGGAAAGATGGGAAAAACTATGTGGGAAAAACTATGTGGGAAAAACTATGTGGAAAGAAGATGGGAAAAACTATGTGGGAAAAACTATGTGGAAAGAAGATGGGAAAAACTATGTGGGAAAAACTATGTGGGAAAAACTATGTGGGAAAAACTATGTGGGAAAATTATGTGGAAAAAAAATGGGAAAAACTATGTGGAAAGAAGATGGGAAAAACTATGTGGAGAGAAGATGGGAAAAACTATGTGGGAAAAAATATGTGGGAAAAACTATGTGGGAAAAACTATGTGGAAAGAAGATGGGAAAAACTATGTGGGAAAATGGGAAAAAAACTATGTGGGAAAAACTATGTGGAAAAACTATGTGGGAAAAACTATGTGGAAAAATTATGTGGAAAGAAGATGGGAAAAATGTATGTGGAAAGATGGGAAAAACTATGTGGGAAAAACTATGTGGGAAAAACTATGTGGGAAAAACTATGTGGGAAAAACTATGTGGGAAAAACTATGTGGGAAAAACTATGTGGGAAAAATTATGTGGAAAGAAGATGGGAAAAACTATGTGGAAAAGATGGGAAAAACTATGTGGAGAAGATGGGAAAAACTATGTGGGAAAAACTATGTGGGAAAAACTATGTGGAAAAGAAGATGGGAAAAACTATGTGGGAAAAACTATGTGGGAAAAACTATGTGGAAAGAAGATGGGAAAAACTATGTGGGAAAAACTATGTGGAAAAAAGATGGGAAAAACTATGTGGGAAAAACTATGTGGAAGAAGATGGGAAAAACTATGGGAAAAACTATGTGGAAGAAGATGGGAAAAACTATGTGGGAAAAACTATGTGGAAAGAAGATGGGAAAAACTATGTGGGAAAAATTATGTGGGAAAAAGATGGGAAAAACTATGTGGGAAGAAGATGGGAAAAACTATGTGGGAAAAACTATGTGGGAAAAACTATGTGGGAAAAACTATGTGGAAAAAAGATGGGAAAAACTATGTGGAAAGAAGATGGGAAAAACTATGTGGAGAGAAGATGGGAAAAACTATGTGGGAAAAACTATGTGGGAAAAAAGATGGGAAAAACTATGTGGAGAGAAGATGGGAAAAACTATGTGGGAAAAACTATGTGGGAAAAACTATGTGGGAAAAACTATGTGGGAAAAACTATGTGGGAAAAACTATGTGGAAAGAAGATGGGAAAAACTATGTGGAGAGAAGATGGGAAAAACTATGTGGGAAAAACTATCTGGGAAAAACTATGTGGAAAGAAGATGGGAAAAACTATGTGGGAAAAACTATGTGGAAAGAAGATGGGAAAAACTATGTGGGAAAAATTATGTGGAAAGAAGATGGGAAAAACTATGTGGAGACAAGATGGGAAAAACTATGTGGAGAGATGATGGGAAAAACTATGTGGGAAAAACTATGTGGGAAAAACTATGTGGGAAAAACTATGTGGGAAAAACTATGTGGGAAAAATTATGTGGAAAGAAGATGGGAAAAACTATGTGGAAAGAAGATGGGAAAAACTATGTGGAAAGAAGATGGGAAAAACTATGTGGGAAAAACTATGTGGGAAAAACTATGTGGAAAAAACTATGTGGGAAAAACTATGTGGGAAAAACTATGTGGGAAAAATTATGTGGAAAGAAGATGGGAAAAACTATGTGGAAAGAAGATGGGAAAAACTATGTGGAGAGAAGATGGGAAAAACTATGTGGGAAAAACTATGTGGGAAAAACTATGTGGAAAGAAGATGGAAAAAACTATGTGGGAAAAATTATGTGGAAAGAAGATGGGAAAAACTATGTGGGAAAAACTATGTGGAAAGAAGATGGGAAAAACTATGTGGGAAAAAAATTATGTGGAAAAAAGATGGGAAAAACTATGTGGGAAAAACTATGTGGAAAGAAGATGGGAAAAACTATGTGGGAAAAACTATGTGGAAAGAAGATGGGAAAAACTATGTGGAGAGAAGATGGGAAAAATATGGGAAAAACTATGTGGGAAAAACTGTGGGAAAAACTATGTGGGAAAAACTATGTGGGAAAAATTATGTGGAAAGAAGATGGGAAAAACTATGTGGAGAGAAGATGGGAAAAACTATGTGGAGAGAAGATGGGAAAAACTATGTGGGAAAAACTATGTGGGAAAAACTATGTGGGAAAAAATATGTGGGAAAAACTATGTGGAAAGAAGATGGGAAAAACTATGTGGAAAGAAGATGGGAAAAACTATGTGGAGAGAAGATGGGAAAAACTATGTGGAAAAAACTATGTGGGAAAAACTATGTGGAAAGAAGATGGAAAAACTATGTGGGAAAAACTATGTGGAAAGAAGATGGGAAAAACTATGTGGGAAAAACTATGTGGGAAAAACTATGTGGGAAAAACTATGTGGGAAAATTATGTGGAAAGAAGATGGGAAAAACTATGTGGAAAGAAGATGGGAAAAACTATGTGGAGAGAAGATGGGAAAAACTATGTGGGAAAAACTATGTGGGAAAAACTATGTGGGAAAAACTATGTGGAAAGAAGATGGGAAAAACTATGTGGAGAGAAGATGGGAAAAACTATGTGGGAAAAACTATGTGGGAAAAACTATGTGGAAAAAACTATGTGGGAAAAATTATGTGGAAAGAAGATGGGAAAAATTATGTGGAAAGAAGATGGGAAAAACTATGTGGAAAGAAGATGGGAAAAACTATGTGGGAAAAACTATGTGGGAAAAACTATGTGGGAAAAACTATGTGGGAAAAACTATGTGGAGAAAAACTATGTGGGAAAAACTATGTGGAAAATGGGAAAAATTATGTGGAAAAAGATGGGAAAAACTATGTGGGAGAAGATGGGGAAAAAACTATGTGGGAAAAACTATGTGGGAAAAACTATGTGGAAAAGAAGATGGGAAAAACTATGTGGGAAAAACTATGTGGGAAAAACTATGTGGGAAAAACTATGTGGGAAAAACTATGTAGGAAAAACTATGTGGGAAAAACTATGTGGGAAAAACTATGTGGAAAGAAGATGGGAAAAACTATGTGGGAAAAACTATGTGGAAAAGAAGATGGGAAAAACTATGTGGGAAAAATTATGTGGAAAGAAGATGGGAAAAACTATGTGGGAAAAATTATGTGGAAAGAAGATGGGAAAAACTATGTGGAGAGAAGATGGGAAAAACTATGTGGGAAAAACTATGTGGGAAAAACTATGTGGGAAAAATTATGTGGAAAGAAGATGGGAAAAATTATGTGGAAAGAAGATGGGAAAAACTATGTGGAGAGAAGATGGGAAAAACTATGTGGGAAAAATTATGTGGAAAAAAGATGGGAAAAACTATGTGGAGAGAAGATGGGAAAAACTATGTGGGAAAAACTATGTGGGAAAAACTATGTGGGAAAAACTATGTGGGAAAAACTATGTGGGAAAAACTATGTGGAAAGAAGATGGGAAAAACTATGTGGGAAAAACTATGTGGAAAGAAGATGGGAAAAACTATGTGGGAAAAATTATGTGGAAAGAAGATGGGAAAAACTATGTGGAAAAAATTATGTGGAAAGAAGATGGGAAAAACTATGTGGAGAGAAGATGGGAAAAACTATGTGGGAAAAACTATGTGGAAAAACTATGTGGGAAAAACTATGTGGGAAAAACTATGTGGAAAGAAGATGGGAAAAACTATGTGGAAAGAAGATGGGAAAAACTATGTGGAGAGAAGATGGGAAAAACTATGTGGGAAAAACTATGTGGGAAAAACTATGTGGAAAGAAGATGGGAAAAACTATGTGGGAAAAACTTTGTGGAAAGAAGATGGGAAAAACTATGTGGGAAAAACTATGTGGAAAGAAGATGGGAAAAACTATGTGGAAAGAAGATGGGAAAAACTATGTGGGAAAAACTATGTGGGAAAAACTATGTGGAAAGAAGATGGGAAAAACTATGTGGGAAAAATTATGTGGGAAAGTGGAAGAAGATGGGAAAAACTATGTGGGAAATGTGGGAAAAACTATGTGGGAAAAACTATGTGGGAAAAACTATGTGGGAAAAACTATGTGGGAAAAATTATGTGGAAAGAAGATGGGAAAAACTATGTGGGAAGAAGATGGGAAAAACTATGTGGGAAAAACTATGTGGGAAAAACTATGTGGAAAAACTATGTGGGAAAAACTATGTGGGATGTGGAAAGAAGATGGGAAAAACTATGTGGAAAAAGATGGGAAAAACTATGTGGAGAGAAGAACTATGTGGGAAAAACTATGTGGGAAAAACTATGTGGGAAAAACTATGTGGGAAAAATTATGTGGAAAGAAGATGGGAAAAATTATGTGGATGGGAAAAACTATGTGGAGAGAAGATGGGAAAAACTATGTGGGAAAAACTATGTGGGAAAAACTATGTGGAAAGAAGATGGGAAAAACTATGTGGGAAAAACTATGTGGAGAGAAGATGGGAAAAACTATGTGGGAAAAACTATGAGGAAAGAAGATGGGAAAAACTATGTGGGAAAAATTATGTGGAAAGAAGATGGGAAAAACTATGTGGAGAGAAGATGGGAAAAACTATGTGGGAAAAACTATGTGGGAAAAACTATGTGGGAAAAACTATGTGGGAAAAACTATGTGGAAAAAATTATGTGGAAAGAAGATGGGAAAAACTATGTGGGAAAAATTATGTGGAAAGAAGATGGGAAAAACTATGTGGGAAAAATTATGTGGAAAGAAGATGGGAAAAACTATGTGGAGACAAGATGGGAAAAACTATGTGGGAAAAACTATGTGGGAAAAACTATGTGGGAAAAACTATGTGGGAAAAACTATGTGGGAAAAATTATGTGGAAAGAAGATGGGAAAAACTATGTGGAAAAAAGATGGGAAAAACTATGTGGGAAGAAGATGGGAAAAACTATGTGGGAAAAACTATGTGGGAAAAACTATGTGGAAAGAAGATGGGAAAAACTATGTGGGAAAAACTATGTGGGAAAAATTATGTGGAAAGAAGATGGGAAAAACTATGTGGGAAAAACTATGTGGGAAAAACTATGTGGGAAAAACTATGTGGGAAAAACTATGTGGGAAAAACTATGTGGAAAGAAGATGGGAAAAACTATGTGGGAAAAACTATGTGGAAAGAAGATGGGAAAAACTATGTGGGAAAAATATGTGGAAAGAAGATGGGAAAAACTATGTGGGAAAAACTATGTGGAAAAAAGATGGGAAAAACTATGTGGGAAAAACTATGTGGGAAGAAGATGGGAAAAACTATGTGGGAAAAACTATGTGGAAAAAAGATGGGAAAAACTATGTGGAAAGAAGATGGGAAAAACTATGTGGAAGAAGATGGGAAAAACTATGTGGAAAAAAGATGGGAAAAACTATGTGGGAAAAAGATGGGAAAAACTATGTGGGAAGAAGATGGGAAAAACTATGTGGGAAAAACTATGTGGGAAAAACTATGTGGGAAAAACTATGTGGGAAAAACTATGTGGGAAAAATTATATGTGGAAAGAAGATGGGAAAAACTATGTGGGAAAGAAGATGGGAAAAACTATGTGGAAAAAGATGGGAAAAACTATGTGGGAAAAACTATGTGGGAAAAACTATGTGGAAAAAACTATGTGGGAAAAATTATGTGGAAAGAAGATGGGAAAAACTATGTGGAGAGAAGATGGGAAAAACTATGTGGGAAAAACTATGTGGGAAAAACTATGTGGAAAGAAGATGGGAAAAACTATGTGGGAAAAACTATGTGGAAAGATGGGAAAAACTATGTGGGAAAAACTATGTGGGAAAAACTATGTGGGAAAAACTATGTGGGAAAAATTATGTGGAAAGAAGATGGGAAAAATTATGTGGAAAGAAGATGGGAAAAACTATGTGGGAAAAACTATGTGGGAAAAACTATGTGGGAAAAACTATGTGGGAAAAATTATGTGGAAAGAAGATGGGAAAAACTATGTGGAGAGAAGATGGGAAAAACTATGTGGGAAAAACTATGTGGGAAAAACTATGTGGGAAAAACTATGTGGGAAAAATTATGTGGAAAGAAGATGGGAAAAACTATGTGGAAAGAAGATGGGAAAAACTATGTGGGAAAAACTATGTGGGAAAAACTATGTGGGAAAAACTATGTGGGAAAAACTATGTGGGAAAACTATGTGGGAAAAACTATGTGGGAAAAATTATGTGGAAAGAAGATGGGAAAAATTATGTGGAAAAAAGATGGGAAAAACTATGTGGAGAGAAGATGGGAAAAACTATGTGGGAAAAACTATGTGGGAAAAACTATGTGGAAAGAAGATAAAAAAAACTATGTGGGAAAAACTATGTGGGAAAAATTATGTGGAAAGAAGATGGGAAAAACTATGTGGGAAAAACTATGTGGGAAAAACTATGTGGGAAAAACTATGTGGGAAAAACTATGTGGAAAGAAGATGGGAAAAACTATGTGGGAAAAATTATGTGGAAAGAAGATGGGAAAAACTATGTGGGAAAAACTTTGTGGAAAGAAGATGGGAAAAACTATGTGGGAAAAACTATGTGGAAAGAAGATGGGAAAAACTATGTGGGAAAAGATGGGAAAAACTATGTGGGAAAAACTATGTGGAAAAAACTATGTGGGAAAAATTATGTGGAAAGAAGATGGGAAAAACTATGTGGAAAGAAGATGGGAAAAACTATGTGGAAAGAAGATGGGAAAAACTATCTGGGAAAAATTATGTGGAAAAAAGATGGGAAAAACTATGTGGAGAGAAGATGGGAAAAACTATGTGGGAAAAACTATGTGGGAAAAACTATGTGGGAAAAACTATGTGGGAAAAACTATGTGGGAAAAACTATGTGGAAAGAAGATGGGAAAAACTATGTGGAGAAAAGATGGGAAAAACTATGTGAGAAAAACTATGTGGGAAAAACTATGTGGAAAGAAGATGGGAAAAACTATGTGGGAAAACTATGTGGAAAGAAGATGGGAAAAACTATGTGGGAAAAATTATGTGGAAAGAAGATGGGAAAAACTATGTGGAGAGAAGATGGGAAAAACTATGTGGGAAAAACTATGTGGGAAAAACTATGTGGGAAAAACTATGTGGGAAAAACTATGTGGGAAAAACTATGTGGGAAAAATTATGTGGAAAGAAGATGGGAAAAACTATGTGGAAAGAAGATGGGAAAAACTATGTGGAAAGAAGATGGGAAAAACTATGTGGGAAAAACTATGTGGGAAAAACTATGTGGGAAAAACTATGTGGGAAAAACTATGTGGGAAAAACTATGTGGGAAAAATTATGTGGAAAGAAGATGGGAAAAACTATGTGGAAAGAAGATGGGAAAAACTATGTGGAGAGAAGATGGGAAAAACTATGTGGGAAAAACTATGTGGGAAAAACTATGTGGAAAGAAGATGGGAAAAACTATGTGGGAAAAACTATGTGGAAAAAAGATGGGAAAAACTATGTGGGAAAAACTATGTGGAAAGAAGATGGGAAAAACTATGTGGGAAAAACTATGTGGAAAAAAGATGGGAAAAACTATGTGGGAAAAACTATGTGGGAAGAAGATGGGAAAAACTATGTGGGAAAAACTATGTGGAGAGAAGATGGGAAAAACTATGTGGAGAGAAGATGGGAAAAACTATGTGGGAAAAACTATGTGGGAAAAACTATGTGGGAAAAACTATGTGGGAAAAACTATGTGGGAAAAATTATGTGGAAAGAAGATGGGAAAAACTATGTGGAAAGAAGATGGGAAAAACTATGTGGAGAGAAGATGGGAAAAACTATGTGGGAAAAACTATGTGGGAAAAACTATGTGGGAAAAACTATGTGGGAAAAACTATGTGGAAAGAAGATGGGAAAAACTATGTGGAAAGAAGATGGGAAAAACTATGTGGAAAGAAGATGGGAAAAACTATGTGGGAAAAACTATGTGGGAAAAACTATGTGGAAAGAAGATGGGAAAAACTATGTGGGAAAAACTATGTGGAAAGAAGATGGGAAAAACTATGTGGGAAAAACTATGTGGGAAAAACTATGTGGGAAAAACTATGTGGGAAAATTATGTGGAAAGAAAATGGGAAAAATTATGTGGAAAGAAGATGGGAAAAACTATGTAGAGAGAAGATGGGAAAAACTATGTGGGAAAAACTATGTGGGAAAAACTATGTGGGAAAAATTATGTGGAAAGAAGATGGGAAAAACTATGTGGAGAGAAGATGGGAAAAACTATGTGGGAAAAACTATGTGGGAAAAACTATGTGGAAAAAACTATGTGGGAAAAATTATGTGGAAAGAAGATGGGAAAAACTATGTGGAAAGAAGATGGGAAAAACTATGTGGAAAGAAGATGGGAAAAACTATGTGGGAAAAACTATGTGGGAAAAACTATGTGGGAAAAACTATGTGGGAAAAACTATGTGGGAAAAACTATGTGGGAAAAATTATGTGGAAAGAAGATGGGAAAAATTATGTGGAAAGAAGATGGGAAAAACTATGTGGAGAGAAGATGGGAAAAACTATGTGGGAAAAACTATGTGGGAAAAACTATGTGGAAAGAAGATGGGAAAAACTATGTGGGAAAAACTATGTGGGAAAAACTATGTGGAAAGAAGATGGGAAAAACTATGTGGGAAAAACTATGTGGGAAAAACTATGTGGGAAAAACTATGTGGGAAAAACTATGTGGGAAAAACTATGTGGAAAGAAGATGGGAAAAACTATGTGGGAAAAACTATGTGGAAAGAAGATGGGAAAAACTATGTGGGAAAAATTATGTGGAAAGAAGATGGGAAAAACTATGTGGGAAAAATTATGTGGAAAGAAGATGGGAAAAACTATGTGGAGAGAAGATGGGAAAAACTATGTGGGAAAAACTATGTGGGAAAAACTATGTGGGAAAAACTATGTGGAAAGAAGATGGGAAAAACTTATGTGGAAAGAAGATGGGAAAAACTATGTGGAAAGAAGATGGGAAAAACTATCTGGGAAAAATTATGTGGAAAAAAGATGGGAAAAACTATGTGGAGAGAAGATGGGAAAAACTATGTGGGAAAAACTATGTGGGAAAAACTATGTGGGAAAAACTATGTGGGAAAAACTATGTGGGAAAAACTATGTGGAGAGAAGATGGGAAAAACTATGTGGGAAAAACTGTGTGGAAAGAAGATGGGAAAAACTATGTGGGAAAAACTATGTGGAAAGAAGATGGAAAAAACTATGTGGGAAAAATTATGTGGAAAGAAGATGGGAAAAACTATGTGGAGAAAAGATGGGAAAAACTATGTGGGAAAAACTATGTGGGAAAAACTATGTGGGAAAAACTATGTGGGAAAAATTATGTGGAAAGAAGATGGGAAAAACTATGTGGAAAGAAGATGGGAAAAACTATGTGGAGAGAAGATGGGAAAAACTATGTGGGAAAAACTATGTGGGAAAAACTATGTGGAAAGAAGATGGGAAAAACTATCTGGGAAAAATTATGTGGAAAAAAGATGGGAAAAACTATGTGGGAAAAACTATGTGGAGAGAAGATGGGAAAAACTATGTGGAGAGAAGATGGGAAAAACTATGTGGGAAAAACTATGTGGGAAAAACTATGTGGAAAGAAGATGGGAAAAACTATGTGGGAAAAACTTATGTGGAAAAAGATGGGAAAAACTATGTGGAAAGAAGATGGGAAAAACTATGTGGGAAAAACTATGTGGGAAAAACTATGTGGAAAAACTATGTGGGAAAAACTATGTGGGAAAAACTATGTGGGAAAAACTATGTGGGAAAAACTATGTGGAAAGAAGATGGGAAAAACTATGTGGAAAGAAGATGGGAAAAACTATGTGGGAAAAACTATGTGGGAAAAACTATGTGGGAAAAACTATGTGGGAAAAACTATGTGGGAAAAATTATGTGGAAAGAAGATGGGAAAAATTATGTGGAAAGAAGATGGGAAAAACTATGTGGAGAGAAGATGGGAAAAACTATGTGGGAAAAACTATGTGGGAAAAACTATGTGGGAAAAACTATGTGGGAAAAATTATGTGGAAAAAAGATGGGAAAAACTATGTGGAAAGAAGATGGGAAAAACTATGTGGAGAGAAGATGGGAAAAACTATGTGGGAAAAACTATGTGGGAAAAACTATGTGGAAAGAAGATGGGAAAAACTATGTGGGAAAAACTATGTGGAAAAAAGATGGGAAAAACTATGTGGGAAAAACTATGTGGAAAGAAGATGGGAAAAACTATGTGGGAAAAATTATGTGGAAAGAAGATGGGAAAAACTATGTGGAGACAAGATGGGAAAAACTATGTGGAGAGATGATGGGAAAAACTATGTGGGAAAAACTATGTGGGAAAAACTATGTGGAAAAAACTATGTGGAAAGAAGATGGGAAAAACTATGTGGGAAAAACTATGTGGAAAGAAGATGGGAAAAACTATGTGGGAAAAATTATGTGGAAAGAAGATGGGAAAAACTATGTGGAGAGAAGATGGGAAAAACTATGTGGGAAAAACTATGTGGGAAAAACTATGTGGGAAAAACTATGTGGGAAAAACTATGTGGGAAAAACTATGTGGAAAGAAGATGGGAAAAACTATGTGGAAAAAAGATGGGAAAAACTATGTGGAGAAAGATGGGAAAAACTATGTGGGAAAAACTATGTGGGAAAAACTATGTGGAAAGAAGATAAAAAAAACTATGTGGGAAAAACTATGTGGGAAAAATTGTGGAAAGAAGATGGGAAAAACTATGTGGGAAAAACTATGTGGGAAAAACTATGTGGGAAAAACTATGTGGGAAAAACTATGTGGGAAAAACTATGTGGAAAGAAGATGGGAAAAACTATGTGGGAAAAACTATGTGGAAAGAAGATGGGAAAAACTATGTGGGAAAAACTATGTGGAAAGAAGATGGGAAAAACTATGTGGGAAAAATTATGTGGAAAGAAGATGGGAAAAACTATGTGGAGAGAAGATGGGAAAAACTATGTGGGAAAAACTATGTGGAAAAACTATGTGGGAAAAACTATGTGGAAAGAAGATGGGAAAAACTATGTGGAAAGAAGATGGGAAAAACTATGTGGAAAGAAGATGGGAAAAACTATGTGGGAAAAACTATGTGGAAAAAAGATGGGAAAAACTATGTGGAGAGAAGATGGGAAAAACTATGTGGGAAAAACTATGTGGGAAAAACTATGTGGGAAAAACTATGTGGGAAAAACTATGTGGGAAAAATTATGTGGAAAGAAGATGGGAAAAACTATGTGGGAAAAACTATGTGGAAAGAAGATGGGAAAAACTATGTGGGAAAAACTATGTGGAAAGAAGATGGGAAAAACTATGTGGGAAAAATTATGTGGAAAGAAGATGGGAAAAACTATGTGGAGAGAAGATGGGAAAAACTATGTGGGAAAAACTATGTGGGAAAAACTATGTGGGAAAAACTATGTGGGAAAAACTATGTGGAAAGAAGATGGGAAAAACTATGTGGAAAGAAGATGGGAAAAACTATGTGGAGAGAAGATGGGAAAAACTATGTGGAAAAACTATGTGGGAAAAACTATGTGGAAAGAAGATGGGAAAAACTATGTGGGAAAAACTATGTGGAAAAAAGATGGGAAAAACTATGTGGGAAAAACTATGTGGAAAGAAGATGGGAAAAACTATGTGGAGAGAAGATGGGAAAAACTATGTGGGAAAAACTATGTGGGAAAAACTATGTGGAAAGAAGATGGGAAAAACTATGTGGGAAAAATTATGTGGAAAGAAGATGGGAAAAACTATGTGGAGAGAAGATGGGAAAAACTATGTGGGAAAAACTATGTGGGAAAAACTATGTGGGAAAAACTATGTGGGAAAAACTATGTGGGAAAAACTATGTGGGAAAAACTATGTGGGAAAAATTATGTGGAAAGAAGATGGGAAAAACTATGTGGAAAGAAGATGGGAAAAACTATGTGGGAAAAACTATGTGGGAAAAACTATGTGGGAAAAACTATGTGGGAAAAACTATGTGGAAAGAAGATGGGAAAAACTATGTGGAAAGAAGATGGGAAAAACTATGTGGAGAGAAGATGGGAAAAACTATGTGGGAAAAACTATGTGGGAAAAACTATGTGGGAAAAACTATGTGGGAAAAACTATGTGGAAAGAAGATGGGAAAAACTATGTGGAAAGAAGATGGGAAAAACTATGTGGAGAGAAGATGGGAAAAACTATGTGGGAAAAACTATGTGGGAAAAACTATGTGGAAAGAAGATGGGAAAAACTATCTGGGAAAAATTATGTGGAAAAAAGATGGGAAAAACTATGTGGGAAAAACTATGTGGAAAGAAGATGGGAAAAACTATGTGGGAAAAATTATGTGGAAAGAAGATGGGAAAAACTATGTGGAGAGAAGATGGGAAAAACTATGTGGGAAAAACTATGTGGGAAAAACTATGTGGGAAAAACTATGTGGGAAAAACTATGTGGAAAAAATTATGTGGAAAGAAGATGGGAAAAACTATGTGGGAAAAACAATGTGGAAAGAAGGTGGGAAAAACTATCTGGGAAAAATTATGTGGAAAGAAGATGGGAAAAACTATGTGGAGAGAAGATGGGAAAAACTATGTGGGAAAAACTATGTGGGAAAAACTATGTGGGAAAAACTATGTGGGAAAAACTATGTGGGAAAAATTATGTGGAAAGAAGATGGGAAAAACTATGTGGAAAAAAGATGGGAAAAACTATGTGGAGAGAAGATGGGAAAAACTATGTGGGAAAAACTATGTGGGAAAAACTATGTGGAAAGAAGATGGGAAAAACTATGTGGGAAAAACTATGTGGGAAAAATTATGTGGAAAGAAGATGGGAAAAACTATGTGGGAAAAACTATGTGGGAAAAACTATGTGGGAAAAACTATGTGGGAAAAACTATGTGGGAAAAACTATGTGGAAAGAAGATGGGAAAAACTATGTGGGAAAAACTATGTGGAAAGAAGATGGGAAAAACTATGTGGGAAAAACTATGTGGAAAGAAGATGGGAAAAACTATGTGGGAAAAATTATGTGGAAAGAAGATGGGAAAAACTATGTGGAGAGAAGATGGGAAAAACTATGTGGGAAAAACTATGTGGGAAAAACTATGTGGGAAAAACTATGTGGAAAGAAGATGGGAAAAACTATGTGGAAAGAAGATGGGAAAAACTATGTGGAGAGAAGATGGGAAAAACTATGTGGGAAAAATTATGTGGAAAAAAGATGGGAAAAACTATGTGGAAAGAAGATGGGAAAAACTATGTGGGAAAAACTATGTGGGAAAAACTATGTGGGAAAAACTATGTGGGAAAAACTATGTGGGAAAAACTATGTGGAAAGAAGATGGGAAAAACTATGTGGGAAAAACTATGTGGAAAGAAGATGGGAAAAACTATGTGGGAAAAACTATGTGGAAAGATGGGAAAAACTATGTGGGAAAAACTATGTGGAAAGAAGATGGGAAAAACTATGTGGAGAGAAGATGGGAAAAACTATGTGGGAAAAACTATGTGGGAAAAACTATGTGGGAAAAACTATGTGGGAAAAATTATGTGGAAAGAAGATGGGAAAAACTATGTGGAAAGAAGATGGGAAAAACTATGTGGAGAGAAGATGGGAAAAACTATGTGGGAAAAACTATGTGGGAAAAACTATGTGGGAAAAGATGGGAAAAACTATGTGGAGAGAAGATGGGAAAAACTATGTGGGAAAAACTATGTGGGAAAAACTATGTGGGAAAAACTATGTGGGAAAAACTATGTGGGAAAAATTATGTGGAAAGAAGATGGGAAAAACTATGTGGAAAGAAGATGGGAAAAACTATGTGGAGAGAAGATGGGAAAAACTATGTGGGAAAAACTATGTGGGAAAAACTATGTGGAAAAAACTATGTGGGAAAAATTATGTGGAAAGAAGATGGGAAAAACTATGTGGAGAGAAGATGGGAAAAACTATGTGGGAAAAACTATGTGGGAAAAACTATGTGGAAAGAAGATGAGAAAAACTATGTGGGAAAAACTATGTGGAAAGAAGATGGGAAAAACTATGTGGGAAAAACTATGTGGGAAAAACTATGTGGGAAAAACTATGTGGGAAAAACTATGTGGAAAGAAGATGGGAAAAACTATGTGGAGAGAAGATGGGAAAAACTATGTGGAGAGAAGATGGGAAAAACTATGTGGGAAAAACTATGTGGGAAAAACTATGTGGGAAAAATTATGTGGAAAGAAGATGGGAAAAACTATGTGGAGAGAAAATGGGAAAAACTATGTGGGAAAAACTATGTGGGAAAAACTATGTGGGAAAAACTATGTGGGAAAAATTATGTGGAAAGAAGATGGGAAAAACTATGTGGAAAGAAGATGGGAAAAACTATGTGGGAAAAACTATGTGGGAAAAACTATGTGGGAAAAACTATGTGGGAAAAACTATGTGGGAAAAACTATGTGGGAAAAATTATGTGGAAAGAAGATGGGAAAAACTATGTGGAAAGAAGATGGGAAAAACTATGTGGAGAGAAGATGGGAAAAACTATGTGGGAAAAACTATGTGGGAAAAACTATGTGGAAAGAAGATGGGAAAAACTGTGTGGGAAAAACTATGTGGGAAAAACTATGTGGGAAAAACTATGTGGGAAAAACTATGTGGGAAAAACTATGTGGGAAAAACTATGTGGGAAAAACTATGTGGAAAGAAGATGGGAAAAACTATGTGGGAAAAACTATGTGGAAAGAAGATGGGAAAAACTATGTGGGAAAAATTATGTGGAAAGAAGATGGGAAAAACTATGTGGGAAAAACTATGTGGAAAGAAGATGGGAAAAACTATGTGGAGAGAAGATGGGAAAAACTATGTGGGAAAAACTATGTGGGAAAAACTATGTGGAAAGAAGATGGGAAAAACTATGTGGGAAAAACTATGTGGAAAGAAGATGGGAAAAACTATGTGGAGAGAAGATGGGGAAAACTATGTGGGAAAAACTATGTGGGAAAAACTATGTGGAAAGAAGATGGGAAAAACTATGTGGGAAAAACTATGTGGAAAGAAGATGGGAAAAACTATGTGGGAAAAATATGTGGAAAGAAGATGGGAAAAACTATGTGGAGAGAAGATGGGAAAAACTATGTGGGAAAAACTATGTGGGAAAAACTATGTGGGAAAAACTATGTGGGAAAAACTATGTGGAAAGAAGATGGGAAAAACTATGTGGGAAAAACTATGTGGAAAAAAGATGGGAAAAACTATGTGGGAAAAACTATGTGGAAAGAAGATGGGAAAAACTATGTGGAGAGAAGATGGGAAAAACTATGTGGGAAAAACTATGTGGGAAAAACTATGTGGGAAAAACTATGTGGGAAAAACTATGTGGGAAAAACTATGTGGGAAAAACTATGTGGAAAGAAGATGGGAAAAACTATGTGGGAAAAACTATGTGGAAAGAAGATGGGAAAAACTATGTGGGAAAAACTATGTGGAAAGAAGATGGGAAAAACTATGTGGAGAGAAGATGGGAAAAACTATGTGGGAAAAACTATGTGGGAAAAACTATGTGGAAAGAAGATGGGAAAAACTATGTGGGAAAACTATGTGGAAAGAAGATGGGAAAAACTATGTGGAGAGAAGATGGGAAAAACTATGTGGGAAAAACTATGTGGGAAAAACTATGTGGGAAAAACTATGTGGGAAAAACTATGTGGGAAAAACTATGTGGGAAAAATTATGTGGAAAGAAGATGGGAAAAACTATGTGGAAAGAAGATGGGAAAAATTATGTGGAAAGAAAATGGGAAAAACTATGTGGGAAAAACTATGTGGGAAAAACAATGTGGGAAAAACTATGTGGGAAAAACTATGTGGGAAAAACTATGTGGAAAGAAGATGGGAAAAACTATGTGGAAAGAAGATGGGAAAAACTATGTGGAGAGAAGATGGGAAAAACTATGTGGGAAAAACTATGTGGGAAAAACTATGTGGAAAGAAGATGGGAAAAACTATGTGGGAAAAACTATGTGGAAAAAAGATGGGAAAAACTATGTGGGAAAAACTATGTGGAAAGAAGATGGGAAAAACTATGTGGGAAAAATTATGTGGAAAAAAGATGGGAAAAACTATGTGGGAAAAACTATGTGGGAAGAAGATGGGAAAAACTATGTGGGAAAAACTATGTGGAAAGAAGATGGGAAAAACTATGTGGAGAGAAGATGGGAAAAACTATGTGGAAAGAAGATGGGAAAAACTATGTGGAAAGAAGATGGGAAAAACTATGTGGGAAAAAGATGGGAAAAACTATGTGGAGAGAAGATGGGAAAAACTATGTGGGAAAAACTATGTGGGAAAAACTATGTGGGAAAAACTATGTGGGAAAAACTATGTGGGAAAAACTATGTGGAAAGAAGATGGGAAAAACTATGTGGAAAGAAGATGGGAAAAACTATGTGGAGAGAAGATGGGAAAAACTATGTGGGAAAAACTATGTGGGAAAAACTATGTGGAAAAAACTATGTGGGAAAAATTATGTGGAAAGAAGATGGGAAAAACTATGTGGAGAGAGATGGGAAAAACTATGTGGGAAAAACTATGTGGGAAAAACTATGTGGAAAGAAGATGGGAAAAACTATGTGGGAAAAACTATGTGGAAAGAAGATGGGAAAAACTATGTGGGAAAAACTATGTGGGAAAAACTATGTGGGAAAAACTATGTGGGAAAATTATGTGGAAAGAAAATGGGAAAAATTATGTGGAAAGAAGATGGGAAAAACTATGTGGAGAGAAGATGGGAAAAACTATGTGGGAAAAACTATGTGGGAAAAACTATGTGGGAAAAACTATGTGGAAAGAAGATGGGAAAAACTATGTGGAGAGAAGATGGGAAAAACTATGTGGGAAAAACTATGTGGGAAAAACTATGTGGGAAAAACTATGTGGGAAAAACTATGTGGAAAGAAGATGGGAAAAACTATGTGGAAAGAAGATGGGAAAAACTATGTGGGAAAACTATGTGGGAAAAACTATGTGGGAAAAACTATGTGGGAAAAACTATGTGGGAAAAACTATGTGGGAAAAACTATGTGGGAAAAATTATGTGGAAAGAAGATGGGAAAAACTATGTGGGAAAAAGATGGGAAAAACTATGTGGAGAGAAGATGGGAAAAACTATGTGGGAAAAACTATGTGGGAAAAACTATGTGGAAAGAAGATGGGAAAAACTATGTGGGAAAAACTATGTGGGAAAAACTATGTGGAAAGAAGATGGGAAAAACTATGTGGGAAAAACTATGTGGGAAAAACTATGTGGGAAAAACTATGTGGGAAAAACTATGTGGAAAGAAGATGGGAAAAACTATGTGGGAAAAACTATGTGGAAAGAAGATGGGAAAAACTATGTGGGAAAAACTATGTGGAAAGAAGATGGGAAAAACTATGTGGGAAAAATTATGTGGAAAGAAGATGGGAAAAACTATGTGGAGAGAAGATGGGAAAAACTATGTGGGAAAAACTATGTGGGAAAAACTATGTGGGAAAAATTATGTGGAAAGAAGATGGGAAAAACTATGTGGAAAGAAGATGGGAAAAACTATGTGGAGAGAAGATGGGAAAAACTATGTGGGAAAAATTATGTGGAAAAAAGATGGGAAAAACTATGTGGAGAGAAGATGGGAAAAACTATGTGGGAAAAACTATGTGGGAAAAACTATGTGGGAAAAACTATGTGGGAAAAACTATGTGGAAAGAAGATGGGAAAAACTATGTGGAGAGAAGATGGGAAAAACTATGTGGGAAAAACTATGTGGGAAAAACTATGTGGAAAGAAGATGGGAAAAACTATGTGGGAAAAACTATGTGGAAAGAAGATGGGAAAAACTATGTGGGAAAAATTATGTGGAAAGAAGATGGGAAAAACTATGTGGAGAGAAGATGGGAAAAACTATGTGGGAAAAACTATGTGGGAAAAACTATGTGGGAAAAACTATGTGGGAAAAACTATGTGGGAAAAACTATGTGGGAAAAACTATGTGGAAAGAAGATGGGAAAAACTATGTGGAAAGAAGATGGGAAAAACTATGTGGAGAGAAGATGGGAAAAACTATGTGGGAAAAACTATGTGGGAAAAACTATGTGGGAAAAACTATGTGGGAAAAACTATGTGGGAAAAACTATGTGGGAAAAACTATGTGGAAAGAAGATGGGAAAAACTATGTGGAAAGAAGATGGGAAAAACTATGTGGAGAGAAGATGGGAAAAACTATGTGGGAAAAACTATGTGGGAAAAACTATGTGGAAAGAAGATGGGAAAAACTATCTGGGAAAAATTATGTGGAAAAAAGATGGGAAAAACTATGTGGGAAAAACTATGTGGAAAGAAGATGGGAAAAACTATCTGGGAAAAATTATGTGGAAAAAAGATGGGAAAAACTATGTGGGAAAAACTATGTGGGAAGAAGATGGGAAAAACTATGTGGGAAAAACTATGTGGAAAGAAGATGGGAAAAACTATGTGGAGAGAAGATGGGAAAAACTATGTGGGAAAAACTATGTGGGAAAAACTATGTGGGAAAAACTATGTGGGAAAAACTATGTGGGAAAAATTATGTGGAAAGAAGATGGGAAAAACTATGTGGAAAGAAGATGGGAAAAACTATGTGGAGAGAAGATGGGAAAAACTATGTGGGAAAAACTATGTGGGAAAAACTATGTGGGAAAAACTATGTGGGAAAAACTATGTGGAAAGAAGATGGGAAAAACTATGTGGAAAGAAGATGGGAAAAACTATGTGGAGAGAAGATGGGAAAAACTATGTGGGAAAAACTATGTGGGAAAAACTATGTGGAAAGAAGATGGGAAAAACTATGTGGGAAAAACTATGTGGAAAGAAGATGGGAAAAACTATGTGGGAAAAACTATGTGGGAAAAACTATGTGGGAAAAACTATGTGGGAAAATTATGTGGAAAGAAGATGGGAAAAACTATGTGGAAAGAAGATGGGAAAAACTATGTGGAGAGAAGATGGGAAAAACTATGTGGGAAAAACTATGTGGGAAAAACTATGTGGGAAAAATTATGTGGAAAGAAGATGGGAAAAACTATGTGGAGAGAAGATGGGAAAAACTATGTGGGAAAAACTATGTGGGAAAAACTATGTGGAAAAAACTATGTGGGAAAAATTATGTGGAAAGAAGATGGGAAAAATTATGTGGAAAGAAGATGGGAAAAACTATGTGGAAAGAAGATGGGAAAAACTATGTGGGAAAAACTATGTGGGAAAAACTATGTGGGAAAAACTATGTGGGAAAAACTATGTGGGAAAAACTATGTGGGAAAAATTATGTGGAAAGAAGATGGGAAAAACTATGTGGAAAAAAGATGGGAAAAACTATGTGGAGAGAAGATGGGAAAAACTATGTGGGAAAAACTATGTGGGAAAAACTATGTGGAAAGAAGATGGGAAAAACTATGTGGGAAAAACTATGTGGGAAAAACTATGTGGAAAGAAGATGGGAAAAACTATGTGGGAAAAACTATGTGGGAAAAACTATGTGGGAAAAACTATGTGGGAAAAACTATGTGGGAAAAACTATGTGGAAAGAAGATGGGAAAAACTATGTGGGAAAAACTATGTGGAAAGAAGATGGGAAAAACTATGTGGGAAAAATTATGTGGAAAGAAGATGGGAAAAACTATGTGGGAAAAATTATGTGGAAAGAAGATGGGAAAAACTATGTGGAGAGAAGATGGGAAAAACTATGTGGGAAAAACTATGTGGGAAAAACTATGTGGGAAAAATTATGTGGAAAGAAGATGGGAAAAACTATGTGGAAAGAAGATGGGAAAAACTATGTGGAGAGAAGATGGGAAAAACTATGTGGGAAAAACTATGTGGAAAAAAGATGGGAAAAACTATGTGGAGAGAAGATGGGAAAAACTATGTGGGAAAAACTATGTGGGAAAAACTATGTGGGAAAAACTATGTGGGAAAAACTATGTGGGAAAAACTATGTGGAAAGAAGATGGGAAAAACTATGTGGGAAAAACTATGTGGAAAGAAGATGGGAAAAACTATGTGGGAAAAACTATGTGGAAAGAAGATGGGAAAAACTATGTGGGAAAAATTATGTGGAAAGAAGATGGGAAAAACTATGTGGAGAGAAGATGGGAAAAACTATGTGGGAAAAACTATGTGGGAAAAACTATGTGGGAAAAACTATGTGGGAAAAATTATGTGGAAAGAAGATGGGAAAAACTATGTGGAAAGAAGATGGGAAAAACTATGTGGAGAGAAGATGGGAAAAACTATGTGGGAAAAACTATGTGGGAAAAACTATGTGGAAAGAAGATGGGAAAAACTATGTGGGAAAAACTATGTGGAAAAAAGATGGGAAAAACTATGTGGGAAAAACTATGTGGAAAGAAGATGGGAAAAACTATGTGGAGAGAAGATGGGAAAAACTATGTGGGAAAAACTATGTGGGAAAAACTATGTGGAAAGAAGATGGGAAAAACTATGTGGGAAAAATTATGTGGAAAGAAGATGGGAAAAACTATGTGGAGAGAAGATGGGAAAAACTATGTGGGAAAAACTATGTGGGAAAAACTATGTGGGAAAAACTATGTGGGAAAAACTATGTGGGAAAAACTATGTGGGAAAAACTATGTGGGAAAAATTATGTGGAAAGAAGATGGGAAAAACTATGTGGAAAGAAGATGGGAAAAACTATGTGGGAAAAACTATGTGGGAAAAACTATGTGGGAAAAACTATGTGGGAAAAACTATGTGGGAAAAATTATGTGGAAAGAAGATGGGAAAAACTATGTGGAAAGAAGATGGGAAAAACTATGTGGAGAGAAGATGGGAAAAACTATGTGGGAAAAACTATGTGGGAAAAACTATGTGGGAAAAACTATGTGGGAAAAATTATGTGGAAAGAAGATGGGAAAAACTATGTGGAAAGAAGATGGGAAAAACTATGTGGAGAGAAGATGGGAAAAACTATGTGGGAAAAACTATGTGGGAAAAACTATGTGGAAAGAAGATGGGAAAAACTATGTGGGAAAAACTATGTGGAAAAAAGATGGGAAAAACTATGTGGGAAAAACTATGTGGAAAGAAGATGGGAAAAACTATGTGGGAAAAATTATGTGGAAAGAAGATGGGAAAAACTATGTGGAGAGAAGAAGGGAAAAACTATGTGGGAAAAACTATGTGGGAAAAACTATGTGGGAAAAACTATGTGGGAAAAACTATGTGGAAAAAATTATGTGGAAAGAAGATGGGAAAAACTATGTGGGAAAAACTATGTGGAAAGAAGATGGGAAAAACTATGTGGGAAAAATTATGTGGAAAGAAGATGGGAAAAACTATGTGGAGAGAAGATGGGAAAAACTATGTGGGAAAAACTATGTGGGAAAAACTATGTGGGAAAAACTATGTGGGAAAAACTATGTGGGAAAAATTATGTGGAAAGAAGATGGGAAAAACTATGTGGAAAAAAGATGGGAAAAACTATGTGGAGAGAAGATGGGAAAAACTATGTGGGAAAAACTATGTGGGAAAAACTATGTGGAAAGAAGATGGGAAAAACTATGTGGGAAAAACTATGTGGGAAAAACTATGTGGAAAGAAGATGGGAAAAACTATGTGGGAAAAACTATGTGGGAAAAACTATGTGGGAAAAACTATGTGGGAAAAACTATGTGGGAAAAACTATGTGGAAAGAAGATGGGAAAAACTATGTGGGAAAAACTATGTGGAAAGAAGATGGGAAAAACTATGTGGGAAAAACTATGTGGAAAGAAGATGGGAAAAACTATGTGGGAAAAATTATGTGGAAAGAAGATGGGAAAAACTATGTGGAGAGAAGATGGGAAAAACTATGTGGGAAAAACTATGTGGGAAAAACTATGTGGGAAAAACTATGTGGAAAGAAGATGGGAAAAACTATGTGGAAAGAAGATGGGAAAAACTATGTGGAGAGAAGATGGGAAAAACTATCTGGGAAAAATTATGTGGAAAAAAGATGGGAAAAACTATGTGGAGAGAAGATGGGAAAAACTATGTGGGAAAAACTATGTGGGAAAAACTATGTGGGAAAAACTATGTGGGAAAAACTATGTGGGAAAAATTATGTGGAAAGAAGATGGGAAAAACTATGTGGGAAAAACTATGTGGAAAGAAGATGGGAAAAACTATGTGGGAAAAACTATGTGGAAAGAAGATGGGAAAAACTATGTGGGAAAAATTATGTGGAAAGAAGATGGGAAAAACTATGTGGAGAGAAGATGGGAAAAACTATGTGGGAAAAACTATGTGGGAAAAACTATGTGGGAAAAACTATGTGGGAAAAATTATGTGGAAAGAAGATGGGAAAAACTTTGTGGAAAGAAGATGGGAAAAACTATGTGGAGAGAAGATGGGAAAAACTATGTGGGAAAAACTATGTGGGAAAAACTATGTGGGAAAAGATGGGAAAAACTATGTGGAGAGAAGATGGGAAAAACTATGTGGGAAAAACTATGTGGGAAAAACTATGTGGGAAAAACTATGTGGGAAAAACTATGTGGGAAAAATTATGTGGAAAGAAGATGGGAAAAACTATGTGGAAAGAAGATGGGAAAAACTATGTGGAGAGAAGATGGGAAAAACTATGTGGGAAAAACTATGTGGGAAAAACTATGTGGAAAAAACTATGTGGGAAAAATTATGTGGAAAGAAGATGGGAAAAACTATGTGGAGAGAAGATGGGAAAAACTATGTGGGAAAAACTATGTGGGAAAAACTATGTGGAAAGAAGATGGGAAAAACTATGTGGGAAAAACTATGTGGAAAGAAGATGGGAAAAACTATGTGGGAAAAACTATGTGGGAAAAACTATGTGGGAAAAACTATGTGGGAAAATTATGTGGAAAGAAAATGGGAAAAATTATGTGGAAAGAAGATGGGAAAAACTATGTGGAGAGAAGATGGGAAAAACTATGTGGGAAAAACTATGTGGGAAAAACTATGTGGGAAAAATTATGTGGAAAGAAGATGGGAAAAACTATGTGGAGAGAAGATGGGAAAAACTATGTGGGAAAAACTATGTGGGAAAAACTATGTGGGAAAAACTATGTGGGAAAAATTATGTGGAAAGAAGATGGGAAAAACTATGTGGAAAGAAGATGGGAAAAACTATGTGGGAAAAACTATGTGGGAAAAACTATGTGGGAAAAACTATGTGGGAAAAACTATGTGGGAAAAACTATGTGGGAAAAACTATGTGGAAAGAAGATGGGAAAAACTTATGTGGAAAAAAGATGGGAAAAACTATGTGGAGAGAAGATGGGAAAAACTATGTGGGAAAAACTATGTGGGAAAAACTATGTGGAAAGAAGATAAAAAAAACTATGTGGGAAAAACTATGTGGGAAAAATTATGTGGAAAGAAGATGGGAAAAACTATGTGGGAAAAACTATGTGGGAAAAACTATGTGGGAAAAACTATGTGGGAAAAATTATGTGGAAAGAAGATGGGAAAAACTATGTGGGAAAAACTATGTGGAAAGAAGATGGGAAAAACTATGTGGGAAAAACTATGTGGAAAGAAGATGGGAAAAACTATGTGGGAAAAACTATGTGGAAAGAAGATGGGAAAAACTATGTGGAGAGAAGATGGGAAAAACTATGTGGGAAAAACTATGTGGGAAAAACTATGTGGAAAGAAGATGGGAAAAACTATGTGGGAAAAACTATGTGGAAAGAAGATGGGAAAAACTATGTGGAGAGAAGATGGGGAAAACTATGTGGGAAAAACTATGTGGGAAAAACTATGTGGAAAGAAGATGGGAAAAACTATGTGGGAAAAACTATGTGGAAAGAAGATGGGAAAAACTATGTGGGAAAAATTATGTGGAAAGAAGATGGGAAAAACTATGTGGAGAGAAGATGGGAAAAACTATGTGGGAAAAACTATGTGGGAAAAACTATGTGGGAAAAACTATGTGGGAAAAACTATGTGGAAAGAAGATGGGAAAAACTATATGGGAAAAATTATGTGGAAAAAAGATGGGAAAAACTATGTGGGAAAAACTATGTGGAAAGAAGATGGGAAAAACTATGTGGAGAGAAGATGGGAAAAACTATGTGGGAAAAACTATGTGGGAAAAACTATGTGGGAAAAACTATGTGGGAAAAACTATGTGGGAAAAACTATGTGGGAAAAACTATGTGGAAAGAAGATGGGAAAAACTATGTGGGAAAAACTATGTGGAAAGAAGATGGGAAAAACTATGTGGGAAAAACTATGTGGAAAGAAGATGGGAAAAACTATGTGGAGAGAAGATGGGGAAAACTATGTGGGAAAAACTATGTGGGAAAAACTATGTGGAAAGAAGATGGGAAAAACTATGTGGGAAAACTATGTGGAAAGAAGATGGGAAAAACTATGTGGGAAAAATTGAAAGAAGATGGGAAAAACTATGTGGAGAGAAGATGGGAAAAACTATGTGGGAAAAACTATGTGGGAAAAACTATGTGGGAAAAACTATGTGGGAAAAACTATGTGGGAAAAACTATGTGGGAAAAACTATGTGGAAAGAAGATGGGAAAAACTATGTGGAAAGAAGATGGGAAAAACTATGTGGAGAGAAGATGGGAAAAACTATGTGGGAAAAACTATGTGGGAAAAACTATGTGGGAAAAACTATGTGGGAAAAACTATGTGGGAAAAACTATGTGGGAAAAATTATGTGGAAAGAAGATGGGAAAAACTATGTGGAAAGAAGATGGGAAAAACTATGTGGAGAGAAGATGGGAAAAACTATGTGGGAAAAACTATGTGGGAAAAACTATGTGGAAAGAAGATGGGAAAAACTATATGGGAAAAATTATGTGGAAAGAAGATGGGAAAAACTATGTGGGAAAAACTATGTGGAAAGAAGATGGGAAAAACTATATGGGAAAAATTATGTGGAAAGAAGATGGGAAAAACTATGTGGGAAAAACTATGTGGGAAGAAGATGGAAAAAACTATGTGGGAAAAACTATGTGGAAAGAAGATGGGAAAAACTATGTGGAGAGAAGATGGGAAAAACTATGTGGAAAGAAGATGGGAAAAACTATGTGGAAAAAAGGTGGGAAAAACTATGTGGGAAAAAGATGGGAAAAACTATGTGGAGAGAAGATGGGAAAAACTATGTGGGAAAAACTATGTGGGAAAAACTATGTGGGAAAAACTATGTGGGAAAAACTATGTGGGAAAAATTATGTGGAAAGAAGATGGGAAAAACTATGTGGAAAGAAGATGGGAAAAACTATGTGGAGAGAAGATGGGAAAAACTATGTGGGAAAAACTATGTGGGAAAAACTATGTGGAAAAAACTATGTGGGAAAAATTATGTGGAAAGAAGATGGGAAAAACTATGTGGAGAGAAGATGGGAAAAACTATGTGGGAAAAACTATGTGGGAAAAACTATGTGGAAAGAAGATAAAAAAAACTATGTGGGAAAAACTATGTGGAAAGAAGATGGGAAAAACTATGTGGGAAAAACTATGTGGGAAAAACTATGTGGGAAAAACTATGTGGGAAAACTATGTGGAAAGAAGATGGGAAAAACTATGTGGAAAGAAGATGGGAAAAACTATGTGGAGAGAAGATGGGAAAAACTATGTGGGAAAAACTATGTGGGAAAAACTATGTGGGAAAAATTATGTGGAAAGAAGATGGGAAAAACTATGTGGAGAGAAGATGGGAAAAACTATGTGGGAAAAACTATGTGGGAAAAACTATGTGGGAAAAACTATGTGGGAAAAATTATGTGGAAAGAAGATGGGAAAAACTATGTGGAAAGAAGATGGGAAAAACTATGTGGGAAAAACTATGTGGGAAAAACTATGTGGGAAAAACTATGTGGGAAAAACTATGTGGGAAAAACTATGTGGGAAAAACTATGTGGGAAAAATTATGTGGAAAGAAGATGGGAAAAACTATGTGGAAAAAAGATGGGAAAAACTATGTGGAGAGAAGATGGGAAAAACTATGTGGGAAAAACTATGTGGGAAAAACTATGTGGAAAGAAGATGGGAAAAACTATGTGGGAAAAACTATGTGGGAAAAATTATGTGGAAAGAAGATGGGAAAAACTATGTGGGAAAAACTATGTGGGAAAAACTATGTGGGAAAAACTATGTGGGAAAAACTATGTGGAAAGAAGATGGGAAAAACTATGTGGGAAAAACTATGTGGAAAGAAGATGGGAAAAACTATGTGGGAAAAACTATGTGGAAAGAAGATGGGAAAAACTATATGGGAAAAATTATGTGGAAAGAAGATGGGAAAAACTATGTGGAGAGAAGATGGGAAAAACTATGTGGGAAAAACTATGTGGGAAAAACTATGTGGGAAAAATTATGTGGAAAGAAGATGGGAAAAATTATGTGGAAAGAAGATGGGAAAAACTATGTGGAGAGAAGATGGGAAAAACTATGTGGGAAAAATTATGTGGAAAAAAGATGGGAAAAACTATGTGGAGAGAAGATGGGAAAAACTATGTGGGAAAAACTATGTGGGAAAAACTATGTGGGAAAAACTATGTGGGAAAAACTATGTGGAAAGAAGATGGGAAAAACTATGTGGAGAGAAGATGGGGAAAACTATGTGGGAAAAACTATGTGGGAAAAACTATGTGGAAAGAAGATGGGAAAAACTATGTGGGAAAAACTATGTGGAAAGAAGATGGGAAAAACTATGTGGGAAAAATTATGTGGAAAGAAGATGGGAAAAACTATGTGGAGAGAAGATGGGAAAAACTATGTGGGAAAAACTATGTGGGAAAAACTATGTGGGAAAAACTATGTGGGAAAAACTATGTGGGAAAAAAAATTATGTGGAAAGAAGATGGGAAAAACTATGTGGAAAGAAGATGGGAAAAACTATGTGGAGACAAGATGGGAAAAACTATGTGGGAAAAACTATGTGGGAAAAACTATGTGGGAAAAACTATGTGGGAAAAACTATGTGGGAAAAACTATGTGGGAAAAATTATGTGGAAAGAAGATGGGAAAAACTATGTGGAAAGAAGATGGGAAAAACTATGTGGAGAGAAGATGGGAAAAACTATGTGGGAAAAACTATGTGGGAAAAACTATGTGGAAAGAAGATGGGAAAAACTATGTGGGAAAAACTATGTGGAAAAAAGATGGGAAAAACTATGTGGGAAAAACTATGTGGAAAGAAGATGGGAAAAACTATGTGGGAAAAATTATGTGGAAAAAAGATGGGAAAAACTATGTGGGAAAAACTATGTGGGAAGAAGATGGGAAAAACTATGTGGGAAAAACTATGTGGAAAGAAGATGGGAAAAACTATGTGGAGAGAAGATGGGAAAAACTATGTGGGAAAAACTATGTGGGAAAAACTATGTGGGAAAAACTATGTGGGAAAAACTATGTGGGAAAAATTATGTGGAAAGAAGATGGGAAAAACTATGTGGAAAGAAGATGGGAAAAACTATGTGGAGAGAAGATGGGAAAAACTATGTGGGAAAAACTATGTGGGAAAAACTATGTGGGAAAAACTATGTGGGAAAAATTATGTGGAAAGAAGATGGGAAAAATTATGTGGAAAGAAGATGGGAAAAACTATGTGGAGAGAAGATGGGAAAAACTATGTGGGAAAAACTATGTGGGAAAAACTATGTGGAAAGAAGATGGGAAAAACTATGTGGGAAAAACTATGTGGAAAGAAGATGGGAAAAACTATGTGGGAAAAACTATGTGGGAAAAACTATGTGGGAAAAACTATGTGGGAAAATTATGTGGAAAGAAGATGGGAAAAATTATGTGGAAAGAAGATGGGAAAAACTATGTGGAGAGAAGATGGGAAAAACTATGTGGGAAAAACTATGTGGGAAAAACTATGTGGGAAAAATTATGTGGAAAGAAGATGGGAAAAACTATGTGGAGAGAAGATGGGAAAAACTATGTGGGAAAAACTATGTGGGAAAAACTATGTGGAAAAAACTATGTGGGAAAAATTATGTGGAAAGAAGATGGGAAAAACTATGTGGAAAGAAGATGGGAAAAACTATGTGGAAAGAAGATGGGAAAAACTATGTGGGAAAAACTATGTGGGAAAAACTATGTGGGAAAAACTATGTGGGAAAAACTATGTGGGAAAAACTATGTGGGAAAAATTATGTGGAAAGAAGATGGGAAAAACTATGTGGAAAAAAGATGGGAAAAACTATGTGGAGAGAAGATGGGAAAAACTATGTGGGAAAAACTATGTGGGAAAAACTATGTGGAAAGAAGATAAAAAAACTATGTGGGAAAAACTATGTGGGAAAAATTATGTGGAAAGAAGATGGGAAAAACTATGTGGGAAAAACTATGTGGGAAAAACTATGTGGGAAAAACTATGTGGGAAAAACTATGTGGGAAAAATTATGTGGAAAGAAGATGGGAAAAACTATGTGGGAAAAACTATGTGGAAAGAAGATGGGAAAAACTATGTGGGAAAAATTATGTGGAAAGAAGATGGAAAAAACTATGTGGGAAAAATTATGTGGAAAGAAGATGGGAAAAACTATGTGGAGAGAAGATGGGAAAAACTATGTGGGAAAAACTATGTGGGAAAAACTATGTGGGAAAAATTATGTGGAAAGAAGATGGGAAAAATTATGTGGAAAGAAGATGGGAAAAACTATGTGGAGAGAAGATGGGAAAAACTATGTGGGAAAAATTATGTGGAAAAAAGATGGGAAAAACTATGTGGAGAGAAGATGGGAAAAACTATGTGGGAAAAACTATGTGGGAAAAACTATGTGGGAAAAACTATGTGGGAAAAACTATGTGGGAAAAATTATGTGGAAAGAAGATGGGAAAAACTATGTGGGAAAAACTATGTGGAAAGAAGATGGGAAAAACTATGTGGGAAAAATTATGTGGAAAGAAGATGGGAAAAACTATGTGGGAAAAATTATGTGGAAAGAAGATGGGAAAAACTATGTGGAGAGAAGATGGGAAAAACTATGTGGGAAAAACTATGTGGGAAAAACTATGTGGGAAAAACTATGTGGGAAAAATTATGTGGAAAGAAGATGGGAAAAATTATGTGGAAAGAAGATGGGAAAAACTATGTGGAGAGAAGATGGGAAAAACTATGTGGGAAAAACTATGTGGGAAAAACTATGTGGAAAGAAGATGGGAAAAACTATATGGGAAAAATTATGTGGAAAAAAGATGGGAAAAACTATGTGGGAAAAACTATGTGGAGAGAAGATGGGAAAAACTATGTGGAGAGAAGATGGGAAAAACTATGTGGGAAAAACTATGTGGGAAAAACTATGTGGAAAGAAGATGGGAAAAACTATGTGGGAAAAATTATGTGGAAAGAAGATGGGAAAAACTATGTGGAGAGAAGATGGGAAAAACTATGTGGGAAAAACTATGTGGGAAAAACTATGTGGGAAAAACTATGTGGGAAAAACTATGTGGGAAAAACTATGTGGGAAAAACTATGTGGGAAAAATTATGTGGAAAGAAGATGGGAAAAACTATGTGGAAAGAAGATGGGAAAAACTATGTGGGAAAAACTATGTGGGAAAAACTATGTGGGAAAAACTATGTGGGAAAAACTATGTGGGAAAAATTATGTGGAAAGAAGATGGGAAAAACTATGTGGAAAGAAGATGGGAAAAACTATGTGGAGAGAAGATGGGAAAAACTATGTGGGAAAAACTATGTGGGAAAAACTATGTGGGAAAAACTATGTGGGAAAAATTATGTGGAAAGAAGATGGGAAAAATTATGTGGAAAGAAGATGGGAAAAACTATGTGGAGAGAAGATGGGAAAAACTATGTGGGAAAAACTATGTGGGAAAAATTATGTGGAAAGAAGATGGGAAAAACTATGTGGGAAAAATTATGTGGAAAGAAGATGGGAAAAACTATGTGGGAAAAACTATGTGGAGAAGATGGAAAAAACTATGTGGGAAAAATTATGTGGAAAGAAGATGGGAAAAACTATGTGGAGAGAAGATGGGAAAAACTATGTGGGAAAAACTATGTGGGAAAAACTATGTGGGAAAAACTATGTGGGAAAAACTATGTGGAAAAAATTATGTGGAAAGAAGATGGGAAAAACTATGTGGGAAAAACAATGTGGAAAGAAGGTGGGAAAAACTATGTGGGAAAAATTATGTGGAAAGAAGATGGGAAAAACTATGTGGAGAGAAGATGGGAAAAACTATGTGGGAAAAACTATGTGGGAAAAACTATGTGGGAAAAACTATGTGGGAAAAACTATGTGGGAAAAACTATGTGGGAAAAATTATGTGGAAAGAAGATGGGAAAAATTATGTGGAAAGAAGATGGGAAAAACTATGTGGAAAAAAGATGGGAAAAACTATGTGGGAAAAACTATGTGGGAAAAACTATGTGGAAAGAAGATGGGAAAAACTATATGGGAAAAATTATGTGGAAAAAAGATGGGAAAAACTATGTGGGAAAAACTATGTGGAGAGAAGATGGGAAAAACTATGTGGGAAAAACTATGTGGGAAAAACTATGTGGGAAAAACTATGTGGGAAAAACTATGTGGGAAAAATTATGTGGAAAGAAGATGGGAAAAATTATGTGGAAAGAAGATGGGAAAAACTATGTGGGAAAAACTATGTGGAAAGAAGATGGGAAAAACTATGTGGAAAGAAGATGGGAAAAACTATGTGGGAAAAACTATGTGGGAAAAACTATGTGGGAAAAACTATGTGGGAAAAACTATGTGGAAAGAAGATGGGAAAAACTATGTGGGAAAAATTATGTGGAAAAAAGATGGGAAAAACTATGTGGGAAAAACTATGTGGAAAGAAGATGGGAAAAACTATGTGGAGAGAAGATGGGAAAAACTATGTGGGAAAAACTATGTGGGAAAAACTATGTGGGAAAAACTATGTGGGAAAAATTATGTGGAAAGAAGATGGGAAAAACTATGTGGAAAGAAGATGGGAAAAACTATGTGGAAAGAAGATGGGAAAAACTATGTGGAGAGAAGATGGGAAAAACTATGTGGGAAAAACTATGTGGGAAAAACTATGTGGAAAGAAGATGGGAAAAACTATATGGGAAAAATTATGTGGAAAAAAGATGGGAAAAACTATGTGGGAAAAACTATGTGGAGAGAAGATGGGAAAAACTATGTGGGAAAAACTATGTGGGAAAAACTATGTGGGAAAAACTATGTGGGAAAAACTATGTGGGAAAAATTATGTGGAAAGAAGATGGGAAAAATTATGTGGAAAGAAGATGGGAAAAACTATGTGGGAAAAACTATGTGGAAAGAAGATGGGAAAAACTATGTGGAGAGAAGATGGGAAAAACTATGTGGGAAAAACTATGTGGGAAAAACTATGTGGGAAAAACTATGTGGGAAAAACTATGTGGAAAGAAGATGGGAAAAACTATGTGGAGAGAAGATGGGAAAAACTATGTGGAGAGAAGATGGGAAAAACTATGTGGGAAAAACTATGTGGGAAAAACTATGTGGGAAAAACTATGTGGGAAAAACTATGTGGGAAAAACTATGTGGAAAAACTATGGGGGAAAAACTATGTGGGAAAAACTATGTGGGAAAAACTATGTGGGAAAGAAGATGGGAAAAACTATGTGGAAAAACTATGTGGAAAGAAGATGGGAAAAACTATGTGGGAAAAATTATGTGGAAAGAAGATGGAAAAAACTATGTGGGAAAAATTATGTGGAAAGAAAATGGGAAAAACTATGTGGAGAGAAGATGGGAAAAACTATGTGGGAAAAACTATGTGGGAAAAACTATGTGGGAAAAACTATGTGGGAAAAACTATGTGGGAAAAACTATGTGGGAAAAATTATGTGGAAAGAAGATGGGAAAAATTATGTGGAAAGAAGATGGGAAAAACTATGTGGAGAAGATGGGAAAAACTATGTGGGAAAAACTATGTGGGAAAAACTATGTGGGAAGAAGATGGGAAAAACTATGTGGGAAAAATTATGTGGAAAAAAGATGGGAAAAACTATGTGGGAAAAACTATGTGGAAAGAAGATGGGAAAAACTATGTGGGAAAAATTATGTGGAAAGAAAATGGGAAAAATTATGTGGAAAGAAGATGGGAAAAACTATGTGGAGAGAAGATGGGAAAAACTATGTGGGAAAAACTATGTGGGAAAAACTATGTGGAAAGAAGATGGGAAAAACTATGTGGGAAGAAGATGGGAAAAACTATGTGGAGGAAGATGGGAAAAACTATGTGGGAAAAACTATGTGGGAAAAACTATGTGGAAAAACTATGTGGGAAAAACTATGTGGAAAGAAGATGGGAAAAACTATGTGGGAAAAATTATGTGGAAAGAAGATGGGAAAAACTATGTGGGAAAAATTATGTGGAAAGAAGATGGGAAAAACTATGTGGAGAGAAGATGGGAAAAACTATGTGGGAAAAACTATGTGGGAAAAACTATGTGGGAAAAACTATGTGGAAAGATGGGAAAAACTATGTGGGAAAAACTATGTGGAAAGAAGATGGGAAAAACTATGTGGGAAAAACTATGTGGAAAGAAGATGGGAAAAACTATGTGGGAAGAACTATGTGGGAAAAACTATGTGGGAAAAACTATGTGGAAAGAAGATGGGGAAAAACTATGTGGGAAAAACTATGTGGAAAGAAGATGGGAAAAACTATGTGGGAAAAATTGTGTGAAAAAAGATGGGAAAAACTATGTGGAAGATGGGAAAAACTATGTGGGAAGAAGATGGGAAAAACTATGTGGGAAGAAGATGGGAAAAACTATGTGGGAAAAACTATGTGGAAAAAAGATGGGAAAAACTATGTGGGAAAAACTATGTGGAAAGAAGATGGGAAAAACTATGTGGGAAAAACTATTTGAAAAAACATGGGAAAAACTATGTGGGAAAAACTATGTGGGAAGAAGATGGGAAAAACTATGTGGGAAAAACTATGTGGAAAGAAGATGGGAAAAACTATGTGGGAAAAACTATGTGGAAAAAGATGGGAAAAACTATGTGGGAAAAACTATGTGAAAAGAAGATGGGAAAAACTATGTGGGAAAAACTATGTTGAGAAGATGGGAAAAACTATGTGGG
This sequence comes from Pogonomyrmex californicus, assembly GCA_024349325.1. NCBI lineage: Eukaryota > Metazoa > Arthropoda > Insecta > Hymenoptera > Formicidae > Pogonomyrmex > Pogonomyrmex californicus. The sequence goes on from JAECZD010000081.1 coordinate 36,914, forward strand.
AAAAAGATGGGAAAAACTATGTGGGAAAAACTATGTGGAAAGAAGATGGGAATAACTATATGGAAACTAGATGGGAAAAATTATGTGGTAACTAGAATGGAAAACTATTTGGAGAGAAGAATGTAAAAACTATGTGGGAAGAAAATGGGAAAAACTATGTGGAAAAACTATGTGGAAAAACTAAGGGTGCTATGTGGGAAAATATATGAATAGGAATGGGAATAATGGAAAGAAGATGGGAAAAACTATGTGGAAAGAAGATGGGAAAAACTATGTGGGAAAAACTATGTGGGAAAAAATATGTGGGAAAAACTATGTGGGAAAAACTATGTGGGCTTATGTGGAAAGAAGATGGGAAAAACTATGTGGAAGAAGATGGGAAAAACTATGTGGAGAGAAGATGGGAAAAACTATGTGGGAAAAACTATGTGGGAAAAACTATGTGGGAAAAACTATGTGGGAAAAATTATGTGGAAAAAAGATGGGAAAAACTATGTGGAAAGAAGATGGGAAAAACTATGTGGAGAGAAGATGGGAAAAACTATGTGGGAAAAACTATGTGGGAAAAACTATGTGGAAAGAAGATGGGAAAAACTATGTGGGAAAAACTATGTGGAAAAAGATGGGAAAAACTATGTGGGAAAAACTATGTGGAAAGAAGATGGGAAAAACTATGTGGGAAAAATTATGTGGAAAGAAGATGGGAAAAACTATGTGGAGAGAAGATGGGAAAAACTATGTGGGAAAAACTATGTGGGAAAAACTATGTGGGAAAAACTATGTGGGAAAAACTATGTGGGAAAAATTATGTGGAAAGAAGATGGGAAAAACTATGTGGGAAAAACTATGTGGAAAGAAGATGGGAAAAACTATGTGGGAAAAATTATGTGGAAAGAAGATGGGAAAAACTATGTGGAGAGAAGATGGGAAAAACTATGTGGGAAAAACTATGTGGGAAAAACTATGTGGGAAAAACTATGTGGGAAAAACTATGTGGGAAAAATTATGTGGAAAGAAGATGGGAAAAACTATGTGGAAAGAAGATGGGAAAAACTATGTGGAGAGAAGATGGGAAAAACTATGTGGGAAAAACTATGTGGGAAAAACTATGTGGAAAAAAGATGGGAAAAACTATGTGGGAAAAATTATGTGGAAAAAATATGGGAAAAAACTATGTGGGAAAAACTATGTGGAAAGAAGATGGGAAAAACTATGTGGGAAAAACTATGTGGGAAAAACTATGTGGGAAAAACTATGTGGGAAAAACTATGTGGGAAAAACTATGTGGAAAGAAGATGGGAAAAACTATGTGGAAAGAAGATGGGAAAAACTATGTGGGAAAAACTATGTGGAAAGAAGATGGGAAAAACTATGTGGAAAGAAGATGGGAAAAACTATGTGGGAAAAACTATGTGGGAAAAACTATGTGGGAAAAACTATGTGGGAAAAACTATGTGAAAAGAAGATGGGAAAAACTATGTGGGAAAAACTATGTGGAAAAAAGATGGGAAAAACTATGTGGGAAAAACTATGTGGAAAGAAGATGGGAAAAACTATGTGGAGAGAAGATGGGAAAAACTATGTGGGAAAAACTATGTGGGAAAAACTATGGGGAAAAACTATGTGGGAAAAACTATGTGGAAAGAAGATGGGAAAAACTATGTGGAAAGAAGATGGGAAAAACTATGTGGAGAGAAGATGGGAAAAACTATGTGGAGAGAAGATGGGAAAAACTATGTGGGAAAAATTATGTGGGAAAAACTATGTGGAAAGAAGATGGGAAAAACTATGTGGGAAAAACTATGTGGAAAAAAGATGGGAAAAACTATGTGGGAAAAACTATGTGGAGAGAAGATGGGAAAAACTATGTGGGAAAAACTATGTGGGAAAAACTATGTGGGAAAAACTATGTGGGAAAAACTATGTGGGAAAAATTACGTGGAAAGAAGATGGGAAAAACTATGTGGAAAGAAAGATGGGAAAAACTATGTGGGAAAAACTATGTGGAAAAGAAGATGGGAAAAACTATGTGGAGAGAAGATGGGAAAAACTATGTGGGAAAAACTATGTGGGAAAAATGGGAAAAACTATGTGGGAAAAACTATGTGGAAAGAAGATGGGAAAAACTATGTGGAGAGAAGATGGGAAAAACTATGTGGAGAGAAGATGGGAAAAACTATGTGGGAAAAACTATGTGGGAAAAACTATGTGGGAAAAACTATGTGGGAAAAACTATGTGGGAAAAACTATGTGGGAAAAACTATGTGGGAAAAACTATGTGGAAAAACTGGGAAAAACTATGTGGAAAGAAGATGGGAAAAACTATGTGGGAAAAACTATGTGGAAGAAGATGGGAAAAACTATGTGGGAAAAACTATGTGGAAAGAAGATGGGAAAAACTATGTGGGAAAAATTATGTGGAAAGAAGATGGGAAAAACTATGTGGAGAGAAGATGGGAAAAACTATGTGGGAAAAACTATGTGGGAAAAACTATGTGGGAAAAACTATGTGGGAAAAACTGTGGGAAAAACTATGTGGGAAAAACTATGTGGAAAGAAGATGGGAAAAACTATGTGGAGAGAAGATGGGAAAAACTATGTGGAGAAGAAAGATGGGAAAAAACTATGTGGGAAAAACTATGTGGAAAGAAGATGGGAAAAACTATGTGGGAAAAATTATGTGGAAAAAAGATGGGAAAAACTATGTGGGAAAAACTATGTGGAGAGAAGATGGGAAAAACTATGTGGGAAAAATTATGTGGAAAGAAAATGGGAAAAATTATGTGGAAAGAAGATGGGAAAAACTATGTGGAGAGAAGATGGGAAAAACTATGTGGGAAAAACTATGTGGGAAAAACTATGTGGAAAGAAGATGGGAAAAACTATGTGGAGAGAAGATGGGAAAAACTATGTGGAGAGAAGATGGGAAAAACTATGTGGGAAAAACTATGTGGGAAAAACTGTGGGAAAAACTATGTGGGAAAAACTATGTGGAAAGAAGATGGGAAAAACTATGTGGGAAAAATTATGTGGAAAGAAGATGGGAAAAACTATGTGGGAAAAATTATGTGGAAAGAAGATGGGAAAAACTATGTGGAGAGAAGATGGGAAAAACTATGTGGGAAAAACTATGTGGGAAAAACTATGTGGGAAAAACTATGTGGAAGAAGATGGGAAAAACTATGTGGGAAAAACTATGTGGGAAGAAGATGGGAAATACTATGTGGGAAAAACTATGTGGAAAGAAGATGGGAAAAACTATGTGGGAAAAACTATGTGGAAAAAGATGGGAAAAACTATGTGGGAAAAACTATGTGGAAAGAAGATGGGAAAAACTATGTGGGAAAAACTATGTGGAAAAAAGATGGGAAAAACTATGTGGGAAAAATTGTGTGAAAAAAAAAGATGGGAAAAACTATGTTGAAAGAAGATGGGAAAAACTATGTGGGAAGAAGATGGGAAAAACTATGTTTGAAGAAGATGGGAAAAACTATGTGGGAAAAACTATGTGGAAAGAAGATGGGAAAAACTATGTGGGAAAAACTATGTGGAAAGAAGATGGGAAAAACTATATGGGATAAACTATTTGAAAAAACATGGGAAAAACTATGTGGGAAAAACTATGTGGGAAGAAGATGGGAAAAACTATGTGGGAAAAACTATGTGGAAAGAAGATGGGAAAAACTATGTGGGAAAAACTATGTGGAAAGAAGATGGGAAAAACTATGTGGGAAAAACTATGTGGAAAGAAGATGGGAAAAACTATGTGGGAAAAACTATGTGGAGAGAAGATGGGAAAAACTATGTGGGAAAAAGATGGGAAAAACTATGTGGAAAAAGATGGGAAAAACTGTGTGGAAAGAAGATGGGAATAACTATATGGAAACTAGATGGGAAAAATTATGTGGTAACTAGAATGGAAAACTATTTGGATCTAAGAATGTAAAAACTATGTGGAAGAAAATGGGAAAAACTATGTGGGAGCTAGATGGGAAAAATACTAAAGGTGCTTGGGAAAATATGTGAATACCGAATGGGAATAATTATGTGGATGCTAGATGGGAGAATTAGTTTGGGAATAGATTTGTGTTTTAGATGGGAAAGTACGTAAGGATACGACGGGAGAGCCTATACAATTAGGTGTGGTGATATTAAAAAAAAAAAGTTTATGTAGGTGCTAGAGAGGAAACGCTAGATCAGACATTTCTATTGTTTTGGTATATTTTGAAAATTGCAATTTGGAGAGAATTTTGTTTTTTTTTTTTTTTTTTTTTTTTTTTTTTTTTTTTTTTTTTTATCGTTCCACGCTTTGATGGGTGGGGATTATTGGAGGTTGTCGAAAAATCTTTTTTTTTTAGTTAGAATTTATACGGGATTCTTTTTTTTTTTTTTTTTTTTTTTTTTTTTTTTTTTTTTTTGTGTGATTTTATTTATTCTGGATATTTGTCGTTTGTTATTAGCGCTTGTGATAACAAAAGTAAGTCCATTTTTATTACTGTGGTCGGTAGACTGGTCGGTTGGTTGGCGATCTCGACATATCTGTTTCCTTAAAACATTTCACTATTGGAAATTGGGAAGGTGTCGTTTAACGTGGTGAAGCTGTCTGTTCAGATTTTTCGAAATTAAGACTGGGCAAGGTGCTGATTAACTTGGTGATACCGTTTTGCTGGATTTCATAACATTCTAACTTGAGAAGCTGTCGATTGATTCGGTGGAGCTGTCTTATGAAGACTCATTCTATTGCTTTTACAACTTTATTCTCACATTCTGGTTCATGTAACTCTTATTTATATAGGGATCGAAACGAAAGCTATCCGGAAGAAGCTAACGAAATGTTTAATTTGACACTAGGGAGAAGGGAAAAAAAAAATGGATTTGTCGCGAAACAGGACACGCGAAGAACTAGAGGAGCAGTTAACAGATATAGAATCGAGACTGGCTAACATCTCTATAGAACAATATGCCATCGCCTTTTGGTTCGTGATAGATTTGGAGAAACAATGAATTCCAGAGAACTTGGATGTGAAGAAGTTCTTGGATCCCTTTGGACAATTTTATCGTTTTTTTTTTTTTTTTGCTTCTAGGTTGTGTTTTGGGTAACCTAAATGACTCGCCCTAACCAAATGTGTAAGAAATCAGGACGAGTAGAGTTAGGTTAGGTTAGGTTAGGTTAGGTTAGGTTAGGTTAGGTTAGGTTAGGTTAGGTTAGGTTAGGTTAGGTTAGGTTAGGTTAGGTTAGGTTAGGTTAGGTTAGGTTAGGTTAGGTTAGGTTAGGTTAGGTTAGGTTAGGTTAGGTTAGGTTAGGTTAGGTTAGGTTAGGTTAGGTTAGGTTAGGTTAGGTTAGGTTAGGTTAGGTTAGGTTAGGTTAGGTTAGGTTAGGTTAGGTTAGGTTAGGTTAGGTTAGGTTAGGTTAGGTTAGGTTAGGTTAGGTTAGGTTAGGTTAGGTTAGGTTAGGTTAGGTTAGGTTAGGTTAGGTTAGGTTAGGTTAGGTTAGGTTAGGTTAGGTTAGGTTAGGTTAGGTTAGGTTAGGTTAGGTTAGGTTAGGTTAGGTTAGGTTAGGTTAGGTTAGGTTAGGTTAGGTTAGGTTAGGTTAGGTTAGGTTAGGTTAGGTTAGGTTAGGTTAGGTTAGGTTAGGTTAGGTTAGGTTAGGTTAGGTTAGGTTAGGTTAGGTTAGGTTAGGTTAGGTTAGGTTAGGTTAGGTTAGGTTAGGTTAGGTTAGGTTAGGTTAGGTTAGGTTAGGTTAGGTTAGGTTAGGTTAGGTTAGGTTAGGTTAGGTTAGGTTAGGTTAGGTTAGGTTAGGTTAGGTTAGGTTAGGTTAGGTTAGGTTAGGTTAGGTTAGGTTAGGTTAGGTTAGGTTAGGTTAGGTTAGGTTAGGTTAGGTTAGGTTAGGTTAGGTTAGGTTAGGTTAGGTTAGGTTAGGTTAGGTTAGGTTAGGTTAGGTTAGGTTAGGTTAGGTTAGGTTAGGTTAGGTTAGGTTAGGTTAGGTTAGGTTAGGTTAGGTTAGGTTAGGTTAGGTTAGGTTAGGTTAGGTTAGGTTAGGTTAGGTTAGGTTAGGTTAGGTTAGGTTAGGTTAGGTTAGGTTAGGTTAGGTTAGGTTAGGTTAGGTTAGGTTAGGTTAGGTTAGGTTAGGTTAGGTTAGGTTAGGTTAGGTTAGGTTAGGTTAGGTTAGGTTAGGTTAGGTTAGGTTAGGTTAGGTTAGGTTAGGTTAGGTTAGGTTAGGTTAGGTTAGGTTAGGTTAGGTTAGGTTAGGTTAGGTTAGGTTAGGTTAGGTTAGGTTAGGTTAGGTTAGGTTAGGTTAGGTTAGGTTAGGTTAGGTTAGGTTAGGTTAGGTTAGGTTAGGTTAGGTTAGGTTAGGTTAGGTTAGGTTAGGTTAGGTTAGGTTAGGTTAGGTTAGGTTAGGTTAGGTTAGGTTAGGTTAGGTTAGGTTAGGTTAGGTTAGGTTAGGTTAGGTTAGGTTAGGTTAGGTTAGGTTAGGTTAGGTTAGGTTAGGTTAGGTTAGGTTAGGTTAGGTTAGGTTAGGTTAGGTTAGGTTAGGTTAGGTTAGGTTAGGTTAGGTTAGGTTAGGTTAGGTTAGGTTAGGTTAGGTTAGGTTAGGTTAGGTTAGGTTAGGTTAGGTTAGGTTAGGTTAGGTTAGGTTAGGTTAGGTTAGGTTAGGTTAGGTTAGGTTAGGTTAGGTTAGGTTAGGTTAGGTTAGGTTAGGTTAGGTTAGGTTAGGTTAGGTTAGGTTAGGTTAGGTTAGGTTAGGTTAGGTTAGGTTAGGTTAGGTTAGGTTAGGTTAGGTTAGGTTAGGTTAGGTTAGGTTAGGTTAGGTTAGGTTAGGTTAGGTTAGGTTAGGTTAGGTTAGGTTAGGTTAGGTTAGGTTAGGTTAGGTTAGGTTAGGTTAGGTTAGGTTAGGTTAGGTTAGGTTAGGTTAGGTTAGGTTAGGTTAGGTTAGGTTAGGTTAGGTTAGGTTAGGTTAGGTTAGGTTAGGTTAGGTTAGGTTAGGTTAGGTTAGGTTAGGTTAGGTTAGGTTAGGTTAGGTTAGGTTAGGTTAGGTTAGGTTAGGTTAGGTTAGGTTAGGTTAGGTTAGGTTAGGTTAGGTTAGGTTAGGTTAGGTTAGGTTAGGTTAGGTTAGGTTAGGTTAGGTTAGGTTAGGTTAGGTTAGGTTAGGTTAGGTTAGGTTAGGTTAGGTTAGGTTAGGTTAGGTTAGGTTAGGTTAGGTTAGGTTAGGTTAGGTTAGGTTAGGTTAGGTTAGGTTAGGTTAGGTTAGGTTAGGTTAGGTTAGGTTAGGTTAGGTTAGGTTAGGTTAGGTTAGGTTAGGTTAGGTTAGGTTAGGTTAGGTTAGGTTAGGTTAGGTTAGGTTAGGTTAGGTTAGGTTAGGTTAGGTTAGGTTAGGTTAGGTTAGGTTAGGTTAGGTTAGGTTAGGTTAGGTTAGGTTAGGTTAGGTTAGGTTAGGTTAGGTTAGGTTAGGTTAGGTTAGGTTAGGTTAGGTTAGGTTAGGTTAGGTTAGGTTAGGTTAGGTTAGGTTAGGTTAGGTTAGGTTAGGTTAGGTTAGGTTAGGTTAGGTTAGGTTAGGTTAGGTTAGGTTAGGTTAGGTTAGGTTAGGTTAGGTTAGGTTAGGTTAGGTTAGGTTAGGTTAGGTTAGGTTAGGTTAGGTTAGGTTAGGTTAGGTTAGGTTAGGTTAGGTTAGGTTAGGTTAGGTTAGGTTAGGTTAGGTTAGGTTAGGTTAGGTTAGGTTAGGTTAGGTTAGGTTAGGTTAGGTTAGGTTAGGTTAGGTTAGGTTAGGTTAGGTTAGGTTAGGTTAGGTTAGGTTAGGTTAGGTTAGGTTAGGTTAGGTTAGGTTAGGTTAGGTTAGGTTAGGTTAGGTTAGGTTAGGTTAGGTTAGGTTAGGTTAGGTTAGGTTAGGTTAGGTTAGGTTAGGTTAGGTTAGGTTAGGTTAGGTTAGGTTAGGTTAGGTTAGGTTAGGTTAGGTTAGGTTAGGTTAGGTTAGGTTAGGTTAGGTTAGGTTAGGTTAGGTTAGGTTAGGTTAGGTTAGGTTAGGTTAGGTTAGGTTAGGTTAGGTTAGGTTAGGTTAGGTTAGGTTAGGTTAGGTTAGGTTAGGTTAGGTTAGGTTAGGTTAGGTTAGGTTAGGTTAGGTTAGGTTAGGTTAGGTTAGGTTAGGTTAGGTTAGGTTAGGTTAGGTTAGGTTAGGTTAGGTTAGGTTAGGTTAGGTTAGGTTAGGTTAGGTTAGGTTAGGTTAGGTTAGGTTAGGTTAGGTTAGGTTAGGTTAGGTTAGGTTAGGTTAGGTTAGGTTAGGTTAGGTTAGGTTAGGTTAGGTTAGGTTAGGTTAGGTTAGGTTAGGTTAGGTTAGGTTAGGTTAGGTTAGGTTAGGTTAGGTTAGGTTAGGTTAGGTTAGGTTAGGTTAGGTTAGGTTAGGTTAGGTTAGGTTAGGTTAGGTTAGGTTAGGTTAGGTTAGGTTAGGTTAGGTTAGGTTAGGTTAGGTTAGGTTAGGTTAGGTTAGGTTAGGTTAGGTTAGGTTAGGTTAGGTTAGGTTAGGTTAGGTTAGGTTAGGTTAGGTTAGGTTAGGTTAGGTTAGGTTAGGTTAGGTTAGGTTAGGTTAGGTTAGGTTAGGTTAGGTTAGGTTAGGTTAGGTTAGGTTAGGTTAGGTTAGGTTAGGTTAGGTTAGGTTAGGTTAGGTTAGGTTAGGTTAGGTTAGGTTAGGTTAGGTTAGGTTAGGTTAGGTTAGGTTAGGTTAGGTTAGGTTAGGTTAGGTTAGGTTAGGTTAGGTTAGGTTAGGTTAGGTTAGGTTAGGTTAGGTTAGGTTAGGTTAGGTTAGGTTAGGTTAGGTTAGGTTAGGTTAGGTTAGGTTAGGTTAGGTTAGGTTAGGTTAGGTTAGGTTAGGTTAGGTTAGGTTAGGTTAGGTTAGGTTAGGTTAGGTTAGGTTAGGTTAGGTTAGGTTAGGTTAGGTTAGGTTAGGTTAGGTTAGGTTAGGTTAGGTTAGGTTAGGTTAGGTTAGGTTAGGTTAGGTTAGGTTAGGTTAGGTTAGGTTAGGTTAGGTTAGGTTAGGTTAGGTTAGGTTAGGTTAGGTTAGGTTAGGTTAGGTTAGGTTAGGTTAGGTTAGGTTAGGTTAGGTTAGGTTAGGTTAGGTTAGGTTAGGTTAGGTTAGGTTAGGTTAGGTTAGGTTAGGTTAGGTTAGGTTAGGTTAGGTTAGGTTAGGTTAGGTTAGGTTAGGTTAGGTTAGGTTAGGTTAGGTTAGGTTAGGTTAGGTTAGGTTAGGTTAGGTTAGGTTAGGTTAGGTTAGGTTAGGTTAGGTTAGGTTAGGTTAGGTTAGGTTAGGTTAGGTTAGGTTAGGTTAGGTTAGGTTAGGTTAGGTTAGGTTAGGTTAGGTTAGGTTAGGTTAGGTTAGGTTAGGTTAGGTTAGGTTAGGTTAGGTTAGGTTAGGTTAGGTTAGGTTAGGTTAGGTTAGGTTAGGTTAGGTTAGGTTAGGTTAGGTTAGGTTAGGTTAGGTTAGGTTAGGTTAGGTTAGGTTAGGTTAGGTTAGGTTAGGTTAGGTTAGGTTAGGTTAGGTTAGGTTAGGTTAGGTTAGGTTAGGTTAGGTTAGGTTAGGTTAGGTTAGGTTAGGTTAGGTTAGGTTAGGTTAGGTTAGGTTAGGTTAGGTTAGGTTAGGTTAGGTTAGGTTAGGTTAGGTTAGGTTAGGTTAGGTTAGGTTAGGTTAGGTTAGGTTAGGTTAGGTTAGGTTAGGTTAGGTTAGGTTAGGTTAGGTTAGGTTAGGTTAGGTTAGGTTAGGTTAGGTTAGGTTAGGTTAGGTTAGGTTAGGTTAGGTTAGGTTAGGTTAGGTTAGGTTAGGTTAGGTTAGGTTAGGTTAGGTTAGGTTAGGTTAGGTTAGGTTAGGTTAGGTTAGGTTAGGTTAGGTTAGGTTAGGTTAGGTTAGGTTAGGTTAGGTTAGGTTAGGTTAGGTTAGGTTAGGTTAGGTTAGGTTAGGTTAGGTTAGGTTAGGTTAGGTTAGGTTAGGTTAGGTTAGGTTAGGTTAGGTTAGGTTAGGTTAGGTTAGGTTAGGTTAGGTTAGGTTAGGTTAGGTTAGGTTAGGTTAGGTTAGGTTAGGTTAGGTTAGGTTAGGTTAGGTTAGGTTAGGTTAGGTTAGGTTAGGTTAGGTTAGGTTAGGTTAGGTTAGGTTAGGTTAGGTTAGGTTAGGTTAGGTTAGGTTAGGTTAGGTTAGGTTAGGTTAGGTTAGGTTAGGTTAGGTTAGGTTAGGTTAGGTTAGGTTAGGTTAGGTTAGGTTAGGTTAGGTTAGGTTAGGTTAGGTTAGGTTAGGTTAGGTTAGGTTAGGTTAGGTTAGGTTAGGTTAGGTTAGGTTAGGTTAGGTTAGGTTAGGTTAGGTTAGGTTAGGTTAGGTTAGGTTAGGTTAGGTTAGGTTAGGTTAGGTTAGGTTAGGTTAGGTTAGGTTAGGTTAGGTTAGGTTAGGTTAGGTTAGGTTAGGTTAGGTTAGGTTAGGTTAGGTTAGGTTAGGTTAGGTTAGGTTAGGTTAGGTTAGGTTAGGTTAGGTTAGGTTAGGTTAGGTTAGGTTAGGTTAGGTTAGGTTAGGTTAGGTTAGGTTAGGTTAGGTTAGGTTAGGTTAGGTTAGGTTAGGTTAGGTTAGGTTAGGTTAGGTTAGGTTAGGTTAGGTTAGGTTAGGTTAGGTTAGGTTAGGTTAGGTTAGGTTAGGTTAGGTTAGGTTAGGTTAGGTTAGGTTAGGTTAGGTTAGGTTAGGTTAGGTTAGGTTAGGTTAGGTTAGGTTAGGTTAGGTTAGGTTAGGTTAGGTTAGGTTAGGTTAGGTTAGGTTAGGTTAGGTTAGGTTAGGTTAGGTTAGGTTAGGTTAGGTTAGGTTAGGTTAGGTTAGGTTAGGTTAGGTTAGGTTAGGTTAGGTTAGGTTAGGTTAGGTTAGGTTAGGTTAGGTTAGGTTAGGTTAGGTTAGGTTAGGTTAGGTTAGGTTAGGTTAGGTTAGGTTAGGTTAGGTTAGGTTAGGTTAGGTTAGGTTAGGTTAGGTTAGGTTAGGTTAGGTTAGGTTAGGTTAGGTTAGGTTAGGTTAGGTTAGGTTAGGTTAGGTTAGGTTAGGTTAGGTTAGGTTAGGTTAGGTTAGGTTAGGTTAGGTTAGGTTAGGTTAGGTTAGGTTAGGTTAGGTTAGGTTAGGTTAGGTTAGGTTAGGTTAGGTTAGGTTAGGTTAGGTTAGGTTAGGTTAGGTTAGGTTAGGTTAGGTTAGGTTAGGTTAGGTTAGGTTAGGTTAGGTTAGGTTAGGTTAGGTTAGGTTAGGTTAGGTTAGGTTAGGTTAGGTTAGGTTAGGTTAGGTTAGGTTAGGTTAGGTTAGGTTAGGTTAGGTTAGGTTAGGTTAGGTTAGGTTAGGTTAGGTTAGGTTAGGTTAGGTTAGGTTAGGTTAGGTTAGGTTAGGTTAGGTTAGGTTAGGTTAGGTTAGGTTAGGTTAGGTTAGGTTAGGTTAGGTTAGGTTAGGTTAGGTTAGGTTAGGTTAGGTTAGGTTAGGTTAGGTTAGGTTAGGTTAGGTTAGGTTAGGTTAGGTTAGGTTAGGTTAGGTTAGGTTAGGTTAGGTTAGGTTAGGTTAGGTTAGGTTAGGTTAGGTTAGGTTAGGTTAGGTTAGGTTAGGTTAGGTTAGGTTAGGTTAGGTTAGGTTAGGTTAGGTTAGGTTAGGTTAGGTTAGGTTAGGTTAGGTTAGGTTAGGTTAGGTTAGGTTAGGTTAGGTTAGGTTAGGTTAGGTTAGGTTAGGTTAGGTTAGGTTAGGTTAGGTTAGGTTAGGTTAGGTTAGGTTAGGTTAGGTTAGGTTAGGTTAGGTTAGGTTAGGTTAGGTTAGGTTAGGTTAGGTTAGGTTAGGTTAGGTTAGGTTAGGTTAGGTTAGGTTAGGTTAGGTTAGGTTAGGTTAGGTTAGGTTAGGTTAGGTTAGGTTAGGTTAGGTTAGGTTAGGTTAGGTTAGGTTAGGTTAGGTTAGGTTAGGTTAGGTTAGGTTAGGTTAGGTTAGGTTAGGTTAGGTTAGGTTAGGTTAGGTTAGGTTAGGTTAGGTTAGGTTAGGTTAGGTTAGGTTAGGTTAGGTTAGGTTAGGTTAGGTTAGGTTAGGTTAGGTTAGGTTAGGTTAGGTTAGGTTAGGTTAGGTTAGGTTAGGTTAGGTTAGGTTAGGTTAGGTTAGGTTAGGTTAGGTTAGGTTAGGTTAGGTTAGGTTAGGTTAGGTTAGGTTAGGTTAGGTTAGGTTAGGTTAGGTTAGGTTAGGTTAGGTTAGGTTAGGTTAGGTTAGGTTAGGTTAGGTTAGGTTAGGTTAGGTTAGGTTAGGTTAGGTTAGGTTAGGTTAGGTTAGGTTAGGTTAGGTTAGGTTAGGTTAGGTTAGGTTAGGTTAGGTTAGGTTAGGTTAGGTTAGGTTAGGTTAGGTTAGGTTAGGTTAGGTTAGGTTAGGTTAGGTTAGGTTAGGTTAGGTTAGGTTAGGTTAGGTTAGGTTAGGTTAGGTTAGGTTAGGTTAGGTTAGGTTAGGTTAGGTTAGGTTAGGTTAGGTTAGGTTAGGTTAGGTTAGGTTAGGTTAGGTTAGGTTAGGTTAGGTTAGGTTAGGTTAGGTTAGGTTAGGTTAGGTTAGGTTAGGTTAGGTTAGGTTAGGTTAGGTTAGGTTAGGTTAGGTTAGGTTAGGTTAGGTTAGGTTAGGTTAGGTTAGGTTAGGTTAGGTTAGGTTAGGTTAGGTTAGGTTAGGTTAGGTTAGGTTAGGTTAGGTTAGGTTAGGTTAGGTTAGGTTAGGTTAGGTTAGGTTAGGTTAGGTTAGGTTAGGTTAGGTTAGGTTAGGTTAGGTTAGGTTAGGTTAGGTTAGGTTAGGTTAGGTTAGGTTAGGTTAGGTTAGGTTAGGTTAGGTTAGGTTAGGTTAGGTTAGGTTAGGTTAGGTTAGGTTAGGTTAGGTTAGGTTAGGTTAGGTTAGGTTAGGTTAGGTTAGGTTAGGTTAGGTTAGGTTAGGTTAGGTTAGGTTAGGTTAGGTTAGGTTAGGTTAGGTTAGGTTAGGTTAGGTTAGGTTAGGTTAGGTTAGGTTAGGTTAGGTTAGGTTAGGTTAGGTTAGGTTAGGTTAGGTTAGGTTAGGTTAGGTTAGGTTAGGTTAGGTTAGGTTAGGTTAGGTTAGGTTAGGTTAGGTTAGGTTAGGTTAGGTTAGGTTAGGTTAGGTTAGGTTAGGTTAGGTTAGGTTAGGTTAGGTTAGGTTAGGTTAGGTTAGGTTAGGTTAGGTTAGGTTAGGTTAGGTTAGGTTAGGTTAGGTTAGGTTAGGTTAGGTTAGGTTAGGTTAGGTTAGGTTAGGTTAGGTTAGGTTAGGTTAGGTTAGGTTAGGTTAGGTTAGGTTAGGTTAGGTTAGGTTAGGTTAGGTTAGGTTAGGTTAGGTTAGGTTAGGTTAGGTTAGGTTAGGTTAGGTTAGGTTAGGTTAGGTTAGGTTAGGTTAGGTTAGGTTAGGTTAGGTTAGGTTAGGTTAGGTTAGGTTAGGTTAGGTTAGGTTAGGTTAGGTTAGGTTAGGTTAGGTTAGGTTAGGTTAGGTTAGGTTAGGTTAGGTTAGGTTAGGTTAGGTTAGGTTAGGTTAGGTTAGGTTAGGTTAGGTTAGGTTAGGTTAGGTTAGGTTAGGTTAGGTTAGGTTAGGTTAGGTTAGGTTAGGTTAGGTTAGGTTAGGTTAGGTTAGGTTAGGTTAGGTTAGGTTAGGTTAGGTTAGGTTAGGTTAGGTTAGGTTAGGTTAGGTTAGGTTAGGTTAGGTTAGGTTAGGTTAGGTTAGGTTAGGTTAGGTTAGGTTAGGTTAGGTTAGGTTAGGTTAGGTTAGGTTAGGTTAGGTTAGGTTAGGTTAGGTTAGGTTAGGTTAGGTTAGGTTAGGTTAGGTTAGGTTAGGTTAGGTTAGGTTAGGTTAGGTTAGGTTAGGTTAGGTTAGGTTAGGTTAGGTTAGGTTAGGTTAGGTTAGGTTAGGTTAGGTTAGGTTAGGTTAGGTTAGGTTAGGTTAGGTTAGGTTAGGTTAGGTTAGGTTAGGTTAGGTTAGGTTAGGTTAGGTTAGGTTAGGTTAGGTTAGGTTAGGTTAGGTTAGGTTAGGTTAGGTTAGGTTAGGTTAGGTTAGGTTAGGTTAGGTTAGGTTAGGTTAGGTTAGGTTAGGTTAGGTTAGGTTAGGTTAGGTTAGGTTAGGTTAGGTTAGGTTAGGTTAGGTTAGGTTAGGTTAGGTTAGGTTAGGTTAGGTTAGGTTAGGTTAGGTTAGGTTAGGTTAGGTTAGGTTAGGTTAGGTTAGGTTAGGTTAGGTTAGGTTAGGTTAGGTTAGGTTAGGTTAGGTTAGGTTAGGTTAGGTTAGGTTAGGTTAGGTTAGGTTAGGTTAGGTTAGGTTAGGTTAGGTTAGGTTAGGTTAGGTTAGGTTAGGTTAGGTTAGGTTAGGTTAGGTTAGGTTAGGTTAGGTTAGGTTAGGTTAGGTTAGGTTAGGTTAGGTTAGGTTAGGTTAGGTTAGGTTAGGTTAGGTTAGGTTAGGTTAGGTTAGGTTAGGTTAGGTTAGGTTAGGTTAGGTTAGGTTAGGTTAGGTTAGGTTAGGTTAGGTTAGGTTAGGTTAGGTTAGGTTAGGTTAGGTTAGGTTAGGTTAGGTTAGGTTAGGTTAGGTTAGGTTAGGTTAGGTTAGGTTAGGTTAGGTTAGGTTAGGTTAGGTTAGGTTAGGTTAGGTTAGGTTAGGTTAGGTTAGGTTAGGTTAGGTTAGGTTAGGTTAGGTTAGGTTAGGTTAGGTTAGGTTAGGTTAGGTTAGGTTAGGTTAGGTTAGGTTAGGTTAGGTTAGGTTAGGTTAGGTTAGGTTAGGTTAGGTTAGGTTAGGTTAGGTTAGGTTAGGTTAGGTTAGGTTAGGTTAGGTTAGGTTAGGTTAGGTTAGGTTAGGTTAGGTTAGGTTAGGTTAGGTTAGGTTAGGTTAGGTTAGGTTAGGTTAGGTTAGGTTAGGTTAGGTTAGGTTAGGTTAGGTTAGGTTAGGTTAGGTTAGGTTAGGTTAGGTTAGGTTAGGTTAGGTTAGGTTAGGTTAGGTTAGGTTAGGTTAGGTTAGGTTAGGTTAGGTTAGGTTAGGTTAGGTTAGGTTAGGTTAGGTTAGGTTAGGTTAGGTTAGGTTAGGTTAGGTTAGGTTAGGTTAGGTTAGGTTAGGTTAGGTTAGGTTAGGTTAGGTTAGGTTAGGTTAGGTTAGGTTAGGTTAGGTTAGGTTAGGTTAGGTTAGGTTAGGTTAGGTTAGGTTAGGTTAGGTTAGGTTAGGTTAGGTTAGGTTAGGTTAGGTTAGGTTAGGTTAGGTTAGGTTAGGTTAGGTTAGGTTAGGTTAGGTTAGGTTAGGTTAGGTTAGGTTAGGTTAGGTTAGGTTAGGTTAGGTTAGGTTAGGTTAGGTTAGGTTAGGTTAGGTTAGGTTAGGTTAGGTTAGGTTAGGTTAGGTTAGGTTAGGTTAGGTTAGGTTAGGTTAGGTTAGGTTAGGTTAGGTTAGGTTAGGTTAGGTTAGGTTAGGTTAGGTTAGGTTAGGTTAGGTTAGGTTAGGTTAGGTTAGGTTAGGTTAGGTTAGGTTAGGTTAGGTTAGGTTAGGTTAGGTTAGGTTAGGTTAGGTTAGGTTAGGTTAGGTTAGGTTAGGTTAGGTTAGGTTAGGTTAGGTTAGGTTAGGTTAGGTTAGGTTAGGTTAGGTTAGGTTAGGTTAGGTTAGGTTAGGTTAGGTTAGGTTAGGTTAGGTTAGGTTAGGTTAGGTTAGGTTAGGTTAGGTTAGGTTAGGTTAGGTTAGGTTAGGTTAGGTTAGGTTAGGTTAGGTTAGGTTAGGTTAGGTTAGGTTAGGTTAGGTTAGGTTAGGTTAGGTTAGGTTAGGTTAGGTTAGGTTAGGTTAGGTTAGGTTAGGTTAGGTTAGGTTAGGTTAGGTTAGGTTAGGTTAGGTTAGGTTAGGTTAGGTTAGGTTAGGTTAGGTTAGGTTAGGTTAGGTTAGGTTAGGTTAGGTTAGGTTAGGTTAGGTTAGGTTAGGTTAGGTTAGGTTAGGTTAGGTTAGGTTAGGTTAGGTTAGGTTAGGTTAGGTTAGGTTAGGTTAGGTTAGGTTAGGTTAGGTTAGGTTAGGTTAGGTTAGGTTAGGTTAGGTTAGGTTAGGTTAGGTTAGGTTAGGTTAGGTTAGGTTAGGTTAGGTTAGGTTAGGTTAGGTTAGGTTAGGTTAGGTTAGGTTAGGTTAGGTTAGGTTAGGTTAGGTTAGGTTAGGTTAGGTTAGGTTAGGTTAGGTTAGGTTAGGTTAGGTTAGGTTAGGTTAGGTTAGGTTAGGTTAGGTTAGGTTAGGTTAGGTTAGGTTAGGTTAGGTTAGGTTAGGTTAGGTTAGGTTAGGTTAGGTTAGGTTAGGTTAGGTTAGGTTAGGTTAGGTTAGGTTAGGTTAGGTTAGGTTAGGTTAGGTTAGGTTAGGTTAGGTTAGGTTAGGTTAGGTTAGGTTAGGTTAGGTTAGGTTAGGTTAGGTTAGGTTAGGTTAGGTTAGGTTAGGTTAGGTTAGGTTAGGTTAGGTTAGGTTAGGTTAGGTTAGGTTAGGTTAGGTTAGGTTAGGTTAGGTTAGGTTAGGTTAGGTTAGGTTAGGTTAGGTTAGGTTAGGTTAGGTTAGGTTAGGTTAGGTTAGGTTAGGTTAGGTTAGGTTAGGTTAGGTTAGGTTAGGTTAGGTTAGGTTAGGTTAGGTTAGGTTAGGTTAGGTTAGGTTAGGTTAGGTTAGGTTAGGTTAGGTTAGGTTAGGTTAGGTTAGGTTAGGTTAGGTTAGGTTAGGTTAGGTTAGGTTAGGTTAGGTTAGGTTAGGTTAGGTTAGGTTAGGTTAGGTTAGGTTAGGTTAGGTTAGGTTAGGTTAGGTTAGGTTAGGTTAGGTTAGGTTAGGTTAGGTTAGGTTAGGTTAGGTTAGGTTAGGTTAGGTTAGGTTAGGTTAGGTTAGGTTAGGTTAGGTTAGGTTAGGTTAGGTTAGGTTAGGTTAGGTTAGGTTAGGTTAGGTTAGGTTAGGTTAGGTTAGGTTAGGTTAGGTTAGGTTAGGTTAGGTTAGGTTAGGTTAGGTTAGGTTAGGTTAGGTTAGGTTAGGTTAGGTTAGGTTAGGTTAGGTTAGGTTAGGTTAGGTTAGGTTAGGTTAGGTTAGGTTAGGTTAGGTTAGGTTAGGTTAGGTTAGGTTAGGTTAGGTTAGGTTAGGTTAGGTTAGGTTAGGTTAGGTTAGGTTAGGTTAGGTTAGGTTAGGTTAGGTTAGGTTAGGTTAGGTTAGGTTAGGTTAGGTTAGGTTAGGTTAGGTTAGGTTAGGTTAGGTTAGGTTAGGTTAGGTTAGGTTAGGTTAGGTTAGGTTAGGTTAGGTTAGGTTAGGTTAGGTTAGGTTAGGTTAGGTTAGGTTAGGTTAGGTTAGGTTAGGTTAGGTTAGGTTAGGTTAGGTTAGGTTAGGTTAGGTTAGGTTAGGTTAGGTTAGGTTAGGTTAGGTTAGGTTAGGTTAGGTTAGGTTAGGTTAGGTTAGGTTAGGTTAGGTTAGGTTAGGTTAGGTTAGGTTAGGTTAGGTTAGGTTAGGTTAGGTTAGGTTAGGTTAGGTTAGGTTAGGTTAGGTTAGGTTAGGTTAGGTTAGGTTAGGTTAGGTTAGGTTAGGTTAGGTTAGGTTAGGTTAGGTTAGGTTAGGTTAGGTTAGGTTAGGTTAGGTTAGGTTAGGTTAGGTTAGGTTAGGTTAGGTTAGGTTAGGTTAGGTTAGGTTAGGTTAGGTTAGGTTAGGTTAGGTTAGGTTAGGTTAGGTTAGGTTAGGTTAGGTTAGGTTAGGTTAGGTTAGGTTAGGTTAGGTTAGGTTAGGTTAGGTTAGGTTAGGTTAGGTTAGGTTAGGTTAGGTTAGGTTAGGTTAGGTTAGGTTAGGTTAGGTTAGGTTAGGTTAGGTTAGGTTAGGTTAGGTTAGGTTAGGTTAGGTTAGGTTAGGTTAGGTTAGGTTAGGTTAGGTTAGGTTAGGTTAGGTTAGGTTAGGTTAGGTTAGGTTAGGTTAGGTTAGGTTAGGTTAGGTTAGGTTAGGTTAGGTTAGGTTAGGTTAGGTTAGGTTAGGTTAGGTTAGGTTAGGTTAGGTTAGGTTAGGTTAGGTTAGGTTAGGTTAGGTTAGGTTAGGTTAGGTTAGGTTAGGTTAGGTTAGGTTAGGTTAGGTTAGGTTAGGTTAGGTTAGGTTAGGTTAGGTTAGGTTAGGTTAGGTTAGGTTAGGTTAGGTTAGGTTAGGTTAGGTTAGGTTAGGTTAGGTTAGGTTAGGTTAGGTTAGGTTAGGTTAGGTTAGGTTAGGTTAGGTTAGGTTAGGTTAGGTTAGGTTAGGTTAGGTTAGGTTAGGTTAGGTTAGGTTAGGTTAGGTTAGGTTAGGTTAGGTTAGGTTAGGTTAGGTTAGGTTAGGTTAGGTTAGGTTAGGTTAGGTTAGGTTAGGTTAGGTTAGGTTAGGTTAGGTTAGGTTAGGTTAGGTTAGGTTAGGTTAGGTTAGGTTAGGTTAGGTTAGGTTAGGTTAGGTTAGGTTAGGTTAGGTTAGGTTAGGTTAGGTTAGGTTAGGTTAGGTTAGGTTAGGTTAGGTTAGGTTAGGTTAGGTTAGGTTAGGTTAGGTTAGGTTAGGTTAGGTTAGGTTAGGTTAGGTTAGGTTAGGTTAGGTTAGGTTAGGTTAGGTTAGGTTAGGTTAGGTTAGGTTAGGTTAGGTTAGGTTAGGTTAGGTTAGGTTAGGTTAGGTTAGGTTAGGTTAGGTTAGGTTAGGTTAGGTTAGGTTAGGTTAGGTTAGGTTAGGTTAGGTTAGGTTAGGTTAGGTTAGGTTAGGTTAGGTTAGGTTAGGTTAGGTTAGGTTAGGTTAGGTTAGGTTAGGTTAGGTTAGGTTAGGTTAGGTTAGGTTAGGTTAGGTTAGGTTAGGTTAGGTTAGGTTAGGTTAGGTTAGGTTAGGTTAGGTTAGGTTAGGTTAGGTTAGGTTAGGTTAGGTTAGGTTAGGTTAGGTTAGGTTAGGTTAGGTTAGGTTAGGTTAGGTTAGGTTAGGTTAGGTTAGGTTAGGTTAGGTTAGGTTAGGTTAGGTTAGGTTAGGTTAGGTTAGGTTAGGTTAGGTTAGGTTAGGTTAGGTTAGGTTAGGTTAGGTTAGGTTAGGTTAGGTTAGGTTAGGTTAGGTTAGGTTAGGTTAGGTTAGGTTAGGTTAGGTTAGGTTAGGTTAGGTTAGGTTAGGTTAGGTTAGGTTAGGTTAGGTTAGGTTAGGTTAGGTTAGGTTAGGTTAGGTTAGGTTAGGTTAGGTTAGGTTAGGTTAGGTTAGGTTAGGTTAGGTTAGGTTAGGTTAGGTTAGGTTAGGTTAGGTTAGGTTAGGTTAGGTTAGGTTAGGTTAGGTTAGGTTAGGTTAGGTTAGGTTAGGTTAGGTTAGGTTAGGTTAGGTTAGGTTAGGTTAGGTTAGGTTAGGTTAGGTTAGGTTAGGTTAGGTTAGGTTAGGTTAGGTTAGGTTAGGTTAGGTTAGGTTAGGTTAGGTTAGGTTAGGTTAGGTTAGGTTAGGTTAGGTTAGGTTAGGTTAGGTTAGGTTAGGTTAGGTTAGGTTAGGTTAGGTTAGGTTAGGTTAGGTTAGGTTAGGTTAGGTTAGGTTAGGTTAGGTTAGGTTAGGTTAGGTTAGGTTAGGTTAGGTTAGGTTAGGTTAGGTTAGGTTAGGTTAGGTTAGGTTAGGTTAGGTTAGGTTAGGTTAGGTTAGGTTAGGTTAGGTTAGGTTAGGTTAGGTTAGGTTAGGTTAGGTTAGGTTAGGTTAGGTTAGGTTAGGTTAGGTTAGGTTAGGTTAGGTTAGGTTAGGTTAGGTTAGGTTAGGTTAGGTTAGGTTAGGTTAGGTTAGGTTAGGTTAGGTTAGGTTAGGTTAGGTTAGGTTAGGTTAGGTTAGGTTAGGTTAGGTTAGGTTAGGTTAGGTTAGGTTAGGTTAGGTTAGGTTAGGTTAGGTTAGGTTAGGTTAGGTTAGGTTAGGTTAGGTTAGGTTAGGTTAGGTTAGGTTAGGTTAGGTTAGGTTAGGTTAGGTTAGGTTAGGTTAGGTTAGGTTAGGTTAGGTTAGGTTAGGTTAGGTTAGGTTAGGTTAGGTTAGGTTAGGTTAGGTTAGGTTAGGTTAGGTTAGGTTAGGTTAGGTTAGGTTAGGTTAGGTTAGGTTAGGTTAGGTTAGGTTAGGTTAGGTTAGGTTAGGTTAGGTTAGGTTAGGTTAGGTTAGGTTAGGTTAGGTTAGGTTAGGTTAGGTTAGGTTAGGTTAGGTTAGGTTAGGTTAGGTTAGGTTAGGTTAGGTTAGGTTAGGTTAGGTTAGGTTAGGTTAGGTTAGGTTAGGTTAGGTTAGGTTAGGTTAGGTTAGGTTAGGTTAGGTTAGGTTAGGTTAGGTTAGGTTAGGTTAGGTTAGGTTAGGTTAGGTTAGGTTAGGTTAGGTTAGGTTAGGTTAGGTTAGGTTAGGTTAGGTTAGGTTAGGTTAGGTTAGGTTAGGTTAGGTTAGGTTAGGTTAGGTTAGGTTAGGTTAGGTTAGGTTAGGTTAGGTTAGGTTAGGTTAGGTTAGGTTAGGTTAGGTTAGGTTAGGTTAGGTTAGGTTAGGTTAGGTTAGGTTAGGTTAGGTTAGGTTAGGTTAGGTTAGGTTAGGTTAGGTTAGGTTAGGTTAGGTTAGGTTAGGTTAGGTTAGGTTAGGTTAGGTTAGGTTAGGTTAGGTTAGGTTAGGTTAGGTTAGGTTAGGTTAGGTTAGGTTAGGTTAGGTTAGGTTAGGTTAGGTTAGGTTAGGTTAGGTTAGGTTAGGTTAGGTTAGGTTAGGTTAGGTTAGGTTAGGTTAGGTTAGGTTAGGTTAGGTTAGGTTAGGTTAGGTTAGGTTAGGTTAGGTTAGGTTAGGTTAGGTTAGGTTAGGTTAGGTTAGGTTAGGTTAGGTTAGGTTAGGTTAGGTTAGGTTAGGTTAGGTTAGGTTAGGTTAGGTTAGGTTAGGTTAGGTTAGGTTAGGTTAGGTTAGGTTAGGTTAGGTTAGGTTAGGTTAGGTTAGGTTAGGTTAGGTTAGGTTAGGTTAGGTTAGGTTAGGTTAGGTTAGGTTAGGTTAGGTTAGGTTAGGTTAGGTTAGGTTAGGTTAGGTTAGGTTAGGTTAGGTTAGGTTAGGTTAGGTTAGGTTAGGTTAGGTTAGGTTAGGTTAGGTTAGGTTAGGTTAGGTTAGGTTAGGTTAGGTTAGGTTAGGTTAGGTTAGGTTAGGTTAGGTTAGGTTAGGTTAGGTTAGGTTAGGTTAGGTTAGGTTAGGTTAGGTTAGGTTAGGTTAGGTTAGGTTAGGTTAGGTTAGGTTAGGTTAGGTTAGGTTAGGTTAGGTTAGGTTAGGTTAGGTTAGGTTAGGTTAGGTTAGGTTAGGTTAGGTTAGGTTAGGTTAGGTTAGGTTAGGTTAGGTTAGGTTAGGTTAGGTTAGGTTAGGTTAGGTTAGGTTAGGTTAGGTTAGGTTAGGTTAGGTTAGGTTAGGTTAGGTTAGGTTAGGTTAGGTTAGGTTAGGTTAGGTTAGGTTAGGTTAGGTTAGGTTAGGTTAGGTTAGGTTAGGTTAGGTTAGGTTAGGTTAGGTTAGGTTAGGTTAGGTTAGGTTAGGTTAGGTTAGGTTAGGTTAGGTTAGGTTAGGTTAGGTTAGGTTAGGTTAGGTTAGGTTAGGTTAGGTTAGGTTAGGTTAGGTTAGGTTAGGTTAGGTTAGGTTAGGTTAGGTTAGGTTAGGTTAGGTTAGGTTAGGTTAGGTTAGGTTAGGTTAGGTTAGGTTAGGTTAGGTTAGGTTAGGTTAGGTTAGGTTAGGTTAGGTTAGGTTAGGTTAGGTTAGGTTAGGTTAGGTTAGGTTAGGTTAGGTTAGGTTAGGTTAGGTTAGGTTAGGTTAGGTTAGGTTAGGTTAGGTTAGGTTAGGTTAGGTTAGGTTAGGTTAGGTTAGGTTAGGTTAGGTTAGGTTAGGTTAGGTTAGGTTAGGTTAGGTTAGGTTAGGTTAGGTTAGGTTAGGTTAGGTTAGGTTAGGTTAGGTTAGGTTAGGTTAGGTTAGGTTAGGTTAGGTTAGGTTAGGTTAGGTTAGGTTAGGTTAGGTTAGGTTAGGTTAGGTTAGGTTAGGTTAGGTTAGGTTAGGTTAGGTTAGGTTAGGTTAGGTTAGGTTAGGTTAGGTTAGGTTAGGTTAGGTTAGGTTAGGTTAGGTTAGGTTAGGTTAGGTTAGGTTAGGTTAGGTTAGGTTAGGTTAGGTTAGGTTAGGTTAGGTTAGGTTAGGTTAGGTTAGGTTAGGTTAGGTTAGGTTAGGTTAGGTTAGGTTAGGTTAGGTTAGGTTAGGTTAGGTTAGGTTAGGTTAGGTTAGGTTAGGTTAGGTTAGGTTAGGTTAGGTTAGGTTAGGTTAGGTTAGGTTAGGTTAGGTTAGGTTAGGTTAGGTTAGGTTAGGTTAGGTTAGGTTAGGTTAGGTTAGGTTAGGTTAGGTTAGGTTAGGTTAGGTTAGGTTAGGTTAGGTTAGGTTAGGTTAGGTTAGGTTAGGTTAGGTTAGGTTAGGTTAGGTTAGGTTAGGTTAGGTTAGGTTAGGTTAGGTTAGGTTAGGTTAGGTTAGGTTAGGTTAGGTTAGGTTAGGTTAGGTTAGGTTAGGTTAGGTTAGGTTAGGTTAGGTTAGGTTAGGTTAGGTTAGGTTAGGTTAGGTTAGGTTAGGTTAGGTTAGGTTAGGTTAGGTTAGGTTAGGTTAGGTTAGGTTAGGTTAGGTTAGGTTAGGTTAGGTTAGGTTAGGTTAGGTTAGGTTAGGTTAGGTTAGGTTAGGTTAGGTTAGGTTAGGTTAGGTTAGGTTAGGTTAGGTTAGGTTAGGTTAGGTTAGGTTAGGTTAGGTTAGGTTAGGTTAGGTTAGGTTAGGTTAGGTTAGGTTAGGTTAGGTTAGGTTAGGTTAGGTTAGGTTAGGTTAGGTTAGGTTAGGTTAGGTTAGGTTAGGTTAGGTTAGGTTAGGTTAGGTTAGGTTAGGTTAGGTTAGGTTAGGTTAGGTTAGGTTAGGTTAGGTTAGGTTAGGTTAGGTTAGGTTAGGTTAGGTTAGGTTAGGTTAGGTTAGGTTAGGTTAGGTTAGGTTAGGTTAGGTTAGGTTAGGTTAGGTTAGGTTAGGTTAGGTTAGGTTAGGTTAGGTTAGGTTAGGTTAGGTTAGGTTAGGTTAGGTTAGGTTAGGTTAGGTTAGGTTAGGTTAGGTTAGGTTAGGTTAGGTTAGGTTAGGTTAGGTTAGGTTAGGTTAGGTTAGGTTAGGTTAGGTTAGGTTAGGTTAGGTTAGGTTAGGTTAGGTTAGGTTAGGTTAGGTTAGGTTAGGTTAGGTTAGGTTAGGTTAGGTTAGGTTAGGTTAGGTTAGGTTAGGTTAGGTTAGGTTAGGTTAGGTTAGGTTAGGTTAGGTTAGGTTAGGTTAGGTTAGGTTAGGTTAGGTTAGGTTAGGTTAGGTTAGGTTAGGTTAGGTTAGGTTAGGTTAGGTTAGGTTAGGTTAGGTTAGGTTAGGTTAGGTTAGGTTAGGTTAGGTTAGGTTAGGTTAGGTTAGGTTAGGTTAGGTTAGGTTAGGTTAGGTTAGGTTAGGTTAGGTTAGGTTAGGTTAGGTTAGGTTAGGTTAGGTTAGGTTAGGTTAGGTTAGGTTAGGTTAGGTTAGGTTAGGTTAGGTTAGGTTAGGTTAGGTTAGGTTAGGTTAGGTTAGGTTAGGTTAGGTTAGGTTAGGTTAGGTTAGGTTAGGTTAGGTTAGGTTAGGTTAGGTTAGGTTAGGTTAGGTTAGGTTAGGTTAGGTTAGGTTAGGTTAGGTTAGGTTAGGTTAGGTTAGGTTAGGTTAGGTTAGGTTAGGTTAGGTTAGGTTAGGTTAGGTTAGGTTAGGTTAGGTTAGGTTAGGTTAGGTTAGGTTAGGTTAGGTTAGGTTAGGTTAGGTTAGGTTAGGTTAGGTTAGGTTAGGTTAGGTTAGGTTAGGTTAGGTTAGGTTAGGTTAGGTTAGGTTAGGTTAGGTTAGGTTAGGTTAGGTTAGGTTAGGTTAGGTTAGGTTAGGTTAGGTTAGGTTAGGTTAGGTTAGGTTAGGTTAGGTTAGGTTAGGTTAGGTTAGGTTAGGTTAGGTTAGGTTAGGTTAGGTTAGGTTAGGTTAGGTTAGGTTAGGTTAGGTTAGGTTAGGTTAGGTTAGGTTAGGTTAGGTTAGGTTAGGTTAGGTTAGGTTAGGTTAGGTTAGGTTAGGTTAGGTTAGGTTAGGTTAGGTTAGGTTAGGTTAGGTTAGGTTAGGTTAGGTTAGGTTAGGTTAGGTTAGGTTAGGTTAGGTTAGGTTAGGTTAGGTTAGGTTAGGTTAGGTTAGGTTAGGTTAGGTTAGGTTAGGTTAGGTTAGGTTAGGTTAGGTTAGGTTAGGTTAGGTTAGGTTAGGTTAGGTTAGGTTAGGTTAGGTTAGGTTAGGTTAGGTTAGGTTAGGTTAGGTTAGGTTAGGTTAGGTTAGGTTAGGTTAGGTTAGGTTAGGTTAGGTTAGGTTAGGTTAGGTTAGGTTAGGTTAGGTTAGGTTAGGTTAGGTTAGGTTAGGTTAGGTTAGGTTAGGTTAGGTTAGGTTAGGTTAGGTTAGGTTAGGTTAGGTTAGGTTAGGTTAGGTTAGGTTAGGTTAGGTTAGGTTAGGTTAGGTTAGGTTAGGTTAGGTTAGGTTAGGTTAGGTTAGGTTAGGTTAGGTTAGGTTAGGTTAGGTTAGGTTAGGTTAGGTTAGGTTAGGTTAGGTTAGGTTAGGTTAGGTTAGGTTAGGTTAGGTTAGGTTAGGTTAGGTTAGGTTAGGTTAGGTTAGGTTAGGTTAGGTTAGGTTAGGTTAGGTTAGGTTAGGTTAGGTTAGGTTAGGTTAGGTTAGGTTAGGTTAGGTTAGGTTAGGTTAGGTTAGGTTAGGTTAGGTTAGGTTAGGTTAGGTTAGGTTAGGTTAGGTTAGGTTAGGTTAGGTTAGGTTAGGTTAGGTTAGGTTAGGTTAGGTTAGGTTAGGTTAGGTTAGGTTAGGTTAGGTTAGGTTAGGTTAGGTTAGGTTAGGTTAGGTTAGGTTAGGTTAGGTTAGGTTAGGTTAGGTTAGGTTAGGTTAGGTTAGGTTAGGTTAGGTTAGGTTAGGTTAGGTTAGGTTAGGTTAGGTTAGGTTAGGTTAGGTTAGGTTAGGTTAGGTTAGGTTAGGTTAGGTTAGGTTAGGTTAGGTTAGGTTAGGTTAGGTTAGGTTAGGTTAGGTTAGGTTAGGTTAGGTTAGGTTAGGTTAGGTTAGGTTAGGTTAGGTTAGGTTAGGTTAGGTTAGGTTAGGTTAGGTTAGGTTAGGTTAGGTTAGGTTAGGTTAGGTTAGGTTAGGTTAGGTTAGGTTAGGTTAGGTTAGGTTAGGTTAGGTTAGGTTAGGTTAGGTTAGGTTAGGTTAGGTTAGGTTAGGTTAGGTTAGGTTAGGTTAGGTTAGGTTAGGTTAGGTTAGGTTAGGTTAGGTTAGGTTAGGTTAGGTTAGGTTAGGTTAGGTTAGGTTAGGTTAGGTTAGGTTAGGTTAGGTTAGGTTAGGTTAGGTTAGGTTAGGTTAGGTTAGGTTAGGTTAGGTTAGGTTAGGTTAGGTTAGGTTAGGTTAGGTTAGGTTAGGTTAGGTTAGGTTAGGTTAGGTTAGGTTAGGTTAGGTTAGGTTAGGTTAGGTTAGGTTAGGTTAGGTTAGGTTAGGTTAGGTTAGGTTAGGTTAGGTTAGGTTAGGTTAGGTTAGGTTAGGTTAGGTTAGGTTAGGTTAGGTTAGGTTAGGTTAGGTTAGGTTAGGTTAGGTTAGGTTAGGTTAGGTTAGGTTAGGTTAGGTTAGGTTAGGTTAGGTTAGGTTAGGTTAGGTTAGGTTAGGTTAGGTTAGGTTAGGTTAGGTTAGGTTAGGTTAGGTTAGGTTAGGTTAGGTTAGGTTAGGTTAGGTTAGGTTAGGTTAGGTTAGGTTAGGTTAGGTTAGGTTAGGTTAGGTTAGGTTAGGTTAGGTTAGGTTAGGTTAGGTTAGGTTAGGTTAGGTTAGGTTAGGTTAGGTTAGGTTAGGTTAGGTTAGGTTAGGTTAGGTTAGGTTAGGTTAGGTTAGGTTAGGTTAGGTTAGGTTAGGTTAGGTTAGGTTAGGTTAGGTTAGGTTAGGTTAGGTTAGGTTAGGTTAGGTTAGGTTAGGTTAGGTTAGGTTAGGTTAGGTTAGGTTAGGTTAGGTTAGGTTAGGTTAGGTTAGGTTAGGTTAGGTTAGGTTAGGTTAGGTTAGGTTAGGTTAGGTTAGGTTAGGTTAGGTTAGGTTAGGTTAGGTTAGGTTAGGTTAGGTTAGGTTAGGTTAGGTTAGGTTAGGTTAGGTTAGGTTAGGTTAGGTTAGGTTAGGTTAGGTTAGGTTAGGTTAGGTTAGGTTAGGTTAGGTTAGGTTAGGTTAGGTTAGGTTAGGTTAGGTTAGGTTAGGTTAGGTTAGGTTAGGTTAGGTTAGGTTAGGTTAGGTTAGGTTAGGTTAGGTTAGGTTAGGTTAGGTTAGGTTAGGTTAGGTTAGGTTAGGTTAGGTTAGGTTAGGTTAGGTTAGGTTAGGTTAGGTTAGGTTAGGTTAGGTTAGGTTAGGTTAGGTTAGGTTAGGTTAGGTTAGGTTAGGTTAGGTTAGGTTAGGTTAGGTTAGGTTAGGTTAGGTTAGGTTAGGTTAGGTTAGGTTAGGTTAGGTTAGGTTAGGTTAGGTTAGGTTAGGTTAGGTTAGGTTAGGTTAGGTTAGGTTAGGTTAGGTTAGGTTAGGTTAGGTTAGGTTAGGTTAGGTTAGGTTAGGTTAGGTTAGGTTAGGTTAGGTTAGGTTAGGTTAGGTTAGGTTAGGTTAGGTTAGGTTAGGTTAGGTTAGGTTAGGTTAGGTTAGGTTAGGTTAGGTTAGGTTAGGTTAGGTTAGGTTAGGTTAGGTTAGGTTAGGTTAGGTTAGGTTAGGTTAGGTTAGGTTAGGTTAGGTTAGGTTAGGTTAGGTTAGGTTAGGTTAGGTTAGGTTAGGTTAGGTTAGGTTAGGTTAGGTTAGGTTAGGTTAGGTTAGGTTAGGTTAGGTTAGGTTAGGTTAGGTTAGGTTAGGTTAGGTTAGGTTAGGTTAGGTTAGGTTAGGTTAGGTTAGGTTAGGTTAGGTTAGGTTAGGTTAGGTTAGGTTAGGTTAGGTTAGGTTAGGTTAGGTTAGGTTAGGTTAGGTTAGGTTAGGTTAGGTTAGGTTAGGTTAGGTTAGGTTAGGTTAGGTTAGGTTAGGTTAGGTTAGGTTAGGTTAGGTTAGGTTAGGTTAGGTTAGGTTAGGTTAGGTTAGGTTAGGTTAGGTTAGGTTAGGTTAGGTTAGGTTAGGTTAGGTTAGGTTAGGTTAGGTTAGGTTAGGTTAGGTTAGGTTAGGTTAGGTTAGGTTAGGTTAGGTTAGGTTAGGTTAGGTTAGGTTAGGTTAGGTTAGGTTAGGTTAGGTTAGGTTAGGTTAGGTTAGGTTAGGTTAGGTTAGGTTAGGTTAGGTTAGGTTAGGTTAGGTTAGGTTAGGTTAGGTTAGGTTAGGTTAGGTTAGGTTAGGTTAGGTTAGGTTAGGTTAGGTTAGGTTAGGTTAGGTTAGGTTAGGTTAGGTTAGGTTAGGTTAGGTTAGGTTAGGTTAGGTTAGGTTAGGTTAGGTTAGGTTAGGTTAGGTTAGGTTAGGTTAGGTTAGGTTAGGTTAGGTTAGGTTAGGTTAGGTTAGGTTAGGTTAGGTTAGGTTAGGTTAGGTTAGGTTAGGTTAGGTTAGGTTAGGTTAGGTTAGGTTAGGTTAGGTTAGGTTAGGTTAGGTTAGGTTAGGTTAGGTTAGGTTAGGTTAGGTTAGGTTAGGTTAGGTTAGGTTAGGTTAGGTTAGGTTAGGTTAGGTTAGGTTAGGTTAGGTTAGGTTAGGTTAGGTTAGGTTAGGTTAGGTTAGGTTAGGTTAGGTTAGGTTAGGTTAGGTTAGGTTAGGTTAGGTTAGGTTAGGTTAGGTTAGGTTAGGTTAGGTTAGGTTAGGTTAGGTTAGGTTAGGTTAGGTTAGGTTAGGTTAGGTTAGGTTAGGTTAGGTTAGGTTAGGTTAGGTTAGGTTAGGTTAGGTTAGGTTAGGTTAGGTTAGGTTAGGTTAGGTTAGGTTAGGTTAGGTTAGGTTAGGTTAGGTTAGGTTAGGTTAGGTTAGGTTAGGTTAGGTTAGGTTAGGTTAGGTTAGGTTAGGTTAGGTTAGGTTAGGTTAGGTTAGGTTAGGTTAGGTTAGGTTAGGTTAGGTTAGGTTAGGTTAGGTTAGGTTAGGTTAGGTTAGGTTAGGTTAGGTTAGGTTAGGTTAGGTTAGGTTAGGTTAGGTTAGGTTAGGTTAGGTTAGGTTAGGTTAGGTTAGGTTAGGTTAGGTTAGGTTAGGTTAGGTTAGGTTAGGTTAGGTTAGGTTAGGTTAGGTTAGGTTAGGTTAGGTTAGGTTAGGTTAGGTTAGGTTAGGTTAGGTTAGGTTAGGTTAGGTTAGGTTAGGTTAGGTTAGGTTAGGTTAGGTTAGGTTAGGTTAGGTTAGGTTAGGTTAGGTTAGGTTAGGTTAGGTTAGGTTAGGTTAGGTTAGGTTAGGTTAGGTTAGGTTAGGTTAGGTTAGGTTAGGTTAGGTTAGGTTAGGTTAGGTTAGGTTAGGTTAGGTTAGGTTAGGTTAGGTTAGGTTAGGTTAGGTTAGGTTAGGTTAGGTTAGGTTAGGTTAGGTTAGGTTAGGTTAGGTTAGGTTAGGTTAGGTTAGGTTAGGTTAGGTTAGGTTAGGTTAGGTTAGGTTAGGTTAGGTTAGGTTAGGTTAGGTTAGGTTAGGTTAGGTTAGGTTAGGTTAGGTTAGGTTAGGTTAGGTTAGGTTAGGTTAGGTTAGGTTAGGTTAGGTTAGGTTAGGTTAGGTTAGGTTAGGTTAGGTTAGGTTAGGTTAGGTTAGGTTAGGTTAGGTTAGGTTAGGTTAGGTTAGGTTAGGTTAGGTTAGGTTAGGTTAGGTTAGGTTAGGTTAGGTTAGGTTAGGTTAGGTTAGGTTAGGTTAGGTTAGGTTAGGTTAGGTTAGGTTAGGTTAGGTTAGGTTAGGTTAGGTTAGGTTAGGTTAGGTTAGGTTAGGTTAGGTTAGGTTAGGTTAGGTTAGGTTAGGTTAGGTTAGGTTAGGTTAGGTTAGGTTAGGTTAGGTTAGGTTAGGTTAGGTTAGGTTAGGTTAGGTTAGGTTAGGTTAGGTTAGGTTAGGTTAGGTTAGGTTAGGTTAGGTTAGGTTAGGTTAGGTTAGGTTAGGTTAGGTTAGGTTAGGTTAGGTTAGGTTAGGTTAGGTTAGGTTAGGTTAGGTTAGGTTAGGTTAGGTTAGGTTAGGTTAGGTTAGGTTAGGTTAGGTTAGGTTAGGTTAGGTTAGGTTAGGTTAGGTTAGGTTAGGTTAGGTTAGGTTAGGTTAGGTTAGGTTAGGTTAGGTTAGGTTAGGTTAGGTTAGGTTAGGTTAGGTTAGGTTAGGTTAGGTTAGGTTAGGTTAGGTTAGGTTAGGTTAGGTTAGGTTAGGTTAGGTTAGGTTAGGTTAGGTTAGGTTAGGTTAGGTTAGGTTAGGTTAGGTTAGGTTAGGTTAGGTTAGGTTAGGTTAGGTTAGGTTAGGTTAGGTTAGGTTAGGTTAGGTTAGGTTAGGTTAGGTTAGGTTAGGTTAGGTTAGGTTAGGTTAGGTTAGGTTAGGTTAGGTTAGGTTAGGTTAGGTTAGGTTAGGTTAGGTTAGGTTAGGTTAGGTTAGGTTAGGTTAGGTTAGGTTAGGTTAGGTTAGGTTAGGTTAGGTTAGGTTAGGTTAGGTTAGGTTAGGTTAGGTTAGGTTAGGTTAGGTTAGGTTAGGTTAGGTTAGGTTAGGTTAGGTTAGGTTAGGTTAGGTTAGGTTAGGTTAGGTTAGGTTAGGTTAGGTTAGGTTAGGTTAGGTTAGGTTAGGTTAGGTTAGGTTAGGTTAGGTTAGGTTAGGTTAGGTTAGGTTAGGTTAGGTTAGGTTAGGTTAGGTTAGGTTAGGTTAGGTTAGGTTAGGTTAGGTTAGGTTAGGTTAGGTTAGGTTAGGTTAGGTTAGGTTAGGTTAGGTTAGGTTAGGTTAGGTTAGGTTAGGTTAGGTTAGGTTAGGTTAGGTTAGGTTAGGTTAGGTTAGGTTAGGTTAGGTTAGGTTAGGTTAGGTTAGGTTAGGTTAGGTTAGGTTAGGTTAGGTTAGGTTAGGTTAGGTTAGGTTAGGTTAGGTTAGGTTAGGTTAGGTTAGGTTAGGTTAGGTTAGGTTAGGTTAGGTTAGGTTAGGTTAGGTTAGGTTAGGTTAGGTTAGGTTAGGTTAGGTTAGGTTAGGTTAGGTTAGGTTAGGTTAGGTTAGGTTAGGTTAGGTTAGGTTAGGTTAGGTTAGGTTAGGTTAGGTTAGGTTAGGTTAGGTTAGGTTAGGTTAGGTTAGGTTAGGTTAGGTTAGGTTAGGTTAGGTTAGGTTAGGTTAGGTTAGGTTAGGTTAGGTTAGGTTAGGTTAGGTTAGGTTAGGTTAGGTTAGGTTAGGTTAGGTTAGGTTAGGTTAGGTTAGGTTAGGTTAGGTTAGGTTAGGTTAGGTTAGGTTAGGTTAGGTTAGGTTAGGTTAGGTTAGGTTAGGTTAGGTTAGGTTAGGTTAGGTTAGGTTAGGTTAGGTTAGGTTAGGTTAGGTTAGGTTAGGTTAGGTTAGGTTAGGTTAGGTTAGGTTAGGTTAGGTTAGGTTAGGTTAGGTTAGGTTAGGTTAGGTTAGGTTAGGTTAGGTTAGGTTAGGTTAGGTTAGGTTAGGTTAGGTTAGGTTAGGTTAGGTTAGGTTAGGTTAGGTTAGGTTAGGTTAGGTTAGGTTAGGTTAGGTTAGGTTAGGTTAGGTTAGGTTAGGTTAGGTTAGGTTAGGTTAGGTTAGGTTAGGTTAGGTTAGGTTAGGTTAGGTTAGGTTAGGTTAGGTTAGGTTAGGTTAGGTTAGGTTAGGTTAGGTTAGGTTAGGTTAGGTTAGGTTAGGTTAGGTTAGGTTAGGTTAGGTTAGGTTAGGTTAGGTTAGGTTAGGTTAGGTTAGGTTAGGTTAGGTTAGGTTAGGTTAGGTTAGGTTAGGTTAGGTTAGGTTAGGTTAGGTTAGGTTAGGTTAGGTTAGGTTAGGTTAGGTTAGGTTAGGTTAGGTTAGGTTAGGTTAGGTTAGGTTAGGTTAGGTTAGGTTAGGTTAGGTTAGGTTAGGTTAGGTTAGGTTAGGTTAGGTTAGGTTAGGTTAGGTTAGGTTAGGTTAGGTTAGGTTAGGTTAGGTTAGGTTAGGTTAGGTTAGGTTAGGTTAGGTTAGGTTAGGTTAGGTTAGGTTAGGTTAGGTTAGGTTAGGTTAGGTTAGGTTAGGTTAGGTTAGGTTAGGTTAGGTTAGGTTAGGTTAGGTTAGGTTAGGTTAGGTTAGGTTAGGTTAGGTTAGGTTAGGTTAGGTTAGGTTAGGTTAGGTTAGGTTAGGTTAGGTTAGGTTAGGTTAGGTTAGGTTAGGTTAGGTTAGGTTAGGTTAGGTTAGGTTAGGTTAGGTTAGGTTAGGTTAGGTTAGGTTAGGTTAGGTTAGGTTAGGTTAGGTTAGGTTAGGTTAGGTTAGGTTAGGTTAGGTTAGGTTAGGTTAGGTTAGGTTAGGTTAGGTTAGGTTAGGTTAGGTTAGGTTAGGTTAGGTTAGGTTAGGTTAGGTTAGGTTAGGTTAGGTTAGGTTAGGTTAGGTTAGGTTAGGTTAGGTTAGGTTAGGTTAGGTTAGGTTAGGTTAGGTTAGGTTAGGTTAGGTTAGGTTAGGTTAGGTTAGGTTAGGTTAGGTTAGGTTAGGTTAGGTTAGGTTAGGTTAGGTTAGGTTAGGTTAGGTTAGGTTAGGTTAGGTTAGGTTAGGTTAGGTTAGGTTAGGTTAGGTTAGGTTAGGTTAGGTTAGGTTAGGTTAGGTTAGGTTAGGTTAGGTTAGGTTAGGTTAGGTTAGGTTAGGTTAGGTTAGGTTAGGTTAGGTTAGGTTAGGTTAGGTTAGGTTAGGTTAGGTTAGGTTAGGTTAGGTTAGGTTAGGTTAGGTTAGGTTAGGTTAGGTTAGGTTAGGTTAGGTTAGGTTAGGTTAGGTTAGGTTAGGTTAGGTTAGGTTAGGTTAGGTTAGGTTAGGTTAGGTTAGGTTAGGTTAGGTTAGGTTAGGTTAGGTTAGGTTAGGTTAGGTTAGGTTAGGTTAGGTTAGGTTAGGTTAGGTTAGGTTAGGTTAGGTTAGGTTAGGTTAGGTTAGGTTAGGTTAGGTTAGGTTAGGTTAGGTTAGGTTAGGTTAGGTTAGGTTAGGTTAGGTTAGGTTAGGTTAGGTTAGGTTAGGTTAGGTTAGGTTAGGTTAGGTTAGGTTAGGTTAGGTTAGGTTAGGTTAGGTTAGGTTAGGTTAGGTTAGGTTAGGTTAGGTTAGGTTAGGTTAGGTTAGGTTAGGTTAGGTTAGGTTAGGTTAGGTTAGGTTAGGTTAGGTTAGGTTAGGTTAGGTTAGGTTAGGTTAGGTTAGGTTAGGTTAGGTTAGGTTAGGTTAGGTTAGGTTAGGTTAGGTTAGGTTAGGTTAGGTTAGGTTAGGTTAGGTTAGGTTAGGTTAGGTTAGGTTAGGTTAGGTTAGGTTAGGTTAGGTTAGGTTAGGTTAGGTTAGGTTAGGTTAGGTTAGGTTAGGTTAGGTTAGGTTAGGTTAGGTTAGGTTAGGTTAGGTTAGGTTAGGTTAGGTTAGGTTAGGTTAGGTTAGGTTAGGTTAGGTTAGGTTAGGTTAGGTTAGGTTAGGTTAGGTTAGGTTAGGTTAGGTTAGGTTAGGTTAGGTTAGGTTAGGTTAGGTTAGGTTAGGTTAGGTTAGGTTAGGTTAGGTTAGGTTAGGTTAGGTTAGGTTAGGTTAGGTTAGGTTAGGTTAGGTTAGGTTAGGTTAGGTTAGGTTAGGTTAGGTTAGGTTAGGTTAGGTTAGGTTAGGTTAGGTTAGGTTAGGTTAGGTTAGGTTAGGTTAGGTTAGGTTAGGTTAGGTTAGGTTAGGTTAGGTTAGGTTAGGTTAGGTTAGGTTAGGTTAGGTTAGGTTAGGTTAGGTTAGGTTAGGTTAGGTTAGGTTAGGTTAGGTTAGGTTAGGTTAGGTTAGGTTAGGTTAGGTTAGGTTAGGTTAGGTTAGGTTAGGTTAGGTTAGGTTAGGTTAGGTTAGGTTAGGTTAGGTTAGGTTAGGTTAGGTTAGGTTAGGTTAGGTTAGGTTAGGTTAGGTTAGGTTAGGTTAGGTTAGGTTAGGTTAGGTTAGGTTAGGTTAGGTTAGGTTAGGTTAGGTTAGGTTAGGTTAGGTTAGGTTAGGTTAGGTTAGGTTAGGTTAGGTTAGGTTAGGTTAGGTTAGGTTAGGTTAGGTTAGGTTAGGTTAGGTTAGGTTAGGTTAGGTTAGGTTAGGTTAGGTTAGGTTAGGTTAGGTTAGGTTAGGTTAGGTTAGGTTAGGTTAGGTTAGGTTAGGTTAGGTTAGGTTAGGTTAGGTTAGGTTAGGTTAGGTTAGGTTAGGTTAGGTTAGGTTAGGTTAGGTTAGGTTAGGTTAGGTTAGGTTAGGTTAGGTTAGGTTAGGTTAGGTTAGGTTAGGTTAGGTTAGGTTAGGTTAGGTTAGGTTAGGTTAGGTTAGGTTAGGTTAGGTTAGGTTAGGTTAGGTTAGGTTAGGTTAGGTTAGGTTAGGTTAGGTTAGGTTAGGTTAGGTTAGGTTAGGTTAGGTTAGGTTAGGTTAGGTTAGGTTAGGTTAGGTTAGGTTAGGTTAGGTTAGGTTAGGTTAGGTTAGGTTAGGTTAGGTTAGGTTAGGTTAGGTTAGGTTAGGTTAGGTTAGGTTAGGTTAGGTTAGGTTAGGTTAGGTTAGGTTAGGTTAGGTTAGGTTAGGTTAGGTTAGGTTAGGTTAGGTTAGGTTAGGTTAGGTTAGGTTAGGTTAGGTTAGGTTAGGTTAGGTTAGGTTAGGTTAGGTTAGGTTAGGTTAGGTTAGGTTAGGTTAGGTTAGGTTAGGTTAGGTTAGGTTAGGTTAGGTTAGGTTAGGTTAGGTTAGGTTAGGTTAGGTTAGGTTAGGTTAGGTTAGGTTAGGTTAGGTTAGGTTAGGTTAGGTTAGGTTAGGTTAGGTTAGGTTAGGTTAGGTTAGGTTAGGTTAGGTTAGGTTAGGTTAGGTTAGGTTAGGTTAGGTTAGGTTAGGTTAGGTTAGGTTAGGTTAGGTTAGGTTAGGTTAGGTTAGGTTAGGTTAGGTTAGGTTAGGTTAGGTTAGGTTAGGTTAGGTTAGGTTAGGTTAGGTTAGGTTAGGTTAGGTTAGGTTAGGTTAGGTTAGGTTAGGTTAGGTTAGGTTAGGTTAGGTTAGGTTAGGTTAGGTTAGGTTAGGTTAGGTTAGGTTAGGTTAGGTTAGGTTAGGTTAGGTTAGGTTAGGTTAGGTTAGGTTAGGTTAGGTTAGGTTAGGTTAGGTTAGGTTAGGTTAGGTTAGGTTAGGTTAGGTTAGGTTAGGTTAGGTTAGGTTAGGTTAGGTTAGGTTAGGTTAGGTTAGGTTAGGTTAGGTTAGGTTAGGTTAGGTTAGGTTAGGTTAGGTTAGGTTAGGTTAGGTTAGGTTAGGTTAGGTTAGGTTAGGTTAGGTTAGGTTAGGTTAGGTTAGGTTAGGTTAGGTTAGGTTAGGTTAGGTTAGGTTAGGTTAGGTTAGGTTAGGTTAGGTTAGGTTAGGTTAGGTTAGGTTAGGTTAGGTTAGGTTAGGTTAGGTTAGGTTAGGTTAGGTTAGGTTAGGTTAGGTTAGGTTAGGTTAGGTTAGGTTAGGTTAGGTTAGGTTAGGTTAGGTTAGGTTAGGTTAGGTTAGGTTAGGTTAGGTTAGGTTAGGTTAGGTTAGGTTAGGTTAGGTTAGGTTAGGTTAGGTTAGGTTAGGTTAGGTTAGGTTAGGTTAGGTTAGGTTAGGTTAGGTTAGGTTAGGTTAGGTTAGGTTAGGTTAGGTTAGGTTAGGTTAGGTTAGGTTAGGTTAGGTTAGGTTAGGTTAGGTTAGGTTAGGTTAGGTTAGGTTAGGTTAGGTTAGGTTAGGTTAGGTTAGGTTAGGTTAGGTTAGGTTAGGTTAGGTTAGGTTAGGTTAGGTTAGGTTAGGTTAGGTTAGGTTAGGTTAGGTTAGGTTAGGTTAGGTTAGGTTAGGTTAGGTTAGGTTAGGTTAGGTTAGGTTAGGTTAGGTTAGGTTAGGTTAGGTTAGGTTAGGTTAGGTTAGGTTAGGTTAGGTTAGGTTAGGTTAGGTTAGGTTAGGTTAGGTTAGGTTAGGTTAGGTTAGGTTAGGTTAGGTTAGGTTAGGTTAGGTTAGGTTAGGTTAGGTTAGGTTAGGTTAGGTTAGGTTAGGTTAGGTTAGGTTAGGTTAGGTTAGGTTAGGTTAGGTTAGGTTAGGTTAGGTTAGGTTAGGTTAGGTTAGGTTAGGTTAGGTTAGGTTAGGTTAGGTTAGGTTAGGTTAGGTTAGGTTAGGTTAGGTTAGGTTAGGTTAGGTTAGGTTAGGTTAGGTTAGGTTAGGTTAGGTTAGGTTAGGTTAGGTTAGGTTAGGTTAGGTTAGGTTAGGTTAGGTTAGGTTAGGTTAGGTTAGGTTAGGTTAGGTTAGGTTAGGTTAGGTTAGGTTAGGTTAGGTTAGGTTAGGTTAGGTTAGGTTAGGTTAGGTTAGGTTAGGTTAGGTTAGGTTAGGTTAGGTTAGGTTAGGTTAGGTTAGGTTAGGTTAGGTTAGGTTAGGTTAGGTTAGGTTAGGTTAGGTTAGGTTAGGTTAGGTTAGGTTAGGTTAGGTTAGGTTAGGTTAGGTTAGGTTAGGTTAGGTTAGGTTAGGTTAGGTTAGGTTAGGTTAGGTTAGGTTAGGTTAGGTTAGGTTAGGTTAGGTTAGGTTAGGTTAGGTTAGGTTAGGTTAGGTTAGGTTAGGTTAGGTTAGGTTAGGTTAGGTTAGGTTAGGTTAGGTTAGGTTAGGTTAGGTTAGGTTAGGTTAGGTTAGGTTAGGTTAGGTTAGGTTAGGTTAGGTTAGGTTAGGTTAGGTTAGGTTAGGTTAGGTTAGGTTAGGTTAGGTTAGGTTAGGTTAGGTTAGGTTAGGTTAGGTTAGGTTAGGTTAGGTTAGGTTAGGTTAGGTTAGGTTAGGTTAGGTTAGGTTAGGTTAGGTTAGGTTAGGTTAGGTTAGGTTAGGTTAGGTTAGGTTAGGTTAGGTTAGGTTAGGTTAGGTTAGGTTAGGTTAGGTTAGGTTAGGTTAGGTTAGGTTAGGTTAGGTTAGGTTAGGTTAGGTTAGGTTAGGTTAGGTTAGGTTAGGTTAGGTTAGGTTAGGTTAGGTTAGGTTAGGTTAGGTTAGGTTAGGTTAGGTTAGGTTAGGTTAGGTTAGGTTAGGTTAGGTTAGGTTAGGTTAGGTTAGGTTAGGTTAGGTTAGGTTAGGTTAGGTTAGGTTAGGTTAGGTTAGGTTAGGTTAGGTTAGGTTAGGTTAGGTTAGGTTAGGTTAGGTTAGGTTAGGTTAGGTTAGGTTAGGTTAGGTTAGGTTAGGTTAGGTTAGGTTAGGTTAGGTTAGGTTAGGTTAGGTTAGGTTAGGTTAGGTTAGGTTAGGTTAGGTTAGGTTAGGTTAGGTTAGGTTAGGTTAGGTTAGGTTAGGTTAGGTTAGGTTAGGTTAGGTTAGGTTAGGTTAGGTTAGGTTAGGTTAGGTTAGGTTAGGTTAGGTTAGGTTAGGTTAGGTTAGGTTAGGTTAGGTTAGGTTAGGTTAGGTTAGGTTAGGTTAGGTTAGGTTAGGTTAGGTTAGGTTAGGTTAGGTTAGGTTAGGTTAGGTTAGGTTAGGTTAGGTTAGGTTAGGTTAGGTTAGGTTAGGTTAGGTTAGGTTAGGTTAGGTTAGGTTAGGTTAGGTTAGGTTAGGTTAGGTTAGGTTAGGTTAGGTTAGGTTAGGTTAGGTTAGGTTAGGTTAGGTTAGGTTAGGTTAGGTTAGGTTAGGTTAGGTTAGGTTAGGTTAGGTTAGGTTAGGTTAGGTTAGGTTAGGTTAGGTTAGGTTAGGTTAGGTTAGGTTAGGTTAGGTTAGGTTAGGTTAGGTTAGGTTAGGTTAGGTTAGGTTAGGTTAGGTTAGGTTAGGTTAGGTTAGGTTAGGTTAGGTTAGGTTAGGTTAGGTTAGGTTAGGTTAGGTTAGGTTAGGTTAGGTTAGGTTAGGTTAGGTTAGGTTAGGTTAGGTTAGGTTAGGTTAGGTTAGGTTAGGTTAGGTTAGGTTAGGTTAGGTTAGGTTAGGTTAGGTTAGGTTAGGTTAGGTTAGGTTAGGTTAGGTTAGGTTAGGTTAGGTTAGGTTAGGTTAGGTTAGGTTAGGTTAGGTTAGGTTAGGTTAGGTTAGGTTAGGTTAGGTTAGGTTAGGTTAGGTTAGGTTAGGTTAGGTTAGGTTAGGTTAGGTTAGGTTAGGTTAGGTTAGGTTAGGTTAGGTTAGGTTAGGTTAGGTTAGGTTAGGTTAGGTTAGGTTAGGTTAGGTTAGGTTAGGTTAGGTTAGGTTAGGTTAGGTTAGGTTAGGTTAGGTTAGGTTAGGTTAGGTTAGGTTAGGTTAGGTTAGGTTAGGTTAGGTTAGGTTAGGTTAGGTTAGGTTAGGTTAGGTTAGGTTAGGTTAGGTTAGGTTAGGTTAGGTTAGGTTAGGTTAGGTTAGGTTAGGTTAGGTTAGGTTAGGTTAGGTTAGGTTAGGTTAGGTTAGGTTAGGTTAGGTTAGGTTAGGTTAGGTTAGGTTAGGTTAGGTTAGGTTAGGTTAGGTTAGGTTAGGTTAGGTTAGGTTAGGTTAGGTTAGGTTAGGTTAGGTTAGGTTAGGTTAGGTTAGGTTAGGTTAGGTTAGGTTAGGTTAGGTTAGGTTAGGTTAGGTTAGGTTAGGTTAGGTTAGGTTAGGTTAGGTTAGGTTAGGTTAGGTTAGGTTAGGTTAGGTTAGGTTAGGTTAGGTTAGGTTAGGTTAGGTTAGGTTAGGTTAGGTTAGGTTAGGTTAGGTTAGGTTAGGTTAGGTTAGGTTAGGTTAGGTTAGGTTAGGTTAGGTTAGGTTAGGTTAGGTTAGGTTAGGTTAGGTTAGGTTAGGTTAGGTTAGGTTAGGTTAGGTTAGGTTAGGTTAGGTTAGGTTAGGTTAGGTTAGGTTAGGTTAGGTTAGGTTAGGTTAGGTTAGGTTAGGTTAGGTTAGGTTAGGTTAGGTTAGGTTAGGTTAGGTTAGGTTAGGTTAGGTTAGGTTAGGTTAGGTTAGGTTAGGTTAGGTTAGGTTAGGTTAGGTTAGGTTAGGTTAGGTTAGGTTAGGTTAGGTTAGGTTAGGTTAGGTTAGGTTAGGTTAGGTTAGGTTAGGTTAGGTTAGGTTAGGTTAGGTTAGGTTAGGTTAGGTTAGGTTAGGTTAGGTTAGGTTAGGTTAGGTTAGGTTAGGTTAGGTTAGGTTAGGTTAGGTTAGGTTAGGTTAGGTTAGGTTAGGTTAGGTTAGGTTAGGTTAGGTTAGGTTAGGTTAGGTTAGGTTAGGTTAGGTTAGGTTAGGTTAGGTTAGGTTAGGTTAGGTTAGGTTAGGTTAGGTTAGGTTAGGTTAGGTTAGGTTAGGTTAGGTTAGGTTAGGTTAGGTTAGGTTAGGTTAGGTTAGGTTAGGTTAGGTTAGGTTAGGTTAGGTTAGGTTAGGTTAGGTTAGGTTAGGTTAGGTTAGGTTAGGTTAGGTTAGGTTAGGTTAGGTTAGGTTAGGTTAGGTTAGGTTAGGTTAGGTTAGGTTAGGTTAGGTTAGGTTAGGTTAGGTTAGGTTAGGTTAGGTTAGGTTAGGTTAGGTTAGGTTAGGTTAGGTTAGGTTAGGTTAGGTTAGGTTAGGTTAGGTTAGGTTAGGTTAGGTTAGGTTAGGTTAGGTTAGGTTAGGTTAGGTTAGGTTAGGTTAGGTTAGGTTAGGTTAGGTTAGGTTAGGTTAGGTTAGGTTAGGTTAGGTTAGGTTAGGTTAGGTTAGGTTAGGTTAGGTTAGGTTAGGTTAGGTTAGGTTAGGTTAGGTTAGGTTAGGTTAGGTTAGGTTAGGTTAGGTTAGGTTAGGTTAGGTTAGGTTAGGTTAGGTTAGGTTAGGTTAGGTTAGGTTAGGTTAGGTTAGGTTAGGTTAGGTTAGGTTAGGTTAGGTTAGGTTAGGTTAGGTTAGGTTAGGTTAGGTTGGTTAGGTTAGGTTAGGTTAGGGTAGGTTAGGTTAGGTTAGGTTAGGTTAGGTTAGGTTAGGTTAGGTTAGGTTAGGTTAGGTTAGGTTAGGTTAGGTTAGGTTAGGTTAGGTTAGGTTAGGTTAGGTTAGGTTAGGTTAGGTTAGGTTAGGTTAGGTTAGGTTAGGTTAGGTTAGGTTAGGTTAGGTTAGGTTAGGTTAGGTTAGGTTAGGTTAGGTTAGGTTAGGTTAGGTTAGGTTAGGTTAGGTTAGGTTAGGTTAGGTTAGGTTAGGTTAGGTTAGGTTAGGTTAGGTTAGGTTAGGTTAGGTTAGGTTAGGTTAGGTTAGGTTAGGTTAGGTTAGGTTAGGTTAGGTTAGGTTAGGTTAGGTTAGGTTAGGTTAGGTTAGGTTAGGTTAGGTTAGGTTAGGTTAGGTTAGGTTAGGTTAGGTTAGGTTAGGTTAGGTTAGGTTAGGTTAGGTTAGGTTAGGTTAGGTTAGGTTAGGTTAGGTTAGGTTAGGTTAGGTTAGGTTAGGTTAGGTTAGGTTAGGTTAGGTTAGGTTAGGTTAGGTTAGGTTAGGTTAGGTTAGGTTAGGTTAGGTTAGGTTAGGTTAGGTTAGGTTAGGTTAGGTTAGGTTAGGTTAGGTTAGGTTAGGTTAGGTTAGGTTAGGTTAGGTTAGGTTAGGTTAGGTTAGGTTAGGTTAGGTTAGGTTAGGTTAGGTTAGGTTAGGTTAGGTTAGGTTAGGTTAGGTTAGGTTAGGTTAGGTTAGGTTAGGTTAGGTTAGGTTAGGTTAGGTTAGGTTAGGTTAGGTTAGGTTAGGTTAGGTTAGGTTAGGTTAGGTTAGGTTAGGTTAGGTTAGGTTAGGTTAGGTTAGGTTAGGTTAGGTTAGGTTAGGTTAGGTTAGGTTAGGTTAGGTTAGGTTAGGTTAGGTTAGGTTAGGTTAGGTTAGGTTAGGTTAGGTTAGGTTAGGTTAGGTTAGGTTAGGTTAGGTTAGGTTAGGTTAGGTTAGGTTAGGTTAGGTTAGGTTAGGTTAGGTTAGGTTAGGTTAGGTTAGGTTAGGTTAGGTTAGGTTAGGTTAGGTTAGGTTAGGTTAGGTTAGGTTAGGTTAGGTTAGGTTAGGTTAGGTTAGGTTAGGTTAGGTTAGGTTAGGTTAGGTTAGGTTAGGTTAGGTTAGGTTAGGTTAGGTTGGGTTAGGTTAGGTTAGGTTAGGTTAGGTTAGGTTAGGTTAGGTTAGGTTAGGTTAGGTTAGGTTAGGTTAGGTTAGGTTAGGTTAGGTTAGGTTAGGTTAGGTTAGGTTAGGTTAGGTTAGGTTAGGTTAGGTTAGGTTAGGTTAGGTTAGGTTAGGTTAGGTTAGGTTAGGTTAGGTTAGGTTAGGTTAGGTTAGGTTAGGTTAGGTTAGGTTAGGTTAGGTTAGGTTAGGTTAGGTTAGGTTAGGTTAGGTTAGGTTAGGTTAGGTTAGGTTAGGTTAGGTTAGGTTAGGTTAGGTTAGGTTAGGTTAGGTTAGGTTAGGTTAGGTTAGGTTAGGTTAGGTTAGGTTAGGTTAGGTTAGGTTAGGTTAGGTTAGGTTAGGTTAGGTTAGGTTAGGTTAGGTTAGGTTAGGTTAGGTTAGGTTAGGTTAGGTTAGGTTAGGTTAGGTTAGGTTAGGTTAGGTTAGGTTAGGTTAGGTTAGGTTAGGTTAGGTTAGGTTAGGTTAGGTTAGGTTAGGTTAGGTTAGGTTAGGTTAGGTTAGGTTAGGTTAGGTTAGGTTAGGTTAGGTTAGGTTAGGTTAGGTTAGGTTAGGTTAGGTTAGGTTAGGTTAGGTTAGGTTAGGTTAGGTTAGGTTAGGTTAGGTTAGGTTAGGTTAGGTTAGGTTAGGTTAGGTTAGGTTAGGTTAGGTTAGGTTAGGTTAGGTTAGGTTAGGTTAGGTTAGGTTAGGTTAGGTTAGGTTAGGTTAGGTTAGGTTAGGTTAGGTTAGGTTAGGTTAGGTTAGGTTAGGTTAGGTTAGGTTAGGTTAGGTTAGGTTAGGTTAGGTTAGGTTAGGTTAGGTTAGGTTAGGTTAGGTTAGGTTAGGTTAGGTTAGGTTAGGTTAGGTTAGGTTAGGTTAGGTTAGGTTAGGTTAGGTTAGGTTAGGTTAGGTTAGGTTAGGTTAGGTTAGGTTAGGTTAGGTTAGGTTAGGTTAGGTTAGGTTAGGTTAGGTTAGGTTAGGTTAGGTTAGGTTAGGTTAGGTTAGGTTAGGTTAGGTTAGGTTAGGTTAGGTTAGGTTAGGTTAGGTTAGGTTAGGTTAGGTTAGGTTAGGTTAGGTTAGGTTAGGTTAGGTTAGGTTAGGTTAGGTTAGGTTAGGTTAGGTTAGGTTAGGTTAGGTTAGGTTAGGTTAGGTTAGGTTAGGTTAGGTTAGGTTAGGTTAGGTTAGGTTAGGTTAGGTTAGGTTAGGTTAGGTTAGGTTAGGTTAGGTTAGGTTAGGTTAGGTTAGGTTAGGTTAGGTTAGGTTAGGTTAGGTTAGGTTAGGTTAGGTTAGGTTAGGTTAGGTTAGGTTAGGTTAGGTTAGGTTAGGTTAGGTTAGGTTAGGTTAGGTTAGGTTAGGTTAGGTTAGGTTAGGTTAGGTTAGGTTAGGTTAGGTTAGGTTAGGTTAGGTTAGGTTAGGTTAGGTTAGGTTAGGTTAGGTTAGGTTAGGTTAGGTTAGGTTAGGTTAGGTTAGGTTAGGTTAGGTTAGGTTAGGTTAGGTTAGGTTAGGTTAGGTTAGGTTAGGTTAGGTTAGGTTAGGTTAGGTTAGGTTAGGTTAGGTTAGGTTAGGTTAGGTTAGGTTAGGTTAGGTTAGGTTAGGTTAGGTTAGGTTAGGTTAGGTTAGGTTAGGTTAGGTTAGGTTAGGTTAGGTTAGGTTAGGTTAGGTTAGGTTAGGTTAGGTTAGGTTAGGTTAGGTTAGGTTAGGTTAGGTTAGGTTAGGTTAGGTTAGGTTAGGTTAGGTTAGGTTAGGTTAGGTTAGGTTAGGTTAGGTTAGGTTAGGTTAGGTTAGGTTAGG
The DNA here is from genome assembly GCA_024349325.1 of Pogonomyrmex californicus. Lineage (NCBI taxonomy): Eukaryota > Metazoa > Arthropoda > Insecta > Hymenoptera > Formicidae > Pogonomyrmex > Pogonomyrmex californicus. The sequence continues at coordinate 78,678 of JAECZD010000081.1, forward strand.
TTAGGTTAGGTTAGGTTAGGTTAGGTTAGGTTAGGTTAGGTTAGGTTAGGTTAGGTTAGGTTAGGTTAGGTTAGGTTAGGTTAGGTTAGGTTAGGTTAGGTTAGGTTAGGTTAGGTTAGGTTAGGTTAGGTTAGGTTAGGTTAGGTTAGGTTAGGTTAGGTTAGGTTAGGTTAGGTTAGGTTAGGTTAGGTTAGGTTAGGTTAGGTTAGGTTAGGTTAGGTTAGGTTAGGTTAGGTTAGGTTAGGTTAGGTTAGGTTAGGTTAGGTTAGGTTAGGTTAGGTTAGGTTAGGTTAGGTTAGGTTAGGTTAGGTTAGGTTAGGTTAGGTTAGGTTAGGTTAGGTTAGGTTAGGTTAGGTTAGGTTAGGTTAGGTTAGGTTAGGTTAGGTTAGGTTAGGTTAGGTTAGGTTAGGTTAGGTTAGGTTAGGTTAGGTTAGGTTAGGTTAGGTTAGGTTAGGTTAGGTTAGGTTAGGTTAGGTTAGGTTAGGTTAGGTTAGGTTAGGTTAGGTTAGGTTAGGTTAGGTTAGGTTAGGTTAGGTTAGGTTAGGTTAGGTTAGGTTAGGTTAGGTTAGGTTAGGTTAGGTTAGGTTAGGTTAGGTTAGGTTAGGTTAGGTTAGGTTAGGTTAGGTTAGGTTAGGTTAGGTTAGGTTAGGTTAGGTTAGGTTAGGTTAGGTTAGGTTAGGTTAGGTTAGGTTAGGTTAGGTTAGGTTAGGTTAGGTTAGGTTAGGTTAGGTTAGGTTAGGTTAGGTTAGGTTAGGTTAGGTTAGGTTAGGTTAGGTTAGGTTAGGTTAGGTTAGGTTAGGTTAGGTTAGGTTAGGTTAGGTTAGGTTAGGTTAGGTTAGGTTAGGTTAGGTTAGGTTAGGTTAGGTTAGGTTAGGTTAGGTTAGGTTAGGTTAGGTTAGGTTAGGTTAGGTTAGGTTAGGTTAGGTTAGGTTAGGTTAGGTTAGGTTAGGTTAGGTTAGGTTAGGTTAGGTTAGGTTAGGTTAGGTTAGGTTAGGTTAGGTTAGGTTAGGTTAGGTTAGGTTAGGTTAGGTTAGGTTAGGTTAGGTTAGGTTAGGTTAGGTTAGGTTAGGTTAGGTTAGGTTAGGTTAGGTTAGGTTAGGTTAGGTTAGGTTAGGTTAGGTTAGGTTAGGTTAGGTTAGGTTAGGTTAGGTTAGGTTAGGTTAGGTTAGGTTAGGTTAGGTTAGGTTAGGTTAGGTTAGGTTAGGTTAGGTTAGGTTAGGTTAGGTTAGGTTAGGTTAGGTTAGGTTAGGTTAGGTTAGGTTAGGTTAGGTTAGGTTAGGTTAGGTTAGGTTAGGTTAGGTTAGGTTAGGTTAGGTTAGGTTAGGTTAGGTTAGGTTAGGTTAGGTTAGGTTAGGTTAGGTTAGGTTAGGTTAGGTTAGGTTAGGTTAGGTTAGGTTAGGTTAGGTTAGGTTAGGTTAGGTTAGGTTGGGTTAGGTTAGGTTAGGTTAGGTTAGGTTAGGTTAGGTTAGGTTAGGTTAGGTTAGGTTAGGTTAGGTTAGGTTAGGTTAGGTTAGGTTAGGTTAGGTTAGGTTAGGTTAGGTTAGGTTAGGTTAGGTTAGGTTAGGTTAGGTTAGGTTAGGTTAGGTTAGGTTAGGTTAGGTTAGGTTAGGTTAGGTTAGGTTAGGTTAGGTTAGGTTAGGTTAGGTTAGGTTAGGTTAGGTTAGGTTAGGTTAGGTTAGGTTAGGTTAGGTTAGGTTAGGTTAGGTTAGGTTAGGTTAGGTTAGGTTAGGTTAGGTTAGGTTAGGTTAGGTTAGGTTAGGTTAGGTTAGGTTAGGTTAGGTTAGGTTAGGTTAGGTTAGGTTAGGTTAGGTTAGGTTAGGTTAGGTTAGGTTAGGTTAGGTTAGGTTAGGTTAGGTTAGGTTAGGTTAGGTTAGGTTAGGTTAGGTTAGGTTAGGTTAGGTTAGGTTAGGTTAGGTTAGGTTAGGTTAGGTTAGGTTAGGTTAGGTTAGGTTAGGTTAGGTTAGGTTAGGTTAGGTTAGGTTAGGTTAGGTTAGGTTAGGTTAGGTTAGGTTAGGTTAGGTTAGGTTAGGTTAGGTTAGGTTAGGTTAGGTTAGGTTAGGTTAGGTTAGGTTAGGTTAGGTTAGGTTAGGTTAGGTTAGGTTAGGTTAGGTTAGGTTAGGTTAGGTTAGGTTAGGTTAGGTTAGGTTAGGTTAGGTTAGGTTAGGTTAGGTTAGGTTAGGTTAGGTTAGGTTAGGTTAGGTTAGGTTAGGTTAGGTTAGGTTAGGTTAGGTTAGGTTAGGTTAGGTTAGGTTAGGTTAGGTTAGGTTAGGTTAGGTTAGGTTAGGTTAGGTTAGGTTAGGTTAGGTTAGGTTAGGTTAGGTTAGGTTAGGTTAGGTTAGGTTAGGTTAGGTTAGGTTAGGTTAGGTTAGGTTAGGTTAGGTTAGGTTAGGTTAGGTTAGGTTAGGTTAGGTTAGGTTAGGTTAGGTTAGGTTAGGTTAGGTTAGGTTAGGTTAGGTTAGGTTAGGTTAGGTTAGGTTAGGTTAGGTTAGGTTAGGTTAGGTTAGGTTAGGTTAGGTTAGGTTAGGTTAGGTTAGGTTAGGTTAGGTTAGGTTAGGTTAGGTTAGGTTAGGTTAGGTTAGGTTAGGTTAGGTTAGGTTAGGTTAGGTTAGGTTAGGTTAGGTTAGGTTAGGTTAGGTTAGGTTAGGTTAGGTTAGGTTAGGTTAGGTTAGGTTAGGTTAGGTTAGGTTAGGTTAGGTTAGGTTAGGTTAGGTTAGGTTAGGTTAGGTTAGGTTAGGTTAGGTTAGGTTAGGTTAGGTTAGGTTAGGTTAGGTTAGGTTAGGTTAGGTTAGGTTAGGTTAGGTTAGGTTAGGTTAGGTTAGGTTAGGTTAGGTTAGGTTAGGTTAGGTTAGGTTAGGTTAGGTTAGGTTAGGTTAGGTTAGGTTAGGTTAGGTTAGGTTAGGTTAGGTTAGGTTAGGTTAGGTTAGGTTAGGTTAGGTTAGGTTAGGTTAGGTTAGGTTAGGTTAGGTTAGGTTAGGTTAGGTTAGGTTAGGTTAGGTTAGGTTAGGTTAGGTTAGGTTAGGTTAGGTTAGGTTAGGTTAGGTTAGGTTAGGTTAGGTTAGGTTAGGTTAGGTTAGGTTAGGTTAGGTTAGGTTAGGTTAGGTTAGGTTAGGTTAGGTTAGGTTAGGTTAGGTTAGGTTAGGTTAGGTTAGGTTAGGTTAGGTTAGGTTAGGTTAGGTTAGGTTAGGTTAGGTTAGGTTAGGTTAGGTTAGGTTAGGTTAGGTTAGGTTAGGTTAGGTTAGGTTAGGTTAGGTTAGGTTAGGTTAGGTTAGGTTAGGTTAGGTTAGGTTAGGTTAGGTTAGGTTAGGTTAGGTTAGGTTAGGTTAGGTTAGGTTAGGTTAGGTTAGGTTAGGTTAGGTTAGGTTAGGTTAGGTTAGGTTAGGTTAGGTTAGGTTAGGTTAGGTTAGGTTAGGTTAGGTTAGGTTAGGTTAGGTTAGGTTAGGTTAGGTTAGGTTAGGTTAGGTTAGGTTAGGTTAGGTTAGGTTAGGTTAGGTTAGGTTAGGTTAGGTTAGGTTAGGTTAGGTTAGGTTAGGTTAGGTTAGGTTAGGTTAGGTTAGGTTAGGTTAGGTTAGGTTAGGTTAGGTTAGGTTAGGTTAGGTTAGGTTAGGTTAGGTTAGGTTAGGTTAGGTTAGGTTAGGTTAGGTTAGGTTAGGTTAGGTTAGGTTAGGTTAGGTTAGGTTAGGTTAGGTTAGGTTAGGTTAGGTTAGGTTAGGTTAGGTTAGGTTAGGTTAGGTTAGGTTAGGTTAGGTTAGGTTAGGTTAGGTTAGGTTAGGTTAGGTTAGGTTAGGTTAGGTTAGGTTAGGTTAGGTTAGGTTAGGTTAGGTTAGGTTAGGTTAGGTTAGGTTAGGTTAGGTTAGGTTAGGTTAGGTTAGGTTAGGTTAGGTTAGGTTAGGTTAGGTTAGGTTAGGTTAGGTTAGGTTAGGTTAGGTTAGGTTAGGTTAGGTTAGGTTAGGTTAGGTTAGGTTAGGTTAGGTTAGGTTAGGTTAGGTTAGGTTAGGTTAGGTTAGGTTAGGTTAGGTTAGGTTAGGTTAGGTTAGGTTAGGTTAGGTTAGGTTAGGTTAGGTTAGGTTAGGTTAGGTTAGGTTAGGTTAGGTTAGGTTAGGTTAGGTTAGGTTAGGTTAGGTTAGGTTAGGTTAGGTTAGGTTAGGTTAGGTTAGGTTAGGTTAGGTTAGGTTAGGTTAGGTTAGGTTAGGTTAGGTTAGGTTAGGTTAGGTTAGGTTAGGTTAGGTTAGGTTAGGTTAGGTTAGGTTAGGTTAGGTTAGGTTAGGTTAGGTTAGGTTAGGTTAGGTTAGGTTAGGTTAGGTTAGGTTAGGTTAGGTTAGGTTAGGTTAGGTTAGGTTAGGTTAGGTTAGGTTAGGTTAGGTTAGGTTAGGTTAGGTTAGGTTAGGTTAGGTTAGGTTAGGTTAGGTTAGGTTAGGTTAGGTTAGGTTAGGTTAGGTTAGGTTAGGTTAGGTTAGGTTAGGTTAGGTTAGGTTAGGTTAGGTTAGGTTAGGTTAGGTTAGGTTAGGTTAGGTTAGGTTAGGTTAGGTTAGGTTAGGTTAGGTTAGGTTAGGTTAGGTTAGGTTAGGTTAGGTTAGGTTAGGTTAGGTTAGGTTAGGTTAGGTTAGGTTAGGTTAGGTTAGGTTAGGTTAGGTTAGGTTAGGTTAGGTTAGGTTAGGTTAGGTTAGGTTAGGTTAGGTTAGGTTAGGTTAGGTTAGGTTAGGTTAGGTTAGGTTAGGTTAGGTTAGGTTAGGTTAGGTTAGGTTAGGTTAGGTTAGGTTAGGTTAGGTTAGGTTAGGTTAGGTTAGGTTAGGTTAGGTTAGGTTAGGTTAGGTTAGGTTAGGTTAGGTTAGGTTAGGTTAGGTTAGGTTAGGTTAGGTTAGGTTAGGTTAGGTTAGGTTAGGTTAGGTTAGGTTAGGTTAGGTTAGGTTAGGTTAGGTTAGGTTAGGTTAGGTTAGGTTAGGTTAGGTTAGGTTAGGTTAGGTTAGGTTAGGTTAGGTTAGGTTAGGTTAGGTTAGGTTAGGTTAGGTTAGGTTAGGTTAGGTTAGGTTAGGTTAGGTTAGGTTAGGTTAGGTTAGGTTAGGTTAGGTTAGGTTAGGTTAGGTTAGGTTAGGTTAGGTTAGGTTAGGTTAGGTTAGGTTAGGTTAGGTTAGGTTAGGTTAGGTTAGGTTAGGTTAGGTTAGGTTAGGTTAGGTTAGGTTAGGTTAGGTTAGGTTAGGTTAGGTTAGGTTAGGTTAGGTTAGGTTAGGTTAGGTTAGGTTAGGTTAGGTTAGGTTAGGTTAGGTTAGGTTAGGTTAGGTTAGGTTAGGTTAGGTTAGGTTAGGTTAGGTTAGGTTAGGTTAGGTTAGGTTAGGTTAGGTTAGGTTAGGTTAGGTTAGGTTAGGTTAGGTTAGGTTAGGTTAGGTTAGGTTAGGTTAGGTTAGGTTAGGTTAGGTTAGGTTAGGTTAGGTTAGGTTAGGTTAGGTTAGGTTAGGTTAGGTTAGGTTAGGTTAGGTTAGGTTAGGTTAGGTTAGGTTAGGTTAGGTTAGGTTAGGTTAGGTTAGGTTAGGTTAGGTTAGGTTAGGTTAGGTTAGGTTAGGTTAGGTTAGGTTAGGTTAGGTTAGGTTAGGTTAGGTTAGGTTAGGTTAGGTTAGGTTAGGTTAGGTTAGGTTAGGTTAGGTTAGGTTAGGTTAGGTTAGGTTAGGTTAGGTTAGGTTAGGTTAGGTTAGGTTAGGTTAGGTTAGGTTAGGTTAGGTTAGGTTAGGTTAGGTTAGGTTAGGTTAGGTTAGGTTAGGTTAGGTTAGGTTAGGTTAGGTTAGGTTAGGTTAGGTTAGGTTAGGTTAGGTTAGGTTAGGTTAGGTTAGGTTAGGTTAGGTTAGGTTAGGTTAGGTTAGGTTAGGTTAGGTTAGGTTAGGTTAGGTTAGGTTAGGTTAGGTTAGGTTAGGTTAGGTTAGGTTAGGTTAGGTTAGGTTAGGTTAGGTTAGGTTAGGTTAGGTTAGGTTAGGTTAGGTTAGGTTAGGTTAGGTTAGGTTAGGTTAGGTTAGGTTAGGTTAGGTTAGGTTAGGTTAGGTTAGGTTAGGTTAGGTTAGGTTAGGTTAGGTTAGGTTAGGTTAGGTTGGGTTAGGTTAGGTTAGGTTAGGTTAGGTTAGGTTAGGTTAGGTTAGGTTAGGTTAGGTTAGGTTAGGTTAGGTTAGGTTAGGTTAGGTTAGGTTAGGTTAGGTTAGGTTAGGTTAGGTTAGGTTAGGTTAGGTTAGGTTAGGTTAGGTTAGGTTAGGTTAGGTTAGGTTAGGTTAGGTTAGGTTAGGTTAGGTTAGGTTAGGTTAGGTTAGGTTAGGTTAGGTTAGGTTAGGTTAGGTTAGGTTAGGTTAGGTTAGGTTAGGTTAGGTTAGGTTAGGTTAGGTTAGGTTAGGTTAGGTTAGGTTAGGTTAGGTTAGGTTAGGTTAGGTTAGGTTAGGTTAGGTTAGGTTAGGTTAGGTTAGGTTAGGTTAGGTTAGGTTAGGTTAGGTTAGGTTAGGTTAGGTTAGGTTAGGTTAGGTTAGGTTAGGTTAGGTTAGGTTAGGTTAGGTTAGGTTAGGTTAGGTTAGGTTAGGTTAGGTTAGGTTAGGTTAGGTTAGGTTAGGTTAGGTTAGGTTAGGTTAGGTTAGGTTAGGTTAGGTTAGGTTAGGTTAGGTTAGGTTAGGTTAGGTTAGGTTAGGTTAGGTTAGGTTAGGTTAGGTTAGGTTAGGTTAGGTTAGGTTAGGTTAGGTTAGGTTAGGTTAGGTTAGGTTAGGTTAGGTTAGGTTAGGTTAGGTTAGGTTAGGTTAGGTTAGGTTAGGTTAGGTTAGGTTAGGTTAGGTTAGGTTAGGTTAGGTTAGGTTAGGTTAGGTTAGGTTAGGTTAGGTTAGGTTAGGTTAGGTTAGGTTAGGTTAGGTTAGGTTAGGTTAGGTTAGGTTAGGTTGGGTTAGGTTAGGTTAGGTTAGAAAGTTGATTAGGATTAGGATTAGGTTAGGTTAGGTTAGGTTAGAGTTAGGTTAGGTTAGGTTAGAATTTAGGTTAGGTTAGGTTAGGATTAGTTAGGTTAGGTTAGGTTAGGATTGGGTTAGGTTAGGTTAGGTTAGGTTAGATTGAGTTGAGTTAGGTTAGGTTAGGTTAGGTTGAGTTAGGTTAGGTTAGGTTAGGTTTTAGGGTTAGGTTAGGTTAGGTTAGGTTAGGTTAGGTTAGGTTAGGTTAGGTTAGGTTGAGTTAGGTTAGGTTAGGTTA
>JAECZD010000082.1:0-85743 GCA_024349325.1 Pogonomyrmex californicus
TGTGCGTGCGTGCGTGCGTGCGTGCGTGCGTGCGTGCGTGCGTGCGTGCGTGCGTGCGTGCGTGCGTGCGTGCGTGCGTGCGTGCGTGCGTGCGTGCGTGCGTGCGTGCGTGCGTGCGTGCGTGCGTGCGTGCGTGCGTGCGTGCGTGCGTGCGTGCGTGCGTGCGTGCGTGCGTGCGTGCGTGCGTGCGTGCGTGCGTGCGTGTGCGTGCGTGCGTGCGTGCGTGCGTGCGTGCGTGCGTGCGTGCGTGCGTGCGTGTGCGTGCGTGCGTGCGTGCGTGCGTGCGTGCGTGCGTGCGTGCGTGCGTGCGTGCGTGCGTGCGTGCGTGCGTGCGTGCGTGCGTGCGTGCGTGCGTGCGTGCGTGCGTGCGTGCGTGCGTGCGTGCGTGCGTGCGTGCGTGCGTGCGTGCGTGCGTGCGTGCGTGCGTGCGTGCGTGCGCGTGCGTGCGTGCGTGCGTGCGTGCGTGCGTGCGTGCGTGCGTGCGTGCGTGCGTGCGTGCGTGCGTGCGTGCGTGCGTGCGTGCGTGCGTGCGTGCGTGCGTGCGTGCGTGCGTGCGTGCGTGCGTGCGTGCGTGCGTGCGTGCGTGCGTGCGTGCGTGCGTGCGTGCGTGCGTGCGTGCGTGCGTGCGTGCGTGCGTGCGTGCGTGCGTGCGTGCGTGCGTGCGTGCGTGCGTGCGTGCGTGCGTGCGTGCGTGCGTGCGTGCGTGCGTGCGTGCGTGCGTGCGTGCGTGCGTGCGTGCGTGCGTGCGTGCGTGCGTGCGTGCGTGCGTGCGTGCGTGCGTGCGTGCGTGCGTGCGTGCGTGCGTGCGTGCGTGCGTGCGTGCGTGCGTGCGTGCGTGCGTGCGTGCGTGCGTGCGTGCGTGCGTGCAGCAAGAGCCATGGTGTTTTGATGCGACAGCTGATCGCGTCTGATGTGGCCGTTGACAGTATCGCGTTATTGTCCTACGTGTCGATGAGTACGCGTGTATCCCCGGTGTACTTGATATTTTGATTGCAATGTGTTTCGCTTTTCGGATATTTATCGATATTTTATACGATATGTTTTATTTCCAGAATATAATTAATATGGTCGGGAGCACGAATGGAAGGTAGGCTGTCTCTCCGACTGAGGAGATGAGCTTATGGTATTGCAACTCGGGATTTAATGTGCGTAAAGTGCCTTGATTTTAAATAGGCTAAGACAAGTAACTCCCTGCCCCGTGATTCTGTCTCTAGCGCTTTGGCGGTAGGTTAGCGTAAACTGTCGTTCCCGTTGTTGTAGCCCAAATTACTTCCTACATTATTTATGCTATTATTTATTATATTATATCTTATCCTTACGATCATTCTAGCCGGTGCTATGGAAACGCCGGCCGGAAATGCAAGCATGCAAAAGTCTGCAAATTCCAAAGCAGAGCGCGAACGGAATTCCGAGAGCGCGCCGTTTTGACTATATATGGTCCGATTTAGAATTATAACGCGACACTACTAAAATAACTATAAAAATGGTCGCTAAATCACCGAGAGCGGGGGTGCAGTCACAATACGTAACAGGGCAGTTGTACTTCGTCACGGCCAGTCGTTATCAGTAATAGCGAGATTCACACGAAACATTGTCAAAAAGTCATACTAATAAATCAGCTACTTAACAAAAGTGAGTAATAATATTTAACCAAAAGAACCTTCCACTTATGATTCTGCTCGGAGTTTTAATTCCTAAGGTTCGGCGAACCCGACTTTCCCTAATTACAATCTTGTAACCCAATCCAAGCTACAACACTGTTTGGGCACAGTAGCTCCTGTGCTCTTTTCGCCCGTTTTAGGATTTGCGAAAGATGTGATTCAGCTCTAGACGTTGCTTGGGTAGCTGATCATTAGGAAAAGGTTCTGTCTTCCTTCACATAGGCGAATTTATATCCGAATCAGCCGATATTCGATTTCGGTCGGTTACGATTCGGCCGAATTCGGGTATAGATTTAATGAAACATATGTTTAGATTCTGCGAACGATGTTTTGGTTAACGGTCGGAATCTCTCAGTTCGGTGACGTGAGGATCTGCGTATACATTGGCACGTGAATGGTGAAAGATTTCGCTCGCTTGTGACGCGTTCGGTGATCGACACGGTAGTTTTCCGGCCGTTTTCTCGCCGTGCCGATTCTTCGACGAATGACCGGTCGAGGACTATCATTTATGAACGAAAATGGAGGTTCCTTATAAAAGAAGTGCAACTGTACTACTACTTTGCATTTTTCACAGATTTTTACAATCAGCACTTTAATATTTAAAATATAAATTTATGTGCCCACTTTGCATATTGTAGAATCTTAAAACTTACATTAATTCATATACAAAGTTTAAAATAATTATTATATTAATATGGCCAATAATAATATTCCAAGAATGAATATTAAGATGTCTTAAAGACGACTAAAAGATATACAGAATATCCTAATATCTTTTGAGATGTCTGAAAAGATATACAGAAAGACGTCTAAATGAAGTCTATATCCTAATTTTAGACGACTTATGGGATGTCTTGGATGTCCTATAAGATACTTTTTAGATGCTTTAGTATCGTTCACAATAGTGATTTAAGCTTTAAGAACTAAGAAATTGATCGATTATGAAAAAAATAACCAATTATGATTATTCAATTTCTTATGGCTTAAAAATTAAATATCTATTGTAGACCAAAACTTAGACGTCTTACAAGATGTCTTTTAAAACGTCTTTCAGACATTCCATATGTCATTTTTTTTAGACATTTTATATGACATTCCAGATAGCACAGAGAATCCCAAAAGTAATAAAATAATTTTGTTACGAATCCCCAAATTATAAAATGTATCTCTCTTGAGAGATTTCAACTGAGATCTCATTTTGGCATCCTTGGTAATGCCTTGAAGATAAATTCATAAAAGTGATGCACTAGGACGTCTTTAAAACTTTGCTAAAATTGTCTTAAAGGCATCTTTTATTAATTTCAAAATAATAACACGCTGGGTTTTGCTAAACAATAAAATAATGGTTAGGAAAATCAAGAAACTATAATAGAATAGCTATAGATAGCTAAATTCACTTTAATCAAAAGACACTAAATGAATTAATATACCATGTAACAAACGATAATGAACGATGCAAAACGTTTCGACTTTTACTTTAAGTCTTCTTCAGTTAGCATGAATATGACTCCCACTATGACATTAAAAAATAACGTAATTATATAATAAAATAGTAAGAATTTAATTAAATTATAAGAAATAAATTGTAACGGCAGGGCCGTTATTACTTGTATGTAGTATAAATATGTATATATATATATATATATATATATATATATATATATATATATGTGCGTGCGTGCGTGCGTGCGTGCGTGCGTGCGTGCGTGCGTGCGTGCGTGCGTGCGTGCGTGCGTGCGTGCGTGCGTGCGTGCGTGCGTGCGTGCGTGCGTGCGTGCGTGCGTGCGTGCGTGCGTGCGTGCGTGCGTGCGTGCGTGCGTGCGTGCGTGCGTGCGTGCGTGCGTGCGTGCGTGCGTGCGTGCGTGCGTGCGTGCGTGCGTGCGTGCGTGCGTGCGTGCGTGCGTGCGTGCGTGCGTGCGTGCGTGCGTGCGTGCGTGCGTGCGTGCGTGCGTGCGTGCGTGCGTGCGTGCGTGCGTGCGTGCGTGCGTGCGTGCGTGCGTGCGTGCGTGCGTGCGTGCGTGCGTGCGTGCGTGCGTGCGTGCGTGCGTGCGTGCGTGCGTGCGTGCGTGCGTGCGTGCGTGCGTGCGTGCGTGCGTGCGTGCGTGCGTGCGTGCGTGCGTGCGTGCGTGCGTGCGTGCGTGCGTGCGTGCGTGCGTGCGTGCGTGCGTGCGTGCGTGCGTGCGTGCGTGCGTGCGTGCGTGCGTGCGTGCGTGCGTGCGTGCGTGCGTGCGTGCGTGCGTGCGTGCGTGCGTGCGTGCGTGCGTGCGTGCGTGCGTGCGCGTGCGTGCGTGCGTGCGTGCGTGCGTGCGTGCGTGCGTGCGTGCGTGCGTGCGTGCGTGCGTGCGTGCGTGCGTGCGTGCGTGCGTGCGTGCGTGCGTGCGTGCGTGCGTGCGTGCGTGCGTGCGTGCGTGCGTGCGTGCGTGCGTGCGTGCGTGCGTGCGTGCGTGCGTGCGTGCGTGCGTGCGTGCGTGCGTGCGTGCGTGCGTGCGTGCGTGCGTGCGTGCGTGCGTGCGTGCGTGCGTGCGTGCGTGCGTGCGTGCGTGCGTGCGTGCGTGCGTGCGTGCGTGCGTGCGTGCGTGCGTGCGTGCGTGCGTGCGTGCGTGCGTGCGTGCGTGCGTGCGTGCGTGCGTGCGTGCGTGCGTGCGTGCGTGCGTGCGTGCGTGCGTGCGTGCGCGTGCGTGCGTGCGTGCGTGCGTGCGTGCGTGCGTGCGTGCGTGCGTGCGTGCGTGCGTGCGTGCGTGCGTGTGTGTGTGTGTGTGTGTGTGTGTGTGTGTGTAGATATATATCACAGTACATACAGTAGCACAACTTGCTGTCGGCACCTTTGATGTTGGCGTGTACGAAATTGAACTGCACATGCGCGAGGTAAATAGGTAACCAATCATAGATCTGCTCTTTGTTGCTGCACTAGACTGCACTAAAATGTTCTATCTCTTTCACTAAACTTTAAATATATATCTATTTCATTTTAAGTAAAATGAATGTATGTATATACACTAATTCAGTTATAAAAAATAAAATTCATATCACTGAATTTTTATTTCTCTTTCTCTTCCTTTTATTATTTCCTCTCTGATTTTAATATATTATAATAATAAATATATTACTAGCATTACATTTAAGATATAAATTAAATAAAAATGATATAAATATGATATAAATACGTAGCTAATAATGAAAAATACTCTATAGACAATATACAATATAAATATCAAATATGAACTATAAAAGTAAGAAAATAATTTAAAAAATATACATAAATATATATAAAAATATATAAATATTAATAAAAGGAAATATATAAATATTAATAAAAGGAAAACTATATTATATTACCATCTTTAGTATAAAAATTGCATAAAATATGAAAAAAATATTCAACATAAGGAAATAGTATATAAAAGAAACGTAAGTATTTATATAATATTACTTTAAAATAAAAAATTACTTTAAAATAAATGTAAATATATATTTCTTAAATTTATAAGATTTAAAAAATATAACTATATTTATAAAATTTAGAAAAAATACCAAATTTAATGAATAAATAGAAATCTAAGTATATAATAGTAAAAATATTTTTGTATGGAGAAAGAACAATTTATTTTAAAAACATTACAAATATACTTATATATGCAATTACAATTAGATTAAATATAATGTCCATTTACTTTTAGAATAAGAACGAATAATTTTCAAAAGAAGTAACGTTTTTTTTATTTTCAATATTCCAAATTTATAATACAAAATAATAATAATAAAGTAATAATAAATAGTAATAATAAAAAATTCTAATAATACAAAAATTTCTATCCTAATTTTTATATATAATTTCAAACTTATCGTCAGCAATACATATATAATTATACATGATCATATAGCTTATACAACTTTAAAATTCTCTATCTTCATTATAGTTTTTTATTTATTAATGCAACTATGATTCCTGGCGCGAAAAGCATGGGTACCTATTAATAAAAAAAAAATAGATTTTAAAATAAAAAGAAATATAAATATCTTTTTTTCATTTCAACACAATTGTAACGCACAAATACATATAATAAAAAAAATAGATAAAGGCCATATGTTGTGCACAAGAAATAATCCAAAAAGTCAGTTTCTAGACATATTTTAATCATAAAAAGTTAATAATAATTGAAATATTAAAATAAGAGTAAGCTTAAGAAATGTTACATGCGTAAATGTTACATGCGTAAATGTTACATGCGTATGTTACATGCGTATATGTTACATGCGTTAAACATATGTTAAATATTACACGGATATATATACGGGTTACTTCTTCTCTCCTAACTTTCAATCATTTGTCCGCACCTCAAGAAGGAAAGCAAGAGAGAAAGAAGTCTCCTAATAATTAATACAATATAATTTTATAAACAATATAAATCGCAAGCATAAACAGCAAACAGTAAGTATTAATAAAGAATCATAAATTATCACATACATTTGACTTGAAAATTAGCAAAGCAAAATTAATAGAAAATACATTATTTCGAAAACACACTTATAAATTAGAATTAAAGTATAACATGCATAGTAAAAACAAGACTGCAAGTACACATGCATATGAAATAGGAAAAATAAAATAAAAAACAAAAGTTATAAATGTAAAATATTACACAATTTTCTACTTTTTATATTAACACTTTTTCCACATGTTTTATTATGTTGGGACAAAGTATAATACGCATACGTATAAATAATTTTATTAAATAAACTTGTGGAAAATTTGGACATGGTAGTTCAAAAGATACAGTCTGGGCAAGTTGAAATAAATAATTACCAATATTTTTTTGGAAACAATTACTTTCAAAATTAGTGACAAACTTTTCTAATTTGTGAATGTAAGAACAAAAATTGTAACTTGCTACTTGTAAATTTCCAAATGGATTTTCTTCTGTGATAGTAAAAGATCGAAAAGAAGTATATAAACTGTGTCATCTATAACAGTCTTGTTTTCATTAAGATAAATAGTACACGTTTCACATGTATGTATTTCTGAACATTTTTTAATCAAATATCCGCATACATATTTAAACGCATTTTGTTCCTAAATTCATATTATAATAATCATGATTCGGGATATCTAAAATCGAACGCGCAGATGTGACTGAAGATGGAACACAGAAGGTGATGAAGAACTTGATCATGATGTCTCAATTAAATTTAACGTTGTATCAGTGTCTTCAGCACAATTTTGCGTATCTGTATGTTGCAAAACTTTCATGCTGAACAATTTTTTTAAAGCGCGAGTAAACTGTATTGGTATAGGATTCAAACAATTACCGCCCTGTTGTCTAATGGAATAAAAGAAATTTTCAATACAGTCTTGATTTATTCTTCGTGTGTAAATGTAGAAAATCATGACATTTTAATTTCTCCCAGAATAGCATTACATTTCTAATTGTTATCTGCCAGCATTCAAAACATTTAACTTTAACACGTGCATTATTTTCATTAATTACATTTACACTTTTCAAAAAAGAAATCATTTGTTCTAAAAATTGAATTTGTTTTTGGCTTCCGGTAAATATTTTTCTATATTCTTTGGGACTATTTATTGTGGAAGAATTTAAAATATCAAATAATTTGTCAAACAATAAAATCAATTGTTCCCATTGCTTCACTAGAAAGAAAACCGAAAGACATTTGTATACACATTCCCGCAGCTACGTGATTACTAAAAATTTGGACGGCATATTTGACTTTCATTTTTTGAAAATTGGTAAGTTCGATATGATTTTTAGTTAACTTAGGAGGTTTTCATTCATTGTTTACTGTCTCTATTATAAAATTCCACAATATGAGCCCATGACGCAACTTTGTTCATTCCAAATTGTATTCGATGTTTGTATAAATTATCGCGTGTTCTTTTCATCAAGTGAGACGTATCAAGTATATATAATATAATATTTCTAATTCATCAACAAGAAAAACAGAATTTTCAGTTGAAACGCCCAGTTCACGAGACAATTGCATGAAATTAGACTCCATATCCGAAATTAAAACACAATTGCATCACAACTTTGTAATTTTCGAATAATGTCAAATATAATAGACTTTAACACACTTGATTTACAGGTTGTTTCCACAAAACAAAAGCAAACTGGAAGTTTCCAATCTCCTGCAATGCTGCGTGCCATAACAATAAAAGCATTTTTCGCAGATTTTGCTGATTTCACATTACCCGTATCTTCAAATCCTATAATTTCATCTTGTGATATATTGTAAAATAAATGAGCTTTTAAACTCATTTCGTCCACGCATAATATACAATGGCGTTCTAAAGGCGTAATGAATTTAATTTTACGAAATAAAACTTCAAAGATATTATTGTTTATGCCGGGTTTAACTTGCCATGTTTGCGTGAATGATTGAAGACTACGAATAGATGGTAATGCGAATTGTTTCTTAAGTTCTCGATAATTTCGTGGACTTAAAAAATATAATCGTAGTGCAAATTGTTTAAATTCGGAAGTATATCTTTTCCCATGTTTGCTTTTTTTGGGCATCAACCTGTGTACATAAAAATTGTGCAATATTTGTGAGTAATAACTTACAACTTAGTTGACAAAGAGTTTCATGTTCTTCGAGATCTTCTTTATTTTTTCTTGTATCCATCTTCTCTATTTTTCATTGAAGCCATCTAATTCTTTCGCGCAACATTTTATTTTCTGCTTGTAATTTAGAATTCCGCTCTCTTAATTTCTTCTTCTTTGGAGTTTCTACTTGAGACTTTGTTTGAAAAATGCGTCCTGCTAGATGTGTTCCTACACAACAGAAGTAGAATTACATTGCAAAAACATATTGGAAAAAAGATATAATTATAAAAGTAAAACAAATATGTACATATGTATAAATATATATAAAAAAGATTAAGTATCAACTAAAGTATATATATTATGAAATACTATTATACATTAAGTTTTTTGCTTTATGTTTTTGTTTTGTTAAAAATAAGTTAAGAGAAAATAGCAAAATATCTCTAACGTAAATATAAAATGAGAAATATAACTTAAAATATATTTTAAATATACTTTAATAACTAATTAAATATTATAAATTTTATATCTTTACAAATAATTAAAATGCATTTATATTATTAATTGTATATAAAAAATTACGGTTTAACGATCTCAGCATCTGTATCCATAAATAATATTGCTCTTGATGATTGGATATTGCTGAAACATATGACATATCTTTTTAATATTTTACTTTATCTAGATAAAAAATAAAATTGTTTAGTTGGCAATAAAATATAGCAGCAAAAGCTAACATTAGTATTAAAAACAATATTTATAAAAATATTTATGTAAAAATTAGAAAACCTGTTCGTTTCTTCTTGTTGACAATCTTTGACAATCGTTGATCTTTGAAAATCGTTGACAATTTCTTCTGATATTTTTGTCACAAGTGTATCGCTGTAAATGTTATATTGTTTTATACATTATCAATTATTGTTTATAATTGCTTCAAAAAAAGGAAACGTTATTTAAAATAAAAAATGTATTATTTATTTTGTTCCAAAAAAATATTGTCGGTATAGCATCAGGATGAAGACTTGCTCTATTTTTGCCGATTTTATACCACTTTTCTTCAAAATGCAAGTGGCATAGTCGATAGTTGTGATGAGTATATTTTGGACCCATTATTTCTAAATCCAATCTATCAGAAGCACGTATCCATTGCATCCATCTATATTTTACCAAAAGTTGTTAATATACAAAAAATATAATACGTATACATAAATAAATATATAATAAATAAATAAATATATTTGAGAAATAAAAAGTTAAAGATACACACACACATACACATACACACAAATAAAACATAACTAAATTATACATGCTTTAAAAAAAAATTAAAACAAAATTATCTGTCATATTTTTTTGGAAACGAAAAAAAGTGTCTTTTTTCTGTAATTTTATTGTTGCATTTCTTTGCAACACATCATAAACTGAATTTATAAGTCGACATTTTTTCCTCTTGTATTTTTGTATAATTTGTATACCTTCCAAGAAGTAGTATGCAACAAAGCTAAGATGAAAAATGTTTCTTCTTGGAGAATTGAAAATCTGTATAAATTTTTATACAGATTAACTATTCTCCAAAGAAGAAAACTCTTCGTTTTCAGTTCACTTTATCTTCTCTCACTAATCACTATTCACTGAACACTGAACTATTCACTAATCAATATTCAATATTCACTGAACACTGAACACTCCTATTTCTTTAACACGCCTTTTAACAGAGTAAACTATTTCACTTCTGTGTGTCAGATGTTTGCTCCCGCCAGTTTTGATTGTTGGATATTTAAATAACAGAGAACGCTATAGAAAAACCCGAAAGAAGACAGAAAATCAGTTACGTGATTGGTTACCTACATAACTCGCGCATGTGCAGTTCAATTTTATACACGCTGAAATCAGGAGAGTTGCGCTACTGTATGTATTGTGTATATACCTGGCTTATTTATCCTACGTTACCTATTCTGCTTACACGCACGCCGCTCGCACTATTTCACTCGCTTACATATACACCGCATGCGCCGTCTCGCTCACGCTATCTCTCTCACGGTGCCCCCACGCGATACCGACTTCCCACCGCCGGACCGACGGCGCAGTGGGGAACGCCGGCCGGGTATATAAGCCCGGCCGGCCGAGACATCGGGACCAGATCCCATCCTGCGATCCGACTCCTGATACCGACCTGACTAGTACCTATTACCTCTCGAGGCCAAGGTTTCGCTTGGCTCTGCCGGGTTTCGCCGGCTTTCTCTACCTTCGAGCTGAGGTTTCGGTCAGTCGAGTTTCGCCGACTCCTGCCACTATTCCTTGGACTAAGGCTTCGCTTAGCCCGACTGGGTTTCGCCGATTCCTGTCACCACTCCTGAGGTTTCGCTCAGCTCCACTGGGTTTTGCCGGTTTACGTTGCTAAGACTCGATGTGACACTCGGTCCTGCCCGCAATACCTAGTCACCCAATCTGACATCCAACTTGACAACATTAGCTCATAAGTGCATGTAAATACCGCGCGATAGAAATAAGTCCGCTAGTTATAATCGCACCTTAGTATTAAGCCCGCTAGTCATAAGCCCGTAACTCTAAGTTCTCTAGTTATAGTCGCGTCGTAATCATGACTGCACGCCGCACCTGTTTTGCGCTTCTCGCCGCTTTGCGCCAACTGCTTTGCGTCTCCGCTTTGCATCTCCGCTTTGCGTTTCCGCTCTGCGACACTGCAACATCTCTCGGCCTTGCACTCTGTATCTATCTTCTCTAAATAAACTATCTTTTTGCTGCAATCTGTATTCTCGTAAGCTTAAGTCTCCCCTCCTCTCGAACCCGGACACCGACGAGCCGATCCGAGCGTTGAGCGAGGTGACAAAATGCGTTACAAAATGATCATGAGTATGTAAACGAAAACAGTAGGTATGAAAAAATTAGTATATAATTAATGAAAATAAATACATAAATTAATAAACAAAATTAATAAACATACGTCGTTTCGATCTTACATTAGATCATCCTCAGTGTGATAAAAATTAAAATTAATCGAAAACAACTTGACTTGAAAAAACATAACAATCCTAACAATTCACATCAATACATAAGGAAAACTTCGTACATTATTTTTCTAACTAGGTATATTCCGTCGGTAAAAATTATATAAAATAAAGTTAAGAAACATGGTTATAGATTAAAATTGTATGCGAACATAAATTACACAACATTTGGCAGAATCATCGATGATAAAAAAAAGTCGAAAAATCAAATTTTTGCTTTATGATCCGATAAATTGATTGTTGAAATCGATCGATTGCATCAGAAACTCTGTGTAGATGTATCGTGGCAAATCTCCAAGCAAAGATAATACTATGTTGGAATACTATGCGACGTCACAATTAAAAAATCGAAAGTTAGTCCTAAATAATCAAATCAAACAAAAAAGACTAGTGAAAGTTGACATCGACAAAGTAATTGAATATGAAGTAATAACATATAAAAATAAGAAGAAATGTGATAATAAAGATAACTAGAATTATGACAAGCAAATTACAATACTTTGGAGACCACCAGTGTTGCAAGTTGAAAAATAGGAAATTACAATATAATATCGCACGATATATGTTAGTTACAGACTGAACTCTGTGAAGCAATAAGACAATAATCGACCTTGTACAAAATAAAGTAGCATGATTAGAGGGGGATGTAATGTTAGAAGGGAGGGGGGATAATAAATTGAGGATGGGGAAGTAACAATTAGGTAAAAGATCCGTATCGCTTTGTTTATTTAGGCCATGAGTTTGTTTTTTAATATAAATCATTTCCGAAACTATTCTTTTATTCCAGAACGGTTCTTTGTCCCAAATTTTAATATCCCAATTGAACTCGTGATGCAATTCTGTTCTATGAATTGAGATGACCGAAGAGGAACTATTTACTTTGTTAATATCTCGGAAATGCTTATTAATTCTTGTTTTAAGTTGTCTTTTTGTTTGGCCTACATAAGTGGCATCGCATTCTCTGCAGCTAACTTTGCAACGAGAGAAACCGTGTAGCTTCGATGACGTTGGCGACTGAGAAGTGATGGGATCGAACAAGCGTAAGCGGTGGAGCACTGGCGCACCAGGAGGATTATTTGTATATTTGCCAATGGCGTTGGAGGGTGTCGCCGCTGCAGTCCGACCTGCATCCATCGAGTGAGAGACCAACATCGCTCTGGAATGCCGGTCGTGGGGATTCGAGAGAATATACATATATATATGTATATTGTAATATATGTATATGTGTGTATGTCATTGTATTGTTGACTTGTTGTTCTAAACACGTTATTGCGATAAATATCATCACATGCCTCGGTAGTCGAAAGGATAAGATGCCTGCCCGGTAAGCAGGAGATCCAGGTTCGATTCGTGGCTGAGGTGGTATTTTTTCGCAAAATAATTACGAGTTTTCACGACTGGTTCGTGGTCGGGCCCCGCCGTGACGCACACCCTCCCTTTTTATGCTACTTCAGAGCATGCCATCGGATCTAATGTGTCTTTGCCTGTTTTAATAAATATGCTGAGGGAATTGGTTATAGAATATGCTAGTTTTAGATTGTATCTATGCTATCGTTGCTATAGCTATCGTTGAAAATTTTTCAAATACATTTTTTACGTAAGGAACTGAGAAGAATGATTTGCGAGGAATGATATTTTCGGAATTCTTATTGGTATTTACCGAAATTACTATTCGACATCTGCAATTTTATATGTGATAAATGTTAATTCGATTATTCATCGTTGTAAAAACAAATTCTAGTAGGTAAGAGTTATTTAGAAGAATATTAATAGAATTTACTAAATTCTTTGTGTAGAATTCAGGATGGGAAAGAAAAATTCTATCGACCATTCCGAAAATGACGTGTGCTAGCGAGTGTTTATTAATTTTATTTATTAATTTATGTATTTATTTTTACTAATTATATACTAATTTTTTTCATACTGTTTTCGCTTACATGCTCCTAATCATTTATTTTTGAATTTAATAAGCGCCTTCTAGTACTAAATTTTAATTAAATTATTCCAACACAGTTTTTTAACGTCTGGTATAATTATAAGAGACACATGCAATAGATCTAACACACACTCGTTGACATTGTCACTCATTAAAAATGTAATGTTAAATACATATATAAAATGAACAGATTTTATAAAAAAGTCAATAAAAAAAACGTATAAATTAAAACCGAATCTCTTTGGAAGCGAAGAAAGCAGAATCAATGAAAAAGCCAAATTAAGTACAAATTTATGACGTTCCATAGTAAAAAGTAAAGGTGTATATATAATTAAACAATTAAATAAAAATATATTAGGTGTACAAAAAAGTTCTGAGCTTTAGATTTCATACAACCGAAATAACAATTTAAATTTTATATACCTTCCCGCCCTTTTGCGGTTTTAAAGCGTTGACATTTGGCCTTCTAAAATACCATACGGTTTGGCGTTTGATGCACATAACCTCAAAAATCAATAGTGTTCACGATGGCAATAACAAAAGAGCATATTCGATTTTCCATCCACTTCGCGTTTCATCTGAAGAAAAATGCTGCTGAAGCCACTGCAATGATTTGTGCTGCATATGGAGAGAACGCTGTAAGTCATACTACATGTAAAAGATGGTATCAAAAATTTCGCCAAGGAGATTTCAGTCTTGAAGATGAACCGCGTGCTGGACGCCCTCAAAATATTGAAACGGACGAATTGCAAGCTCTGCTGGATATATGCGCAAACTGAAAAAGAGCTTGCAGAACAGCTTGGCGTTATGCAGCAAACCGCCATTTCCGTACGTTTACATACGATGGGAAAAGTTCAGAAGGAAGGCAGATGGGTTCCGCATGAATTGTCCGAAGACAACAAAAATCGTCGGCGTGACACTGCACTCACTTTGCTTTCAAAGTTCCGGAAAAAAGATTTTCTGCACAAAATCATTACAGACGATGAAAAGTGGATTCTTTATGATAACCCTAAACGTAGAAAATCATTGGTTGACCCTGGTCAACCTTCGACATCGACGCCAAAGCCCAATATCCACGCCAAGAAGGTTTTGCTCTGTATCTAGTGGGATTGGAAAGATGTGTTGTATTACGAGTTGTTACAACCGGGTGAAACAATCACGGCAGACCGCTACCAACAACAATTGACCAATTTGAGCGATGCATTAGAAGAAAAGAGGCCATTTACTGGCCAAGGACGTCATAAAGTGATCTTGCTTCATGACAATGCTCGACTATATGTTGCGAAAGCGACTCAGGACCATATCTTTGCGTTAGGCTGGGAACTTTTCCCGCACGCGGCGTATAGCCCAGACATGGCGCCTTCCGATTATTACCTATTCCGGTCGCAGCATCATTTGGCGGATACACATTTCGTGAGATTTGAAGAGATACGAAAATGCATTGATGACTTTATCGCTTCGAAGCCGGTAAGCTTCTATCGTCAAGGAATTCGCAAGCTACCCGAAAGATGGCAAAAGGTCGTTGATGCAAACGGAGAATATTTCGCTGATTAATATTTTTTTGTTTGTTTTTGAATAAAGATTGAATTTTACAAAAAAAAGCTCAGAACTTTTTTGTACACCTAATAAATTGCGTTAATTTAACCATTAAACGAAAGGATAATAAGGAGAAGTATAATAAATTACTTACAATACGCTATTAATCTAGATTCAACGAGAGTGAGCAAAGGGAGTAATGAGATTCCTATTTAGATGATAGAGAGCAGACAAATGAGAATAGTTAAGAAGCAGCAATAAACGCTTTGGTTTTTAATGAGAGACATGTGAATAATAGTTTTGAGTTGTACAGCGCTCTCTCTGGTAAAAAAATTGGCGCGAATGATTTGTTGATATCCTTAGACGCGACGTCGCTGTTTATGAACATTCCACTTGAATATGCTATTGAAAGCATTAAAAAAAGAGGGATAAAAAGTACTGCACCTCTGAAGGATTTTATCAAAGTTGTAAAGTTCACGCTGTCATCGACTTTTTTCACGTTTTGGTGTGATTTATAAACAAACATTCGGTACACCGATGGGGTCGCCTCTGTCCCCCATAATCGCAGATTTGATCTTACAAGATCTAGAAAATGCAACGATAAGTAGAATTGTTAATTTCACATTTTATTACAGATACGTTGATAATATTTTATTAGCGGGATCGGCTGATTAAATTAGCAATATTTTAAATACCTTTAACAATTTTCATGATAGATTATAATTTACTATTGAACAGGAAAAAAATTGTAGCATAAGTTTCTGGATCTTTTGTTGGGAGTGGTTGATAACACAATTATTATTGATTGATTTCACAAAGAGACATTCTCTAGACGCTATTTATCTTATTTTTCGAACTATCCATTGAGTCAAAAGATTGGAATAATATATAGTTTAATAGACAGAGCATTTTTATATATATATTTATTATATTGTCACACTCGTGGCGGGTTCACTCGCGTCAAGAAAGGAAGAACAATTTGGGAAAAGAACACAAACTTTATTAAGCACAAAGCTCAGGAGCATTAACAAGAACTTTCACAATTAATTATTATTATTCGCAATTATAAACCGCATTACGGCTCAAATTCACCCGCCGACTCTCTCGCTACAACAACCCCTTGGCAACCGCAACCTTAGCGACCGCTTAACAACCGCGTCGGCAAAGAACAATCTTCACGTTGGAAATCGGATAGCGTCGAGCGGAACATCGCTCGGTCGTAACAATATATATATTTTATATATATATATATATATATATATATATATATATATATATTTGACATTTTTCTTTTTCTGCATGAAAAAGCATTTAAAAATCTGTAAAAAATCTTCACAGGATAATTTTTTAAATTTTAGTTCTTTATGCTGTCATTTCAAAAAGATACTTCATTATCAGGGTTCAAAAATTCTTCTGACTGTCACTTCTACCAATTTTTTATTTTTTATATTTTTATTGTTTAAAACATATATTTGGATGCACGGAAAAGAATAAAATTGAAATAAGTAGCTAACTGAAACTTAATGTATATGTATAATGATCGAGAACTTGTATAACTATTCTTATTCTTATCATTATTCAGTAAATTCATTTAAATCATTCATTTAAAGTTTGATTTCCACGTACGAGTTGCTCTTTGCAATAGTTCAATAAGAAGTATACATGTAATAATCGTTTTTCATTATTCGTTCTTTTAATTCAGACATTATATGCAGTATATTGTTTTGTGGCCGCGCGCGCGCGCGCGCGCGCGTGTGTGTGTGTGTGTGTGTGTGTGTGTGAGAGAGAGAGAGAGAGAGAGAATGAGAGTGAGCAGCAAAGATGATGTATATGTGATTGGAGAACAAGAATGTTGCTTAATCCATGCGTGAATGCTTTCTCGGCCTCATGCAGATGCTCGTCTCTATGGCTCCGATTCTTCGGACAGCTGTATGGTAGGCCAGTGCTGTATTCAGAAGAAGCAAAGCGGAAGGTGCAGCAAGCAATATAGTGCAAGCAATTAGAGCAGTGATAGCGCACTTAATACTAAGTGATCGCAAAGGATAGAGAAGGTTGCAGAGGGCACGCATAATAACCGATACTCGTGAGTAGGATTAAACACAGTCCATGTTGGCTTTATTCAAACTTGGTATAGCGGTGAAAATAATTTGCACGGTCCACGTGAGCAAGCTCACACTGGCAGAGTGGACCTCATCCTCTCGGCTAAAAGCGCGCTCGAGCCTTTCACGGCGTTTTTGGCGTGCGCCTCGTCGGTGTCGAGTCGTTGGTTTCCATGAAATCAGGTCGTACGGATCCGTCTGGGTGACCGAGTTCTCGAAGAAGAACCTTCTAACGTCTCGATGTGGGTGGCTAGTTTTCACGTGGCTCGATTTATATAGTCGCCACTTCTTTTGTTCGTTATTGTTCCGATCTAAGGACCTACCGGCCGTCGGAGAACACTCTCTCTCGCGTGGCATCCCGGATGGTATTGTCAGCCTTTGCGGGTTGTCTTCAGAAGAGGAAGTCGAGCTAAACAGCTCTAAGTATCTCCTTTTGAGACGCTGAGCGGCCTTCCTTCCTCGAAGTCGTCGTGTAATATAAATGATAAATCCGTAGACCGGTCTCCGGTTGACGGATGGGTAGCGTCGACAATAAGTCCCGGTGATCCTCTCTCCGGGTGATCGCTCCGTTGGGTACGATGTTAGTAGCCGTGAGAGCTCTGCTTCCGCTATCTGTGTCGGCCGATAGAAACGGCGTTTGTGGCATGACGATTTATCGTCGTGAGTCGACTGAAGTGGAGTCACTGGTCGCGGGGATTCTATGATGACGGCCGACCGTAGCGGCATCGTCGGTCGTGAGAGTTCTGCTTCGTTGGCTAATAGAAACGGCGTCTGTGGCTGCGACGATTCGTCATTGTAAGTGGACTAGAGTGGAGGTTCGACAATGACAGCCGACTGTAACGGTGTCGTCGGCCGTGAATGTTCGGCGCCGTCAATTGAATGAAGCGGCGACGTCGGTCGATGAGTGGTCGCACGGAGACAGGCGGATTGTTGCGCGGCGTTGTCGACCGCGGAGAGGAGTCCGGCGTCGTCGGCCGGGGAGAGATGCTCGCCCGGAAACGGGTGGATTGTGTGTGCGCCCTGAGGAGGGAAGTTGCGACCTGAGAGCGATCAGTAATGCTGGCTTGGTCAGTCGTGTAATATCCTGACCAGGCTAGAGTGGACCTCATTGTCGGTTCAATCCTCGTTGAGCGGCTGAGGTCAAGCGAGGTATGGTGTTGAGCGGTGCTCACTGCTGCTCTTATATAGTTCGAGTGGTGAAAGTTAGACACGAGAAAGTATTTAAGGTTCGCGCCACCTAATGGCGGTTGCGCAAGCTATGGCGCCTGGTAGGTGCTACGCCGTGTGTTATGGTGTGATTGAATATCAGTGGCCGCCACAGTTTCATTGCAACATTGTAAAAGAAAATGAATGAGCGTAAATCTTTGTTGCAATTGTCTGAGAGACAGAAACGTAGGCAACTAGCAGCTATAGCACATGTTGACAAAGTTATTTTTTTATCTGAGATGAATGTAACACACCATAACATTGATAACGTTGAAAGTTATAGTATCGAAGACGAATTCGTCACGGACGAATCTGAAAATGAAAGTATTACAGAGACATTTGTAAGTTGTTCTTCACAAGAAAGAATGAATCAGATAGAAGTTAACTATGTTACTATGATATAGATGAGGAAGATGTTTTTGATATTGGTAACGAAGAAAATTTGGCTGCAAAACTGCAAAACTGCCTAATTAGGCGTTTTCATTTGGAATAAGTGGAATATGCAGCTTTATCGGCTTTGCTGATAATAATAAAAATTTATTTACCTATGAAACAATTACCAAAGGATGCGCGCACTTTATTGTGCACTGCTCGAAAGACTAATACGAAAAGTTACACCGGGAAAATTTTTTCATTATGGTTTATTAAGAGGCATTACGGATGAATTGAGAAGCCATGCGGATTATTCGAAAATTCTCGATAAAATTTATATAGACATTGGAATTGATGGATTACATATAGCGAAAAGTTGAAGAAGTCAGTTATGGCCTATTCTTAGGCGAATCAGTAATACAGTTATCAAATGAAATCTATTTGTCATAAATACAATGCATGCAGATAATCTTTGTTCTTTCGTATTACGACGCACGCACGCACGCACGCACGCATGAATACAAACCAAAAGAGAACTAAGAATCTTATAAAAATCCTATAAAAATAAAAGTCAAATTTATGAGAAATTAAAAAATAAAGAGAGGTAATAAAAATGAAAATTTTAATCCCGAAATCCTTGGAGGGGGAATTTCCAAACTTCTTCTGAAAATCCAGAAATTGCAGAGGGAAGTTTTCGCACTTCTTTAGCAATTTTCACCTCTGTCGATTACGAGGAGGGAAATTACCAAACTACGTAATTCGACACAATTCAACCTTGACAGTGGAAAATATGAAACTACCTCAAAAATTAATTCTGGAATTGTAGAGAAAAATTTCCGTACTCTTCTGGCAATTTCCAGCTCCGTCGATTGCGAGAAGGGAAATTACCAAACTACGTAATTCGACACAATTCTATCCAGAGGAAATTAAAAATAAAAATTCCTCATTTCATTTAAAAAATGTTAAATTTCCGAGAATTGGGTTGTTCTCAAGGGAAAGAAATAATGAAATAAAAACCTCTCAAATTACAATCGGTCGTCTTGATCTATAATGCGTATCGTTAAATCTGTAATGCTCCGTGCGATGATCGGAAGGTAAATAATTAGCGTCGGCGTTTCCGATATTTTATATCCTGGTGGCACGCTCTGTGAAAACTCATGTATCGTATGTACGCACTTGTCGTTGCTGTACGCACTAGCGGTCATATTGCATTCTATGCATAATATTTAATGCATAATATTTAATGCATAAAAATAATTTTTTCTATGCAATAATATTTACGTTGACGATATTTATCGGTACATTTGCGATTCGTGCCATTGTTGCGGCTCCAGTATGCGATTCGACGAAAATCCAAGCAGCGGTCCAATGTTGTCAGGTTTAGCGAAATTTATTCGATAAGCGCACTTAATCTCGCTCTTTGTCATATTGTTATTAGTTCGAATAATCAGTGGATACTCGTTCCCTTCATTTTCTCTTTCGAGCATCTTCTTTTTCACAACATCGTTTAGACGAGGATATTGTTGTAATATTGCACATTTTAAATATCTGTTTATGTCATGCAGTTCGTACGATCCTTCGGGAATGACAATTTTTTTGTCGTCTTTGTCAAAGTAAAATTTGTTATTAAACAATGTTACATTCGGTATCGCGTGGTACATTTCAAAATCTGCCAGACCGAGTTCGTAATTACCATCGCTCAAATCTATGGTTAGAAAGTAGCTTACCGAGACTATTCTTACCGGTCAACGTAAACGTTAGTGACATTTGATCGAATACTGATTTTATATATAACGCAATGTCGGTTCTTAAATTGATTGTCAACTCCTCTCAGAAACTGCAGACATAATTATCCACAATTGCTTTGATCATACCGTTGATATGCTGTGCGATTATACTCGATGTATGTCTTTTCTAAATATCGTACCAATTCTTTCGGTGGTCGAAGATTGCCAAAACTATCAAAATATAATAAATAGCTCGATCCCTTCTCTTTGCATATCCAACCCTACCCAACCCTACCCAATGAGTACCTGATCCTTCAGCATTATCCAAATTCAAGATACCGCTCTCGTTTCAATGTACTCCTGTAGGTAAGGTAGTACGCATAAAAACATTTCTAAAATACGGAATGCGCATACGCGTTGCCAATTGTTGTAGTTGTACATTGGTAATTATATCTTTAGAAATTTTTAATGTCTGTTTGACGTTTTTTTTTTCTTGAAGAGGTACCTCATCCACGCTTGTACAGAGCGAGATAAAGTCCATGACCTTCCATAGCACGATTATGACGTTTCAATTCTTCTAGTTGACGTTGCACAGCTTTATTATCGTTCACTGCCTTGGCGACTTCCGCCATTCCACCAACCAACGAACCGAGAACTCCCAACAATGGCAGGATAGGTAAGATATCACCGTATTTCGCTACCGGAAGTATTCTTTTATTCATTGTTTTCTTCATCGGTTTCTTCTTCATTTTCAAACCCATGCCAATTTTTGTCTTGGCCTTCATGGCCCAGACGGCTGCAGCGGCAGTTCTTTCACCCAGAGTCGAATCTCTCGCGGTTTTCGCGCTTTCGTGGCGAGTATATTGTCGGCTACGTGTCGTTTAGCGAGATCGTTGCTTTGTGAGTAAGCTATATCGTGTTCGCGGCACGCAACATCCAATATATTAATTCCTTCGCCTCTAACCAACCGCTTTTCTAAATGCGTTTCCAGGACCACAAAATTGATATCCGGGGATATGCAATTCGAAAGGAAGCGCATTTATCGCTCGGTTTAACAGACTTCTGCCTCTCGCTGACATTCGTCACAATTCTTTATTAACGGTGCCGGATCGTCGATGTGTGTGCGTTGCCACGGTTGGTTATAATGTTCGACGCAGCGACGATAGATTCGAACCTCCAAACCCGTCTTTATATGCTTGAGCAACTTGTCCCACAAGAGATCTAGGCAATTTTGAAATTCTCGTAGCAAAACAACTTTCGATATATATTGTAATTATTCGGATTATATTGTAAATATCGCAGCTATCTGACACGATAAGAAACATTTTGATTACTTTCGCTCCATACTGCTCTATAAATAGATCCGCTTTTTCTATACCGTTTTCAGTTATTGTCGTTGTAGGGAGACAAAATGCAATTCGTGCGTCAATCGCAGACGATCAGAGTGATTAATTTAGACGACAAACGTTGTCCGGGCAAGAAGCTATGATTCCTTTGTAAAATTAATTTGTAAATGACCAGGGCATCTTATGCGAGGCGATATGAGAGAGTCGTAAGAAAACATGTAAAAAGCTTACTTACAGACATATAAAGATCTCAATAATAGGAGCATAATTCGGTTTACTAAATTGCAAATAGCGCAGCAGGTCTCAACGTATTAACAATTACATGATACTGATATTTTGCAGCGGTACGAATAATTCTCGTCGATTAGACAATCAAGAGTCGAAAACTTTTACTTTCAGAAGGATAACATAAACGTTCGAACAATAATAATATAAATTTAAGAAGGACAAAGAAGCACGTGACAACAAAGCGATGGATAAAAATTTAATAAAATACTGACGACAATGTATAAAAGAAAAGATAATAATACATACAAATAATAAATAATATAATGCGAGAAAACGCTAGGTATAAATTTGGCTGTGAACAGGTTCTTAGAACCATCAAGTCTTGGTACAAGTCCCTGAAGATAAAAAGCATGTGTCAAATGGTAGAAAAATAAATATAAAAATGTAAAAATCATACGTATATATCAAAGACGTAAAAGTACAGAATAAAATAATTGGACAGAGCCATTTTATTTTCACACCCAACATTCCACTGTAAAAACGTTAATCTGGTAGTCGAAATTTTACTGGATAATGGTTATCCACTGGATTTCATTTTTAATGTCTTGCATGAACGCCTCAAGATACTTTTCCTCAAGAGTAACTCCATGTCTGACAGCATTGGAAAGAATGGTCGATTCGGAGAGAATTTCTTTTTTTACTATACCTTACGTTCCTGCAATTTCCGAACAATTTAAGAAAATTATTAAAGACTCGAATGTCAAATTGGCATATCGTAGTCTCAATAAACTGAACACGTTTATTAAAATTGGTAAAGATTCTCTTCCACCATCTGCTCACAGCAATGTTGTCTACAAAATTAACTGTGAAAATTGCGATGCTTCGTATGTGGGATAGACCAAAAGACAATTACACACCAGAATCTCAGAACATAAAAATCATATCCGACGGAATACGGGTAATCATTCTGTGATAACTGATCACAGACTAGCAGTTAACCATGAGTTTGATTGGGAAAATGTAGAAATTTTAGACAGAGAACCACACTTATACAAATGACTAATTTCTGAAGTATATTACTGTATATTAAAAGACTGAAGAATAGTATTAATTTGCAGACGGATACGGAATGTCTCCCGGTAATGTATCTAACTGCAATGGAAAAACTCTCTAAAATTTGATTTTTCATTATTTTATTCTGTACTTTTACGTCTTTGATATATACGTATGATTTTTACACTTTTATATTTATTTTTCTACCATTTGACACATGCTTTTTATCTTCAGGGACTTGTACCAAGACTTGATGGTTCTAAGAACCTGTTCACAGCCAAATTTATACCTAGCGTTTTTCTCGCATTATATTATTTATTATTTGTATGTATTATTATCTTTTCTTTTATACATTGTCGTCAGTATTTTATTAAATTTTTATCCATCGCTTTGTTGTCACGTGCTTCTTTGTCCTTCTTAAATTTATATTATTATTGTTCGAACGTTTATGTTATCCTTCCGAAAGTAAAAGTTTTCGACTCTTGATTGTCTAATCGACGAGAGTTATTCGTACCGCTGCAAAATGTCAGTATCATGTAATTGTTAGTACGTTGAGACCTGCTGCGCTATTTGCAATTTAGTAAACCGAATTATGCTCCTGTTATTGAGATCTTTATGTGTCTGTAAGTAAGCTTTTTACATGTTTTCTTACGACTCTCTCATATCGTCTCGCATAAGATGCCCTGGTCATTTACAGATTAATTTTACAAAGGAATCATAGCTTTTTGTCCGGACAACGTTGGGATCTCTCAGCTTCCGACATTAATCGAAGAGCTGGCCATCCTAACTATTTGTATCATATACCAGGACGATACGCTGCAGTGTGAGAGACTTTCGTCTTACGAACTTTGATATGTGCGATTAAAATAAGATGATTTAATGAGCGATAATTTGCGATATGTCCTTGTTTATTTGTATTTAGCTACTTTTGTTAATTTGCGCTGATGAAGGCTAAAAGATTAGCCGAAACGTCCGCTCTTGCGTTTCGTCATTCCTGGCGATAATTTTTGTCTTTTTGATTATTCAATAAAAAAATTTTTATGCGCTCTTACTACTGCGCTGGGCTCTTATTGCCATTACACCCCTTTTGTCTATATTTATAAACTTTATTATGCACTGAAGCATGGGAGCAATAACAAAAGCTTTCACAATTAAATAATTCACTGTGACACGGCTTAAACTCGTGCGCCGAGCCGTCGACTCTCTCACCACAACAACGCTTGACAACCGCTTAACGACCGCGTCGGCAAGAAAGGATCTTCAAGTTGGAAATCGATATGAGGATAGCGTCGAGGGGAACACCGCTCGGTCGTAATAATATATATGAATACACAAAACAAACGAACAGAAAGGTAGGAAAGCGAATAACTATAACTTATATTAGAACTTATTTTATTTTTATCATAATTAATAGATAATCATGTCAAATTAGAAGTTGTTTCTTATCGCTGCACTAGGAATTTTTCTTTTCTAAAATTCAAATATATGTTTTTTCTTAATATGTCATTTAGATATGTGCATTTAGGTATGTGCATCCAGCTATGAAAAAGAGACCTAAAATATACATAAGGAAACTCAAGAAGAATGAAAGAAATTAAGAGGTAGTCCTTTCTTTCCTTTTTTTCGCATTGAAAGATTCCAAAGGGCGCCATATATCATCATATATGGCGCCCTTTGGAACACGCAACGTAGTTCTTTTCAGTCAGTTAAGAAAATCTGCTTTTCTGCATTTTCTCTTTCCCTTCTCCATCTCTTTCCGCTGTCGGACCTTTCGGCTTTCCAACGTATTTCGAAGCGAGTCTAAGATTTACGACCAGCGATATTTCTCTCGCACTCCAATTCTCTCCGATTTCTTTCACTCATTCATTTTTTTCCCTACAGTGAAATTGACATCATCCTCCCTTTCCGATGCTCGAAGACGAAGGCGAGCCCTGAAGAGGCTACGCTATCGCCGAAATAAGCGAGCTAGACAGTTATCAAATCAACTTCTGCCAGGGACATCCGAGGTTTCCCCGCCAAGGGATGAAACTACGCACAAATAAAACTTTACTTATCCGGCATTTCTCTTCCGTCCTATTCTCCGGTTCGACCATCTGAGGTTGGGTCATCCCCAGATTTCAGTGCACTTTTCCCAGAAAGCCACGACCTAGGTTTCCTAGGCATCGATTACGTATTTTTCAGTGACATAGTTCATAGATTTTCACCATCAACGATTTCACCGTTTGTCATTTTCACTACAATTACGCAGCGAAAGAAATTATTAGTGACATAACTAGAAGTAGTGAAGACCTATTCACATCAAAATATTCCAAAAACTACATATTCGTATGTACTTGACCCGAAAAATATGCCGGTTCAAAGAATTATGATTTTAAATTGTTTGTATTTCGTATGAAGAGTTTTGAAGTGCAATTGAAAAGATTTGTGAGTCATTCAATTAATTGTTGTAATTAATTAATCATTTTTATATCATATAATTAGCCCGAGAAATTAATCGAAGATAAATTGGACAATGTTCTTGTATGGAATTGTTTGTATTTTATAAAGAGTTATGAAGTGTCATTAAAAAGTTTTGTGAATTATTCAGATAATTATAATTAAATATTTAAGTGTCCGGCGGATCAAGCGAAGTGTGAAGACGTGAAGCCTTGCCCGTGGAAGAATATAATTAGGGACATAGAGAGCAGAGAGCAAACAGATAGGAGGAGGTGATCAGTGAGTGAGGAGAGATGAGAGGAAAAACGGAGAAAATAAGGGAGAAGTAAAAAGACAAGAGCAAAGGAAAACAAAAGGAGAAACAGAAGGTGGACAAGGGAGGTTAGAGTTGCTTAACGCTGAATAAACAAGCCTCGCGCGGCGAGCGCTGGACTGGAGCGCGCAAGCGCGAAAGCAGCCAACTCAACAGCGCGAGCGAGAAAGACTTCAACACTAGGGAATTCCAATAAGAAACGAAAGCGGTGAGAGAAGAGGCGACAGATGGCACTGGTAGCAGGAACCAGGAGTAAGAATAACGAAGAAGGGACAATTGACAAGTTTACTATGCCTACGGGAAATGAAGAGGCGCGAAGAAAAGGTTTCGAAGAGAGAATGATCGCAATGATGGAGGAGGTAAAGATGGAGATGAAGGAGATCAGAGAAGGAATGGAAAGATTTAAAAAGCAGATAAGAGAACAAATTATAGAAGAAAGAAAAATAAGAGAAGAGAAAAGAAGAAAAGAAAAAGAAGAATGGACACAGAAAAGAGAGCTGCTAGAGAAGAGAATAGCAGAGTTAGAGGCGAACAACGAGAGAAGAGAGAGAGAGGACAGAAAAAACAATATCGTGATCAAGGGAATCAACTGGAAAGAGGAGAAGTTGGAGAAGGAGGTAGAGAACTTCCTAAAAAATAGCATAAAGGCAGAGATAAAAATAAGGAAGGCGTACAAAATAAAAGGGAGCGAAAATAGAAACATGGTGATAGCGGAGATAGACAGCTGGGAACAGAAGAAAGAGGTCATAAAGAAAAAGAAGGAACTGGAGAGAGGTGTAATCATAGAGAACGATTTAACAAAGAAAGAAAGAAAAATGCAATGGAAACTCAGGGAGATAGCGAGAGAGGAAAGAGAGAAAGGCGAAAGAGCAAGAGTAGGATACAAGAAAATAACAATGAGAGATAAGGAATATAGATGGAATGAGAGGGAAGAAAAATTAGAAGAAGAAAGAGGAGGAAGAAGAAATTGAGGACAGAAGAAACAGGAAGGAGAAGAAGAGGAGAACAGGGCTCGGAGACTAAAAATTTGTTTCTGGAACATAGCTGGAATAATGAACAAAGGAGAGGACATATGGGAGTATCTTGAAAAATTTGACGTGATAGGACTAACAGAGACATGGGTAGAAGAACAAGCATGGAAGAAAATCACAAAGAAATTACCTAATGAATTCCAGTGGTACAGCGTTCCAGCAACAAGGGAAAATAAAAAAGGAAGAGCTAAGGGAGGAATCATGATGGCAACAAGGAAGGATATAAAGTTAATCAACACGAGGAAAATAAGCAAAGGAATGGCGGAAATGGAAGTCGTGCATGGCGGCAGCAGATAGAAGATAGTCACAGTATACAGTCATTGCATAGAGGAAACCTTGGAAGTCCTACTGGAAGGAATCCAAGAGGAAAAGGAAAGCCACTTAATAATAGGAGGTGATTTCAACGCAAGGACAGGAAACAGGGGAGGATCGATAGAAACGGGAGAAAGGAAGGGGGAAGAGATAAGAAAATCAAAGGATAAGGTGATAAACAGAGAGGGAATTATAATGCTAAACGGACTGAGAGAGAGAGGATGGACGATATTAAATGAAAGCAGCGAGGAGGTAGGAGGTTGGACCTACATAGGAGGAAGCGGAGCGTCAGTAATAGATTACGTCATAACGAACGTAAAAGCATTGGAGGAGATAAAGAACATGAAAGAAGGTGACAGAATAGAATCAGACCATGTTCCGCTGGAGGTGAAGCTGGAAGGCGCCGACAGAAAGAAGGAGAGAAGAAGCAACACTATTGAAAAGGTAACAAGTGTATGGACAGAAGAAAGGATACAGCAATACCATGAGAAGTGTGTAGGTTGGAAATGTGAGCAGACGGAAAGTGGGAGAATCTGGAAGGAACTAGAAGAAAAAGTAAAGAAATTAATCACAAAAGTCAAGAAGAAGATCGCACTATGGAAGATAGGAAGGAGGACGTGGCATAGTAAAGAATGGAATAAGAGAAAAAGGGAACTGAGGAAAGAACTTGGAAGACTAAAAAGAGGGAAAATAAGCAGAGAAGAATTCGTACAAAAGAGGAAAGAATACAGAGAATGGTGCAAGAAAGAAAAGCACAAACATGAAAGAGAAGAAGAGGAAAGGATAAAAGCAATAAGGATAAAAGAAGAGGCATGGAGATACATAAACAAATACAGAAAGAAGAAAGAAGGGATAAGCGAAAGTATAGAGATAGAAAGGTGGACCATGCACTTCATGGAACTGTTGGATGGATCAAAAGATAAAATAATAATGAAAGAAGAAGAGGAAGAGAAGGAGACGGAAAAGGCGGAACAGGAGAGAGAGGAGAAAGAGAACGAATTAACAAGGGAAGAAATAATAAAACAACTAATAGAACTGAAGAAGGGAAAAGCCCCGGGAGAGAATGAAATTGAAAACGAAGCATGGAGGCTGATGCCAAAAGAAATAGAGGAAACCTTTATGATGCTGCTACACAAGATATGGAAAGGAGGAGGCATACCGCAAGAATGGAACAATGGCCTAATAAGCCCAATATATAAGAGAGGAGAGAAGAATGAGGTAACTAATTATAGAGGAGTGACGCTGATGGCACGGCATACAAAATATATGCAAAGGTGCTAAATGAAAGACTGAAAAAGGAAGTAGAGAAAAATCTAGAAGAAGGACAATTCGGGTTCAGAGAAGGAAGAGGAATTGATGCGGTGTATACACTAAACTATGTGGCGAATAGGGAGTTAGCGAGGAAGAAAGGAAAGCTGTATGCATTTTTTGCGGATCTAAAGGCGGTTTTTGATAAGGTGGATAGAAAGAAGCTAGAAGAAATGATGGAAAAACAAGGTGTTGGAGAGAGATTAAAAAAAGAATAATGGAAACGTACAGAGAGACGAAGAATATAGTGAGGGTAGGAAACAAAAAATCAAAGATATTCTGGACAAAGAGAGGATTAAGACAGGGATGCCCATTGAGCTCTACGCTGTTTAATATATACTTGGCGGACCTGGAGGCGGAATTGAAAAAGGAACAAACAGGAAGAATAGTAGTGAGAAAGGAAAAATTCTGGTCAATAACTTATGCAGACTACATCGTGCTACTGGCAACAAGCGAACAGGAATTAAAAGGCATGATGAAGAGACTTAGAAAATACATCCAAAAGAAAGATTTACTATTAAGTCCAGGAAAATCTAAAGTACTAGTTTTCGAAAGAGGAAGAGGACGAAGAGGAAAGAGAAAGTGGAGATGGAGAGGAGGACATCGAGGAGGTGAAAGAGATGAAATACCTGGGATACATCATACAAAAAACGGTGGAGCAGAAAGGCACCTAGAGGAAAGAATGAGAAGAGCGATGATCGCGATGAAGCAAACATGGAGCATTGGAGAGAAACTGTTTAAGGATGACTTCGAGAGAAGAATGAAGATGTTCAATGCGCTAGTGGAAAGTATTGCGTTATACGAGCAGAAGTATGGGCATGGAAAAATGAGGAAAGGCTAGACAAGATCAAAAAGAAATATACAAAATGGATCTTGGGACTAGATAGAAGGACACCGAACCACATATTGCTGGAGGAGACGAAGATGAGGGAAATAAGGATAGAGACTATAAGAAGAGCAAGCAAGTACGAAGAAACTAACAGGAAAACGAACAAGAAGTTAGTAACAGAATGCATAAGTGTCGGTCCACAATAGATGATTTAAGCTTTAAGAAGTAAGAAATTGACCAATTATAATCGAATATGAAAAAAATACTCGACTATGATTGGTCAATTTCTTACGGCTTAAAGATTAAATACTTATTGTGGACCGACACTAAGGAAATAGAAAAAGGAAAAAGAGAAAGCGAAGAAAACAAGTGGGAAAAGAAGAGTAGGATAATGATGGAGAAGTCGGAAGTAAGCAGAGAGGAACTGAGGAAGAGAAGAGAGAGAGAGGAGCCTAAAAGGATAATGCAACTAATAATGGAGCGAATAGAAAAAAGAGACAGAGAGGAAAGAAGGAGAAAAATCGAAGAGTCAAAATTTAACGAGTACTACAGGCACGTAGTGACAGAGGACATGCCAGCGTATCTGCGAGGAAAAATGAAGAAGAAGGACAGGAACTTAATAGCTGGATACAGATGCGGAAACACAGCGAGAGGAAGCCAATACTGGAGAGCAGAAAAAGAAAGGAAATGTAGAGTATGCGAAAAAGAAACGGAGAGTATATGGCACGTCTTGAAAGAATGTGAAGATACCAAGGTGGAAACGCCAATAGAAGAAATATTGGAACAAGGTGGAAAAGGAAAAGATATATTAAAAAGAATAGACAGAATAAGAAGCAGAGAGGGAGGAGAAAGAAAAGATGAAGGAAGGGAGACAGAGCATAGTAACAGAGAAGGGAGCAATGAAGAGAGAGAAGGAGACAGAGAGGATGGAGAGAGGGACGCAGGAAGGAGAGAGAAGAGGAACAGGAAACGGAGAGAGAGAGAGAGATAGGGAGAGAGATGAACAATGAAGATAAACAGTGCAATAGATAAGTAATAAGAAAGGGAGTGGAGATTGTATTAGATTAGGATATTAAACATATGTATAGTAAAATATAGTTGTAAAGCTGGAAGTCATCCAAAGTCGAAAGGCACGGATTATAAATAAATAAAAAATAAAATAAATAATTAAATATTTAAGAGTCAGCAGAAACAACAAGCCAACTCATTTACATCACATTTGTGCGGTGCAGATACAAATCTGTATTCTATTATATTTTATTTTATAGTAATATTTTCTCGAGATAATATTTTACCAAGAGTCTTTTTTTTGATCCATGTTTTACTTAAGCTTTGACGACTTCACGTACTGTATTGTTTAAAATATAATACAAGTTAACAAAATAAGTATTTGTATTCATCCTTTACGTAACGATTTAATAAAAAAATTGTCTGATTTCTTAGCATTATCTGGAAATAAAAATAAATGTAAATTATATGAACTGAACATTCTATTATTTTAATTATTTTTTTATTGTCGTATGCGCAATTGCATATGACAAAAAAAATCCTGAATTTAACTTATTAATTACGTGAGTACGTAATCACGAAAAGTCAAAAAATTGATTTTTTTTTTATAATAGTGTCTAAATAATTCGTTAAATTCAGTATATATTTTTATTGTTATATGCAATTATGCAGTAATTAAAATAATAGAATGCTTATACATATTATTTATATTTATTTTTATTTCGAGATAATACTAAATAAAGATAATACTAAAATATAAGATAATACTACGAAATTAGACAATTTTTTTATTAAATTGTTAAAGAATGAAAACATTTATTTTATTAACTTTTATCAACTGACAAACATATCTTGTAATGCAGGGGTCGGCAAAACGCTGAAATTGAGCAGGGGCGCCCGCGAGCGCTCGCCTGTGTGCACATCTCAGGAGCGTATCTAATATTTTTAGTACCTTGGGAAAGTTCCGCATTTCACAC
Organism: Pogonomyrmex californicus; assembly: GCA_024349325.1. Classification (NCBI taxonomy): domain Eukaryota; kingdom Metazoa; phylum Arthropoda; class Insecta; order Hymenoptera; family Formicidae; genus Pogonomyrmex; species Pogonomyrmex californicus. The sequence continues at coordinate 30,968 of JAECZD010000082.1, forward strand.
TTACAAAAATAGCGTTGCGTGTATATATGAACGATAGTGTAGTCTTAAACTACTACTAGTACTTGAATCTTTGTAACATCATAAAATTTTTTTATAACAGTTTAGCTAAACTGTTTAAAGATGAAATATGTAAAAATATATTGTAACATATATAGGACTTAAAATGCATAAATTCTTATGAATTCAACTTATATCTAGTTAATTTTTTTATTAGTCAAATAAAGAAATATATTCTAGCATGTTTTGATTATCCTAACAATAATAATAAGCATTCATTATAGGAAAATTTTAATTAAAATGCTTATCTCTATTTTTAAATATTGTAAGTTGTCAAAATTTGTGCTAAATTAAAAATTATATAATTAATACATTTAAATATGTTTAACGAAAATTTAAATATAACAAAGAAAATAAAACAATAATATAAACAATAACAATGTATTAAAATATAAACTTACAATACAACCATAAAATTATAAATATATATATCACATTTAACTTAGCGCTTTAAAATTATATTTTTAAATCCAGAAGAATAATCCTTTTTCTGCGAAGAAAACTTCTAACAATTTCAAAATAAACATCTGCTAATATTAATCTGCTAAACGCTCAAAATAAAAGAAAAACAATAACTAAGCAAGAGTATAATCAAATTGTCTCTTGTCTAGAACAGTCAGACACATTTGCAATCTTATAATTTAATGTTTGTAATGGATAATCAAAGGAAAAGAACCTTAAGTTCAAGTTCGGACAGTTCTTCGTGGGAAGAGAAATGTGGTTCATAATGAAGCATGATAATCAAGCGCAATGTTTGATCTGTGGAACCATTACTTTTGCACGATTTAAAATCAGCTGTTTCCAACAATAAAAATAATTTTCATAATATGCATACTATTATAATATAAAATATGCGTTTTTTACTGTCATTTTTAATTTAATTCATTATATTTAATTATACCCGGTAAAAAATTTTTTGTATAAGAACATATATGCATATAAACATGTATAAATATATATAAATATATATAAATATATATGTTATGTAATATATATATGTTTTTACATAAAAAATTTTTTATCAGGTACATTACATTTAATAAAGATATTATTCTAATATAGGAAGAAGAATCGGAATTAAGTAAGCCTGCATTATATGCCAATTACAAAATTGCTCATCTTATTGCGTGAATCACGTCCATTTAGCATTGGTCCATTTGTCAAACAATGTTTAGAAATTGCCGCAGAAACAATATATCCTAATGATATTAATAAATTTAAATCAATTAGTCTCTCTTCTCGAACTGTAGTATTGAAAAATTAGCTGAAGATCTCGAGCGACAATTGGTACTAAAAGCAAACAATTTTATTGCTTTTTCATTAGCTCTCGACGAGAGTACTAATATCGTTGATACTGCACAATTGGCAATTTTTATTCGTAGTATGGATAGCAACCTCTCTATTACTGAGGAACTTTTACATATAATACCTCTGAAAGGTACTATGACTGGAGAAGATATATTGTTTAGCGTTGAAGAAGCAATAGAAAACATAAATCTATTTTGGGATAAATTAACTTCAGCTGCTATTGATGATGCTGCAGCAATGATTGGACACAAGTTGTGCTACTTCCCCAGGCTCAGGTGCTATGTGGCTCCTCAGTATTTTCACTAATTCATCATACGATTTTGACTCAGGTGTATTTGGTGCCGTTAAGTTTTTTAACATTTGATAATGTTTCGGCCCGATACAGTTCAAAAAAATTTGTAATTTTTGTGGTTTCGTTTGTAACACCCTTTAGGATTATGTAATTTTGCAATCTTTGCAAATAGCTAGTAAATGATTCATTTACCTCGTCGTACGGCTGTAAGTTGATGCCGCTATACTTTTCGTACCTTCATTTAGCAGTGCTTTTTGTAGATTTGCCTGTTGCAATTGCATGCCGCGCATTGTCTCCATCATCTGCGCCAGTACTTGCGATAGTTGTGCCTCCATTGTATTTCGTGTTTGTGACAGGGAAAAACGGAAGGTTGTGAAGTGGATTATCGTCACAGGAATTTGAGCTCCTGGATTGAAGGAAAAAGGTTGGTGGACACTGGGAGTACGTAATTTTCTCTTTTTAGGTTATGCTCGATGCACGTGTACCTACCACGCGTGTTACTTTTGCAGATTCACTTTTTTCACTTATCCTATCCTCGTCGCCAAGCTGTAAGATATTGAGTTAGGCAGATGTTAAATAGACACGCGTATATATATTAGCACGGTTATTATATTACAGTATTCTATATTGGTTTTCGAATGTCTAAATAGCGGATTGCCTCTATCTCGTTTTCTTTCCATCCTGTAGGAGGCGTCTCCCAATGTTTCATTCCTAAGACTCGTAACAGTTACCTTTTCCTTAGATGAAACAATAATTTCGGGAGATAAATTCGCAACTATTCTCGGGTCGCTCGAGGATTCCACTGCTTCTGACGATCTTACAGGCAAATATATTCGAAAATAATAAAATCGGGATAACAAACGGTAATCAAGAAGATAAAATTAAAGATATAAAAATGGCTCATTCTAATCGTTTCGCTACTCTAAAATACGCGACAGAAGCCGACTTTATTTTGACGGTATAAATATTCCAGTAAATTATTTTATCGAAGGTTGTGAAGAAGCTAAATTTATGTTGCCGGATGAAGTCGAACCACAATTTATAAAAATAATCAGAACTAGAATAGTCGGTGAAGCGCGTCGTACTATTCAAGATCAAAATTTTAATAGCGTATCTCAATTAACAAAATATTTAAAACAAATTTAAGGATCAACTAAAAACGTTTATCAATTTCAAAAAGTACTAGGTTGCATTTTATCAAAGAAATGATGAGGATATTATAACGTATGCTAATAGAGTAAAATGATTAGAAAAACAAATATTAGAAGCTTACAAACATTCGAGAAATATTCTCTCAGATCAAAATATTAAAACATCTTTGGAAAGAGATATATGCAAATGCTTCATTAGAAGCCTGAAACCCGAAATTGAGCAAAGAATAACTCGGAATTTAAACGTGCAAGAGACTGTATCTGACGCACTAAGGATAGAAAACTTTGAGCGATAACAGGCTTACGACAAGAAAGTGGCCTCCGACCAAGCCAGACTAAACAAAGAGAGCAAGATGCGCATGAAACGGGTCAGATATAGGAAGGTCATTCAGCTTTTAATTGTAGAAAATTAAATCTGATTCCTCAACAACTCCGCAGTTTGGGAACTGAAATTCTAATATGCCAAATTTCAAAAAACGTGGACATAGCGCCGATAAATGCAGACTCCGTGATCTTCAACAACGTCAACAAATAAATGTAATACGTGAAAATATTATCGTTTACCAGTTATATTCCAAAACTGGCCACAATGCAAAAACATGTCAGACAAATAATAATGTAAAATTTCAACTTAATAAACAATCGTTACTTGTCAATGATGCGATAAATCGGTCACACTGCGAATAATTGTTGAAAAAAACAAAACGAACAACAATTTATGGATAATAAAAATAAAATCGCGTGTCAAATTTGCAATAATTTCGGTCATCTTGTTAAAGATTGTCGTTCAAAATTTAATCAATCGATGTCCGACTCGAAAAACACTTTAACTTATCGTTATTGTAAGGAACAAGGGCATTTTCTCGAAGATTGCCAAATAAATCGCGAGTAACAATCGTAGAAAATTAAATAATTCGGAAAACTTCAACGGCCCCTCAAAGACGGGTGTGCAAAAGAGAGCCAAAAGGGTCTCACACCCAACGAAGCCTCAAGAAATCAAGTAGACAGGAAGATACGCTGACAGCAATTCAGAAGATTGCTGACAGCAAGATACGCCTAGTAACCGTAAACCTTGATAAGCATAGTCGCGTGCCTACTGTTCAAGTTAATATTCATGATAGATTCTGACGTAACTAATGTTAGATACTAGCTCCGGACCAAATATAATTAAAGAAAATTTTATATCGGAAAGTGAATCAATTAATTATAAAAATATCTTAAAACTAAATGCTATAAATAATTATCCTGTGTATACCCTCGGAAAAATTATTTTAACAATTTTTAACAAACCGGTAAATTTTCAAGTAGTATCAAAAGATTTTTCAATCAAGATTTCACAATCCGGTATACTAGGTAACGATTTCTTTAAACAAACGTTATTGAAAATTGATTATGCACAAGGATATATAAATGTATCAGGAGTCATCGTGCTATTTCTCTCGCCTGAAACTATAGTGGCCACCAAGATCAGAATCATTGTTTTTTGTAAGAATGGGCAATCCAAATATTAAAGTAGGATATGTTCCAAAATTAAAATTAGCCCACGGAATTCATCTAGGAGACACAGTTGTAGAGAATGTCTCAGGAAAAGCATAAACATCATAAGCACTCTGGATAAAGAAGTAGAAATTAGAATGCCAACTATAAATCTCAAATCATTGAACGAGATATTCGAAAACTATGGAATCGAAAGGGAAACGCGATCTAAATAATCAAGAAGAATCGACTGAATTACAAATAAACTTACATTCCGAAAAATTTTGAAATTGATACATATGACAATTTTGACCAAGAATCGCAAGATAATAATAAAAATGAAAACATAAACAAAAAGGGAGATCAATTATTAAATAATACAGCTGATGAAATATTTATTAAAAATAAAAACGAAAAAAATGAGATAATGGAAGACGAAATTAAATATATAAATCATAAGAAGCTAGAAAGTACCATCAAAGAAGATGAAATAAGCAAAAAATCACAAATCAAGAACAAAAATAAAAATAAAATGAGAGGAAATAAATATAAAAATTTCAATCTAGATACGAGAGGGAAGTTATCAAACCTGCACCGAAATATCTATCCATCCCAAAATCCTTGGAGAGGAAAGTTACCAAACCTCGTCCGAAAATTTAAATAATTCAAAAAATCCTGAGAGTGGAAAATATAACCACCTTAAAAATTAATTCTGGAATTGCAGAGACAAGTTTCCGTACTCCTCTGGCAATTTCCAGCTCCGTCAATTGCAAGGAGGGATCAAATCTCACTACGTAATTCGACACAATTCTATCCAGAGGAAATTAAAAATAAGAATTCCTCGCTTCATTTAAAAAATGTTAAATTTCCGAGAATTAGGATGTTTTCAAGGAAAAGAAATAATAAAATAAAAATCTCTCAAATTACTATCCAAGAGCTTATAGGAAAAGCAAATTTAAATAATAAAATAAATAATTACAAATTTAAAATGAAAGATAAAAAACCGTCTTCCACAATTTTTTCGTTAAAACAAAATCAATCTCAGGAAATATTGGATAAATGTATACGCAAGCATAAATTAACATATAAAGAAAACCCTGTACAAGAATCGCGACGATATCGAAGAAGTTATCTCCACCAGATGTTTACCATTATCAGAAGGAAAACAAAGGGATAGAATTATCCAAATTATAGGATTATTACGTCTCGATCAACTAAATAACAAAAAAAAATGAATGTAATAAATCTTATAGTCAAGATAGATTCCATATATCTGATGAACAATTAACAGCGACGAACGTATTGCAACATAAAATATCGACAAGAGATAATCAACTGATAAATACTCAATATAGATTTCCACAAATTCATAAAGAAGAAATAAATAAACAAGTAGAAGAATTGCTAGAAGGAGGTATCATAACACGCCCATATGGATCGTGCCAAAGAAAGAAGATTCAAAAAGAAATAAGATGGAGAATGATGTTAGATTTCAGAGCTCTTAATGATAAGACAGTCGGAGACGCGTATCCACTACCGAACATCGTTGACATTTTAGATCACCTGGAAGGAGCTCGATATTTTTCAATATATGATCTAACCTTCGAATTTCATCAAATAAAGATGAATTCTTCAGATAGCCATAAGACAGCATTTACAACGCCTTTCGGACATTACGAATTTGAAAGAATGTCAATTTGGATTAAAAAACGCACCCGCTACTTTTCAACGATTGATGGATTTAGTATTATCCGGCCTACAAGGTGAGCAATTGTTTGTATATATGGACAATATCGTTATCTATGCATCGTTACTAGAAGAGCAGGAAAGAAAATATCGCCTTTTAATAGACAGATTATGTGAAACAAATCTGAAATTACAACTGGATAAATGCGAATTCTTAAAATCAAAAGTAACCTATTTGGGACATATTATCAGCAAAAATGGAGTTAAACTAGACCCTAAAAAATTAGAAGCTGTGCGATTATTTCCTAGACCAAAAACACTGAAAAATATTAAACATTTTTTAGGATTAGCCGGATATTATGGAAGATTTATACAAACTTTTCAAAATTAGCTAAACCTCTCACTAATTTATTAATGATGTGCGTTTTGAGTAACATCGGATCAAGAAAATTCATTTGAAATGTTAAAAAATAAATTATGCGAAGAACCTGTATTACAACACCTCGATTTTTCAGAACCGTTCATTTTAACAACCGATGCTTCCGGAATAGCAGTAGGAGGAATTTTATCACAGGGAGAAATTAATAAAAATCAACCGATAGCTTATGTTTTCCGAACTCTAACAGATAACAGATAAGAATTAAAATACGATACATATGAAAAGGAAGCTTTAGCGATAATATATTGCGTCAAACATTTTTGTCCGTTTATATGGAAAATTCATCCTAGTAATCGATTATAAACCTTTATTACGGTTTAAAAACGCCAACATGAGAATCTTGCGATGGAGATTAAGTTAGCAGAATATGATTATGATGTCGTATATAAAGCCGGAAAGACAAATGTAAACGCCGACGCATTATCACGAAACTCCGTAAATTTGGAAGAAATTAAATGCAGAGTAATTAATAAAAATCTCTTTAATTCTTTAATGATCCTGAAAATGCAAGAAAACTCACTTGAAACATTAGAAGAATCCGACGAAGAAGAGGATAAAAATTTTGAATTACATTTTTCCTACGACGAAAGTTCCGAAGATGAAGATTTTGAATTACGTCTTTCAGAGGACGAACAATGAAAACACAATTTGAAAACACAATTATTGAAATTAACAAAAACGCAGATTTAATGCCGTTTACTCAACAAGAATTAAATGAATCACCAAAATTACAAATTACCGAAAAAGCAATAATTCATAATTCAATGACGTCCCAAAGAATACAAACAACAAGCCAAACGACGAAAGAAAGAATTGATTGTTTTAATAAAAATACAAAATAGAAATCTCGAAATAAAATAAAAACCGAAAAAATATCCGGCCTTGCGGATAAAGATACATCTACAGAAAGAAAGGAGAAAAAACCGAAAAAGAAGAGGAAGAGAATGACGAAGAAGATAACAGCGAGGATGGCGCAAGTGATTAATGATGGTCCAAGCCATGAAGCAAGAGAAGGCAAGTCTATGATTATTAAAGACCAGATAGTAAAGAATAATATTATTGACTTGCGAGAACTATTTTTTCTACGCAAGGATAACTTAACATATTTTGTTGACACTAGCGGCAAACCACTAGATTCTGACTCGCAAAAATTATTCGAGCGAAATGAATTACCAAAATTAAGCAATCTTACTCTAGGAGAAGCTCGAGTTATAAAATATAAAAACTATTATCATTTAATCCTAACGGTCAGTGAAGAACAGCGAGGTCCGACAATAACTTTAACTCAGATAACTTTAGCCTTGATGAATGTGCGTAAACTAATCGATGAATTGAAACTAGAAACCATAAGCATTGCGAAAATCGAAATGATTAATAACGTACCGCGGAGTAATATAAAAGCAAGAATACAACTAATATTTATTAACGTGCCCACCAAATTAATTATTTGCTGGATTAATAAAATCCTCCCAAAGATCTCCGCTCAGATATAATCAGCGAGACGCAGTATTTATCAACAGGCGGACATAGAGGCATCACCAAGACTTATAATAGAATCAAACAGAATTACTATTGGGAGAATTTAAAATCTGATGTACAAAAATACATACAATGCTTGCAGTGTCAGTTAAAAAAGCTAGTACGAGTAAAAACAAAACAATCGATAATTATCGATACACCAGGATCTGCTTTTGATAAAGTAGCAATGGATATCGTAGAACTTTTATCAAAAACCGAGAAAAGAAATGAATATCTTTTAATCCTACAAGATCAATTAACTAAATTTTACATGGGAATACCTTTGTCTAACCAATCTTCAGAAACGATAGCAGAAGTTTTTGTAGATAAATTTATCTGATAGGTGCGCCTAAGGCAATTCTAACGGATCAAGGAAAAAATTTTATCAGCAAATGAATGAAGAAACTAGACTAAAATTTTTAAAATCCGTAAACTGCGCACGATCGCTCTCAATCTAACGAATCGCTAGAAAGATCACATCACGCCTTCGAAGAATATTTGAAACAGTATGCCAATGAGCAGAAGCAATGGGATAGATGATCGGACTCGCGATGTTTAATTACAATACTAGCGTCCATGAAGCTACTAAACACACTCCGTATGAATTAGTTTTCGGGAAAATAACTATTCCATCTCATGAATCACTAACTCCAGAAGAACAATTAACAAGTTACAACGAATATTTAATAAACCTAATTACACAATTACACACCAGACGAAGAAACGCCCGAGAAAATATTGTAGAAGCAAAGGAAAAATCGAAGAAATACTACGACAAGAAAATTCATCCGAAAATTTTTAAACCCGGAGATTATGTATTCTTACTAAAAGGATCTAGACCGGAGAAATTCAGAGATCATTTCACAAAACCTCACAAAGTGCTAGAAATACTAAATAGAAATAACGTGAGGATACGAATTAAAAAGAATAGTCGAGTGGTGCACCCTATCTACTGCAAATTTTGCACATTATAGCACCCACCGACCAATAAAAATTATATATATATATATATATATATATTATATATATTATATATTATATATTATATATTATATATTATATATATATATTATTATTATATATATATATATATATTATTATTATTATTATATTGTTATTATAATCAATTCGATTATTTATATATATATATATATATGATTATATTTATATATATATATATATATATATATATATAAATAATCGAATTGATTATAATAACAATATAATAATAATAATAATAATAATAATAAGAGTAAACGATGTCTAATATACAAACAAGTGATAGTATAATAAAAATAACAATAATAACAATAATAATAATGATAAAAAGAAAGAAGAAGAAACTCGAGAAGAATGATAATAAATGGATATACTCATGCATGATTCATCGACTATGAGCCAGAGGACGGACCCGGACGTCACAACGGTGGTGATCCTGGTGGCTTACCGTCACCCCCCCCTCCTTCCCCAGGCACAGACGTTCGTTAATCTCAATGTTGAAGAATCTCCCTATAGCCAGGAACTCCTCATCGATATTGCCCTCTGCCAACCGGCGAAAAAAATACGGGCGAAGGCCCGAAAATTGTTTAACCTCAAACGAGAAGCGACCCTGGCAACCAACCTAGGTCCGCGCGGCCTCGCGACCTCACGAATGGAGGAAATGTTGGTTCCAAACACCTCACTCCGCGACCACCACCGGGCATTCACTGCCACTAATCGTCAGGACGCGCCGGACCCGGTCCCGCGCTCTCGCCGCAATAGCTTGCCTAGCTAACAATAACAACTGGATGTAACCTGAAGGCCTAGGAGGAGGTGGAGAACCCTTCGAACTTACACTACAATCACTAATGCCACTGTCGCTGCCACTGTCATTCGAGGAGTCGCCGCAACGTTCCATCATAACACCCCGAAAGGCACTGATAACTCAATATGCGAAAAGAGCACCTAGATGACAAAATCCCTCCGCTTGACAAAAATTTTGGGACAATTCTGATTTTCGGAAACATTAGTGCTGGAGCGAATAGGAATATATCTCTCTTTTAGAGCAATAAAATTAATATTAGATACATTAGTGCATGGCTACGCCCTGCACACCATATATGGATGGTCAATATATTTATTAGGAGCTATATGGGACTCACTAACACATCTCTTAATATATCTAGGCAAAAAAGAACCTGATAGTAAGAAGCCTAACGCTACTGCATCGAGTGAAGTCGATCATAACCAGAGAAGACTCTTCGAGTTACAAACACGCTTCGCGTGTGACATCGAGCATAATCATGCTTACCCTCTTCTTCTCCCAAAGGAAAACACTACCTGCTCTCTTGAACTTCAAACCCTTATATAAAATATATATATATATATATATATATATATATATATTATATAAGGATTTGAAGTTATATTGAAATATATATATATATATATATATATATATATATATATTAAGTGTACAAAAAAGTTCTGAGCTTTAGATTTCATACAACCGAAATAACAATTTAAATTTTATATATCTTCCCGCCCTTTTGCGGTTTTAAAGCGTTGACATTTGGCCTTCTAAAATGCCATACGGTTTGGCGTTTGATGCACATAACCTCAAAAATCAGTAGTCTTCACGATGGCAATAACAAAAGAGCATATTCGATTTTCCATCCATTTCATGTTTTATCTGAAGAAAAGTGCTGCTGAAGCCACTGCAATGATTTGTGCTACATATGGAGAGAACGCTGTAAGTCATACTACATGTAAAAGATGGTATCAAAAATTTCGCCAAGGAGATTTCAGTCTTGAAGATGAACCGCGTGCTGGACGCCCTCGAAAGATTGAAACGGACGAATTGCAAGCACTGCTGGATATAAACTCTGCGCAAACTGAAAAGGAGTTTGCAGAACAGCTTGGCGTTAGCAAACTATTTCCGTACATTTACATACGATGGGAAAGATTCAGAAGGAAGGCAGATAGGTTCCGCATGAATTGTCCGAAGACAACAAAAATCGTTGGCGTGACACTGCACTCACTTTGCTTTCAAAGTTCCGGAAAAAAGATTTTCTGCACAAAATCATTATAGACGATGAAAAGTGGATTTTTTATGATAACCCTAAACGTAGAAAATCATGAGTTGACCCTGGTCGAGTGAAAGACCAACATCGCTCTGGAGTACCGGTCGTGGGAATTCGAAAGAATGCATGTATGTATGTATATATTGTAATATATGTATATATATATGTATCATTGTATTGTTGACGTGTTATTCTAAACACGTTATTTGCGATAAATATCATCACATGCCTCGGTAGTCGAAAGGATAAGATGCCTGCCCGGTAAGCAGGAGATCCAGGTTCGATTCCTGGCTGGGATGGTATTTTTTCGCAAAATAATTACGAGTTTTCACGACTGGTTCGTGGTCGTGACACACCCTCCTTCTTATTGGGAGACATCGACGCCAAAGCCCAATATCCACGCCAAGAAGGTTTTGCTCTGTATCTGGTGGGATTGGAAAGGTATGTTGTATTACGAATTGTTATAACCGGGTGAAACAAATACGGCAGACCGCTATCAACAACAATTGACCAATTTGAGCGATGCATTAGAAGAAAAGAGGCCATTTACTGGCCAAGGACGTCGTAAAATGATCTTGCTTCATGACAATGCTCGACCACATGTTGCGAAAGCGACTCAGGACCATATCTTTGCGTTAGGCTAGGAACTTCTCCCGCACGCGGCGTATAGCCCAGACATGACGCCTTCCGATTACTACCTATTCCGGTCGCTGCAGCATCATTTGGCTGATACACATTTCGTGAGATTTGAAGAGATACGAAAATGCATTGATGACTTTATCGCTTCGAAGCTGGTGAGCTTCTATCATCAAGGAATTCGCAAGCTACCCGAAAGATAGCAAAAGGTCGTTGATGCAAACGGGGAATATTTCGCTGATTAATATTTTTTTGTTTTTGAATAAAGATTGAATTTTACAAAAAAAGCTCAGAACTTTTTTGTACACCTAATATATATATATATATATATATATATATATATATATATATATATATATATTGTTGCGGCCGTGCGGTATTCCGTTCGGCGCTGCTGAAATTAATCAATATCAATTGATAAGAGTTTGAATAGAGGATCGGCCCTTGGCAACGCGTCGTTCTCCGACTATTTTACAGATTTCACGGCCAGATTCCGCGGTGGCTGGACGCGTTTCTGTGCCGTTGTATCGTTGGTTTAATAAAGAGCGAGCTTTTTCTTTAAACAGTGTTCTTCCTTTCTGAAAGCGCTCCGCCGAGTATCGCGATCTCGGGAAGTAACGCCGCGAACGCGACAATTTTGGGGGCTCGTCCGGGATCGAATTTTTCGATTCGTGTGTGTGTGTGTGTGTGTGTGTGTGAGATAATGGTGGAGCGACAAACAGAAGAGACGGAGACTGGATAGGAAGAGGCGAACGGTCGGAGAGTGATCTCTGCAAGAAAAAGGGCCTGTACTCGTGCGGAAGGGCCGGAGGCGTCTCCGAACTTGGAGGAGATTCTTCGCTTAACGCTGGAGGAGCTTCGCTCTCTGAGGGAGGAGTGCGCTCGTCGAGAGACGGAAACATTTTCAATGCCCGGTCCGCAGGAAGAGATTTCGCAACGTCCGATATCAGGCCAGTTATTTCCTTTTTCAAATTTTAGTTCCGACTTGAAACTTAAGCCCGATACTTATGACGGTAGTGTTCCGTTGCGCGAATATCTTACGCAATTTAATTTAATTGCGCGGGCGAATAATTTGGGAAACGCGGAGAAGGTTGTCGTATTAGCGTCATGTCTCCGAGGAAAAGCGCGTGCGATTTTGGAAGGGGGCACGGATTTTGAGAACTCTCAATTTGAAAATTTGGTCGCGCATTTAGAGCTACGTTTTGGAGAAAATTTATCCTCGCAAAATTATTATTATCAATTTACGAATCGAAAACAGAGATTCGGAGAAGATTTAGCTGCATTAGGCTCGGATATCAAGCGTTTATCTCGATTAGCTTATCCTGAATGTTCTCTCGGAGTTCGTGACAAAATTGCTTGTTCTCAATTTGTAGTTGCATTTTCTGATGTGAATGTTAAACAGACATTGCAGCTAGAAGAGTTAACATCTTTGAAGGCCGCGGTAGAGCTTTGGCTATTAAAATTATTAGGGAGAATTGTTTAAAAGAGCGGAGAAATTTTAATTTTAAAGAGGTTAAAGATTGCTCGAATTTTAAGAGCAATCCTGATTTAAACGGGTTCAAAGTAGAATCTCGGAACGAGGGAATGGAACGAGGGGTTTAAATTTTAAGAAAAAGAAGAATTTTAAAATTCAAGAGAAAAAGGAATGTTGGCAGTGCGGAAAACAAGGGCACTTCCGTTCCGAGTGTCCATCACTTTCTGTTTCACAGCAGGGAAAATAGGTTTTGTCGAACTTTCAGGGGCGGGCTCGACAAATGGAAGAAATGCCCCAGGTGTTTGTAGGCGTTTTGAGAGAGGGTGTGAAAAATCAGGAAATTTTGTTTTCCAAGGCTCTCTTAATGGGAGAGACTGTTTTTTAAAATTGGATACGGGCTCCGACGTGACCTTGGTGAGTAGTAAATTTATAGGGAGAAAAAGGAAGCGTTTTTCAGCAAAGGAAGAAAATTTGAGGTATCCTACGGGGGAAAGGGTCCCGATCAGTTTTAAAATGTTCGCTAAAGTTAGGGAGATTTAATTTAGAGTTACCGATTTTCGTTGCCGATATTGGAGAGGATTGTATTTTGGGCGCGGATTTCTTTTCACGAATAGGGATGCAAACTGTAATAGAATCTTTTCTTCGTGGAGGTCATAGGGAAGGTTTTTGTCGTCGGATTAAGCAAGAGGACGAAGCTGTGCCCGAGGAGTTGGAAGAATTCTTTAATAATAATTCCTGAGAGTTGGAGGAAGATCAGAGAATAGTTTTCGCTACATTGTTGCAAGAATTTCGTGACGTGTTTTCGGAGCAAGCTGTTGCAGGAAAGTGTGAAGTTCTTCAACATAAAATTGAATTAATGGATTCTTGTCCTATCAAACAGGCTCCTAGGAGAATTCCAATTCATATGCGTTCAGAAGTTAAAAAAATTATGGAAGACATGAAAGAACAAGGGGTAATTGAAGAATCTTCAAGCCCTTGGGTTTCTCCAGCAGTTTTGGTAAAGAAGAAAGATGGATCTCTTAGATTTTGCATTGATTTTCGGAAATTGAATGCGGAAAAAAGATTCTTATCCGCTACCAAGGGTTGACGATCTTCTTGATCAGTTATCGGGAAATGCCTGGTTTTCTACTCTGGATTTGAAGAGTGGTTATTGGCAACTGAAAATTCGTCCCGAAGACAGGGAAAAGACTGCTTTTTCTGTGGGGAATGGACTTTGGCAATTTGTTGCAATGCCTTTTGGTCTGTGTAATGCCCCGGCTACCTTTGAACGTCTTATGGAACGGGTGCTTCGGGGTTTACTTTCGAAAATTTGCCTGGTTTATTTAGATGATGTGATAATATTTGGCAAAACCTTTGAGAAAATGAAAGAGAATTTAAGAAAAGTTCTTCTGAGATTTCGTGCTGCGAAACTTAGTGTTAACCCAAAGAAATGTGATTTATTTAAGAGACAAGTAAAATATTTGGGTCATGTTGTTTCTTTTGCCGGGATCGCTACGGATCCTGAGAAGACTGAAGCGGTCACTGAGTGGCCAGTTCCTCAGAATAAGAAACAGGTCCGAAGTTTTCTTGGATTTTGCTCTTATTATCGGAAGTTTGTTAAAGGATTTTCTTCAATTGCGAAGCCTCTATTTAAGTTAACTGAGAATTTGACTAAATTTGAATGGACTGAGCAATGTCAAGAAGCATTTTTGAGGTTAAAACAGGCATTAACGTCTGCACCTCTTCTTTCCTTTCCGAAGGGGAAAGGAAAGATGATTTTGGATACGGATGCTTCAGGTTTTGGAATAGGGGCGGTACTTTCACAAGTTCAGGATGGCTATGAAAGGGTCATTGCTTATTATAGTCGGGTTTTGAACAAACCTGAGCGGAATTATTGCACAACAAGAAGAGAGTTATTAGCTTTGGTAGATTCGATGAAACATTTTCATTATTATTTGTACGGAAAGAGTTTCTCTATTCAAACTGATCATGCTTCTTTGAGATGGTTGATGTCTTTCAAAGACTTGGAGGGACAATTGGCTCGCTGGATGGAAAGGTTACAATAATACGATTTTGATGTTGCTCATCAAAAGGGGATTATACACGGTAATGCCGATGGTCTTTCGAGACGCCCTTGTGTAGAAGAAAAATGTAGATTCTGTTCTAAAGTGGAAGTTCAGAGAGGGCTTTTTGAGGATAAAGTAGTTGCTCATATTGTTTTGCGTGAGGATTCTTCTGAGGATTGGCGAAGGGCTCAAATAGAGGATCAGGAACTGGCAATGTTTTTACTTGCCAAAGAAAATGATTTGCGACCTTCTTGGGAGGAAGTTTCTTCGAAAGGATTGTCAGCCAAGATTTATTGGCATCAATGGCATGCCTTGGAAGTCCAAAATGGGATTTTGCAGAAGAAATGGAAGGCTCCTAATTTGAAAAACAGTTTTCTTCAGTTGATGATCCTGCGAAGCAAAGTGAAGCAGATTTTAGAAGAAGCTCATGATACTCCTTCTGGAGGGCATTTCAGGATCAATAAAACATTGGAAAAGATCCGGAAGCGTTTTTATTGGGCAACCTGTAAGAAGGATGTTGAAGAATGGTGCAGAACCTGTAAGATTTGTATTGCGAAGAGGGGTGCTGCAGATAAGGGGAAATCTCCTTTGCAGATCTTTAATTCGGGAGCTCCTTTTGAGAGGATTCAAATGGATATTTTAGGCCCGTTACCCGTTTCTTCTTCAGGCAATAAGTATCTCCTAGTTGTTGTTGATTGTTTTACTAAATGGGTAGAGGCTTTTCCTTTGAAAAATATGAGAGCTACTACGGTAGCAGAAATTTTTGTTAATCAGGTTGTTTCTAGATATGGGGTCCCGTTGGAACTTTATACTGATCAGGGAAGAAATTTTGAATCACAGCTCTTTCAAAAATTGATGAGAATTTTGGGAATTAGGAAAACGAGGACGACCGCTCTTCATCCTCAGTCTGATGGTCAAGTTGAAAGACAACATCAGACAATTTTACAGTATTTGTCAAAGTTTGTTGAAGAGAATCAAAAGGATTGAGATCGTTGGATTCCCATGTTTCTTCTTGCCTATAGGACCTCTAAACATGAGGCTACAGGCGTAACTCCTTCAGAATTGTTTTGCGGAAGATCTTACCTTGCCGATGGATTTGCTAAGAGGTACTCCTCCCAGTTATGGTTTTTCCGAGTCAGCGGAGGAGTACGTTCGGAATTTGCGGCAGAAGCTGGATGAAATTCATCAGAGAGTAAGAGAGAGATTAGAATCAAGGTCTTTGAAGATCAAATGCCGCTATGATCAAAAGGCTAGGCATCTCGTTTTTGAGGAAGGACAGAAGGTTTGGTTATTTAATCCTCATTGTAAGAAGGGTAGGTCTCCCAAACTACAGAACGATTGGGAGGGGCCTTTTGAAATAATTAAGAAAATTAGTGATGTAGTTTTCTGTATTTCTTGTTCAGGTGGTCGGAAAAGCAAGGTTGTGCATGCTGACAGATTAGCTCCGTTTAGAGAAAGGGAAGAATTTTAAGTACAGGTTTTCGGGGCCCGGTTTTCCAATTTTGACATTACTTTTATTTCTTGTTAATTGTTTTGAGTTACTGTGTTCTGTTTTATCTTTCTTTAAGCTTCCTTCCGTCGTGAGAAGCGTCGTGGGGAGATCCTCGAGCCTGAGCACCAAGATCTTCAAGCTCGTGCTTCAAACTGAAAAGAAGTCTGCCTCGCCCCCGGTTTTCCGAGTCGTGGTTTTTCCGGGGGACGATGGGCGAATGCCGAGGCAGGGGCTTAGTGTGTCTTTTAGAAAGACGTAAGGGTCCACGACGATTACCCCCACTTTGCCCGAAAAATGGAAGAGAGAAGTGCGCAAAGCTCAAGACGAAGAGTCAAGAGTGAAACGCGCAAAAATTTTAAGAACAAGATTCTTCTGAAGAATAGAGAAGACTGGGATTAGAAGTAGCGGCGTCCGGTAACCTGAGGCAGCAGTCCAGGGCAGGAAGTCGCCAGGAGCCCAGAAGTCTTTTCCAAGAGGAAGTTCTTGAAAGAGGAAGAATTGTCGGGACGACAATTTTTTGAAGAGGGGGGCAGTGTTGCGGCCGTGCGGTATTTCGTTCGGCGCTGCTGAAATTAATCAATATCAATCGATAAGAGTTTGAATAGAGGATCGGCCCTTGGCAACGCGTCGTTCTCCGACTGTTTTACAGATTTCACGGCCAGATTCCGCGGTGGCCGGACGCGTTTCTGTGCCGTTGTATTGTTGGTTTAATAAAGAGCGAGCTTTTTCTTTAAACAGTGTTCTTCCTTTCCGAAAGCGCTCCGCCGAGTATCGCGATCTCGGGAAGTAACGCCGCGGACGCGACAATATATATATATTTATTTATTTATTTTTATTTGTATATATAGAAGAATCATAGTGAGAAAGTAGGAAGTAACAGAAAAAGAAGAAGAATGAGTCATAGTTCTTCATGCTTAGTTTTATATATAGACGTTAAGTCGCTTTTATAATTCTATTATAGAAGAAAATGGGAATTTGATGTATAAATACGGCTGCTTCCACGCAGTCCTTAGAAGTTGTAAAGATGGACTCGCCAGCAAGATTCTGGGTGCAGTTACACAATAATAAAGAAGATTTTGAAAAAATACTGGATGAACTAAATCGTTAAATGAAAACGCCAGGGACGCGCGTTATGCTATTGACAAATCATATTCCATGAATCCAAGAAGGAGGAAAATGGCAACGAGGATTAATAACTAAGATCAGGAGAGATAGCACCGTTTTGATCACTCTAAGAGATTGGGAACGTCGTACGGTTTTTTGTCAAAATTTATCATTTCGAGGATAAATTTCAAAAACTTGAGTGGCAAGTCATTTCTTATGGGCTTGCCTACATCAGACCTAACCCAGCAAAAGCGACATGGCCGCGACGAGCCAAAGAACAATTGAAATTCTTAATTAAAAGATGTAAGGGATAGATGACGATCCTCGGTAGCATGACCGATAAAGCCGCGCTCATAAAATTAGAGATAAGAAATGAATGCGGAGATCGAAAAAGAACGTGAAGGAGACACTCATCGAATTAGGATATGCTCAACATACTGAACAAATATTAAATAACGTACCTACTCCGTAACGTATAATTATAATATTAATATTAATAGAATTAACAATAGGTTAAGACTAACCGTAATTTAATAAGAGCATATATCTAGTCACAATAACAATGTGGTAGAAAGGGCCTGACTTTGTTCTACTTTTCTAGCAAATGGCCTATCTGTCCTTTATTTACTAACCACTAACATAAAATATTGTTACGTCCAGACCCCGGAATTATTAATTAAAGGTCGAAGGAATAGGGCAAGGAAAGACGTACCGAATATCCTCTCGCAGGTGGCCGCTCTGAAGCGTGCCTGCGAAAGCATCGTACAGGTCAGCCGATACGGGCGTTTTCAATGTCTTGAAAAAGACGCTATGACTCCGACTGCGTGACATACGTCCGTCGGTCCGTTAATTTAAGTAAGAGAATTTAATCTCTTTTGCCTGGGATAGGACCATATGCGATCCCCGAGAGCGGGCGGAAACGAGCGTGACGAGAGGGTTAAATTATTAATGAATAAATTGATTTATCGTTAAAGTAATCATTTAATTAATTAAAATGAAACGAAGAAAGTACAGAATTAAAACATAAATACTCAACATATAGGAGAAATGATACGCATAGTGATTACTTGGATAATGATAACGGTTAATATCATTCCGAATGGGCGCATGAGAGTGGAGTAAAACTGCATGTAAGTGTAGCACGCGGGTGTTACAAAAGTGCGGAGGTCGTCGGGCATGACAATTCAGGGTAAGACTCTACGTTAAAATATTTAGGACCATGCCCGGTTTTTACAGTATAAAGAATTGAACAAAAAAAATGAATATTTTAAACAAACAATTATGTAAGTGTAAGAGTGTTAAACCTTAAGGACGGTAGGCTCAGAGAGATAAGTAAGAAGGAGGGGAAGAAGGGGAACAATCGGTATTTAAGTGATGGGTAGATCATATTAATCCAAGCGACTTACTACTGTGATGATAACAAGAAATGTCGTTGCAGATAGATCGTCGGGACTGGGGGTCGGAACCAGCGGCCAATGGTTCTCTGCAGGGAAGTTGAAAAACAAGGGCGCACAAAAGAAACACTCCCGCTCAAATTTAATAAAGTGATAATTAAAAGAAGTTACAGGTTTATTTTAATTTAAAATATATATTATATATTTTCCGTCCCGTTTATTAACTAAATCTGCAGTTACTTCGGAGAGAATCGACAAACTAAACCGAGAGTTAAAAGCGAATGCGAACTGACGGGCAGGTACACGAATGCCCAAAAAAAAGATTTAAGATTGCTCGTAAGAAAAACTAACGGATCAGAGCGCGTGAAGATTATTGGTCAAAGAACAAGTGCGAAGTGCGTTTTTGAAGTGCATTTCCTCCGGGGAGGATCCTGGTAAAGAGCTGTCGCGGAGTGGAGCTTCGGTTCGGGAATTAAAAATATCTCGCGAGTCTTTAACGAATAGGAATTAGCGAGTCATTAGGAATGTGGGGGGAGTTAGCCTATCATAGTTCAGGATTTTGGAAAAAGAGTCTGATTGGTACGAGGAGAATTTTTTAGGGATGATAGTTAGGTAGTGGACTTGAGCCTTTATCAACATACGGCATTATCTAAATATTTGTGGCCGAATAGATGATCGGCGGATTAAATAACTGCCACGAAGGTAGCTATTCGAATACGCAATCTCCCATGAGGGAAAACAGATACCTACTCGGGCGATTTATGATTTTCCGTCGTCGTCAGTGCACTAAAGGTTTCTTTGCGTTCGGCATATGGCTCAAGTCTTATCTTAGCTTAGTTGCAATTCAATCGGGTTTTATAATTTATTTGTTAGTTAGAAAAGCAAGCCCTCAACGGTCTGAGGTGTTCGGCAAACTGGCGTCCACGGAGCTAAAATAAAAATTATCTTAGTTTACAGAATGATATTTTTTTATGCTGTATCGGAGTTCGCCCGTTCGCTCCGAAAAGAGAGAAGAATCGTGAAGTTCGCCGAACGTAACAATATCTACCTATAACAAGAAAATTTAATCATTGTTTATTTAGTCGTAATTTTATCCTCTTCCTTGAATTGTTTTATCATTTCATTTTAGATTATAATACTATCATTAATATATTATCATTGATATGATTATATACTTTCAAAACAAACATTAATACTTTCAAAAAAATGATACTATTTAAAAACATTTAATTTAGAGTCACTTATAGATAGATAACAAGTTTAATATAATCTATTAAATCATCTTTCCTTTCTATTATTTCCATTATTATTATTATTTGATAAAAGCATTTTGTTATAAATTACAATACCAAATGCCAGGTTATAATTCTTTCACTCAGATTCGAGCAAATATAGCAGTAAGAGATCCAATCCACACTTATCGTTTCCTAACAAAGCTTTGATGCGTTGCAGAGGAACGCTATTACTAGCGAATCGATAACACTAAGACTATTCCTGTTATTTAAACGTGCCAGCTGAATTAAAAGGTCAATACAAGCTGGTAGTGCCGCATAATCTGATTTTATATCCATATAAAATCAATATGCGGAGATATAACATGCAAAACACTAATTTCAATTAAATCAGCTGATGAATGTCGAGAATGCATTAAAACGTATTCACATACCGACAAGGACATCTTAAACGAAAGATGGGGTGTACCCGTCCACATCATGTGGATAAGCTAAGTATATCAACTGTTTGAAACCTAACGCCTGGCATTTTGTACTTGATAACGACTACTAAAGAGAAAGAAACCATATTATTTCACTTCAGTAAACTTCCTATATAATAAAGAAAGAACGTATACGTACAATATAAGCAATTGAATATTCTAGAACTAATGCTCTGTTAAAATCATAACAAAATAATAATAGAAAAACGATACGTAATAGTAATAAAAAAAATTTATATATATATATATATATATATATATATATATATATATATATATATATATATATATGTTGTAGCCAGATCTACAACTAATAATAAAAAGTAGTTCGCATGGCAACAAAACTAGTCCGCATGAAATTCGAGAAAAGTCTTTCGAAAGACGACACAAATGCGTGATCGCCAAAATTGCGATCAGTCTTTCGAAAGACCGCAGAAATGCATCGCGCGAGAATATTGCGAAAAGTCTATCAGCAAATTCCTCAATTTGCTGATCGAACCAGGCGTGATTTGAGCAATCAATATCACGCGATCATCGACGCAACCAATCAGAATGCTGATCGGGCATCGACCAGCCTATATAATCAATCACACAAGGCGGAGTCGAAGAGAGTCAAGAATAACGTGTCGTTCGGAATCATTATTATAATTATCGCGCAAGATATCACAAAAGCGCGGCGAAGTTCACGCGAGCCGTACTATCAGCATCTCAGGTGACATACTCGGTCGTCGGCCGCCAGAGTAACGCGATACGCGCCGAGCCGCCCGCCGACGTTTAACCGTGTGAAAGAAATAAAATAAGCAATACCAAATCCACGAAACTGTGCATTTATTAAATAAACCAATTAAAATAAAGAAAGTGTGTTAGTGAATTCAAGAAGATTTCCTTACATTCTTTTGATCCTGCTCGGAGTCCCAACTCCTTAGGCTTAACGAACCCGACTATCCCTAATATTATCGTTGTAGCCCATCCGGGGTACAACAATTTTGGTGGCAGCGGTGGGATTGTCAAAACCATCCCCAAGACCAACAACTTGAGAGGATCATCGCTAATCAAGCCAGCAGAATCAATCAAGTAAGACGCACTGCATTACGGGCAGAAGAAGGGAAAAATTTTTCTTGAAGAAACGAGATAAGACCTGCAGTAATAGACAGGCAGAAGAATCAAATTCTCAATAAGCAGAGAATACAAGACCTGTAGAAAACAGGCGGACGGAAAAGGCCCCGTCAAAAAATAAGCCGCCCACGAAATTGTGTCAAGTGAATAGTGCAATATCAGTAGAGTGCCGACCTACGACAACGAGTGTCCAGTGGCAGCGGAGCAACGACCAGAGAGTCCACGAGCACCGAGAGCCAGCCAGCGCTGACCGTGTACAACGATACCAGGCAGCAAGGACGCTTCACCGACACGCACTACTACACGCAGCCAACTGACACGCCAGCACAAGCAGCGACCATGCGAGCGTATGCGATTTATCTACTAATGTAAGTCCGAAAAATTATATTTTAAAAAGGCGAATGTCCGCAGCGAAGGACAGCGTAGCAAACAGCGTTGCGACTTGGCCAAAAGCGCGGTCAATAAAAAATTCGGTAAACTTTCCACATACTGTCTCCGCGTTAAATACCGCGAGAACTGCATTAAAAGAAATACGCGATAACGTGCGCCGCGTACTACAATACGATAGCGACGAAGACGTCCACGTAATAACTGAACGCGAATTTCCGTACGACGAAAAAGATTACAGCTTGCTCGAACCGAACGACACCGACTCTCCCATTAACACACACGTACAAGCGCGAAAAAACATACATACAAACTTACGAGACGGAAGCATCTTTAATTCTTTCAACATATATCAATCGCTAATAAACGAAATGGCTCACTCACCTGTCGAACAACAGAACGAAATCGACAATGAAATTTTACAACTACGACATTCGGTCGAGAGACATGGACCGCAAGAAAGTCGAACGAACCGCCGCGTCACAATCGACGCACCGCCCGATAACACTCTCATTCGAGAATTAATGGATGAGATACGCGATCTCCGTGTGCAAGTCAACGGATTGAGCCGGCAAACACAATTGCCTATGGGCGAACGAACGAGATTATCTCAAGATTTTCTGCCGCACCCGTTAGATCTAACTTACGGACGTTCGTATCAAGATATACGAAACCAGCCGGGAAATGCACTGACATTCCTCACACTGAAAGACGCGCGTAATATGATCCCAGAGATCGACGGCACGTCACGAGGACGCGTGTACGAATTTCTAAATGCAAGTACGTACGCGATAAAAAATATACATCCCGCGGATGAACATTCTCTATTAGAAGCTATTCTTTGCACTAAATTCAAAGGCAAGGCCATGATGGATTTCCGTACGCGAGATATAATAAACTTCGAACAATTAAAACGAGAACTAGAAAAAGAATATTTGAGCAAACGAAGCACCGCACATTTGCAACTCGAATTTAATTCGCTTAAACAAAAACCAAACGAGAATGCACAAGAATTCGGCAGACGAACAGATAATATAGCCATGGAATTATACGAATCCATGGAAGAAGGAAAAAATCATACGGTCGAACAGCAACGCGCGATCTTAGAAAATATAAAAGAGCAGGCGCTCTACAATTACCAGAACGGTTTACACGACGAAATTAAATTAATTGTACGATCGCAACGATATCAAACGATACAGGAAGCAATCGCAGGAGCAACCGCGGAAGAAAAAACGCGAGGACCTAGCATGCGAACGCTAACCTATCGAAACCGACCAGTATTTAAAGCGCATACACCTAGTCCCCGTTGTGAAAAATGTGGAAAAATCGGTCATTACGGACACGATTGTAGGACTAGTCGTTTTTCAAACAAATATACCCTGCCTAAGCCAGAAAGGCAACCACGAATAAATACAATTGAAAAACAGTGTAGCTATTGCAAAAAGATAGGACATTTACGACATGAATGTTGGACATTAAATGGAAAACCGGAAAACAGCAAAAATTCCGAAAAAATTTTTTCGAATTCGCGAAGAGAAAATTCCGCGAAGAACTTTAAAAATAAAAAGAGCGAAACCGGCGAAGATAAATCGACCGTCCCGCGTCCCGCGTCAGAGTATCGCGTGGCACACGTCAAGGGGTTACCGCTCGTCAACACTGGATTAAATGCGATCACATTACCGATTGCAGAGGCCAAAGGTAGAAAAATAAATTTCTTGTTTGATACGGGAGCATCAGCAACAATAATAAAACTGAAACATGTTCTAGACCATGTCCTAATCTATGAAGAGAAAACTAAGCTAACAGGCATAACAGGACATGAGATAATAACATTGGGCAAAACACATGTTACGGTGCAACTGTCGCGAAAAAAGATACGACACCCCGTATACATAGTGCGAGATAATGCGCCAATGGAATACGATGCAATCCTAGGAGCAGATTTTATTTGGAAATACATGACTGCGTTCAACCCAAAAACAAATTTAGTACAATTTCAAAATACGAAATTCAGACTGTACCCATACAGACGCGTAACCTTAGGGCCGCGCAGCGAAACAATCGTGCAAGTCACGACTAACCAAAATATAATTGGATTGACGAAACCAGAGGAAATGATACCTGGAATTTTTATTGGATGTTGCCTAGTTGAACCACGAGATTATACATGCCCAATAAGTATAATAAATATTACAGAAGAAGAAAAAATCGTGCAAGTACCACAAGTGATAATAGAAGAAATAAATATACAAGAAAAAATAACACAAGAATCTGTGAACGTAATACAGACAAAAAATAAAGAGACAAAATTAATAGCTCGAGAAGAGCAAATAAACAATTCTTTGCGCACAGAACATTTAAATGAGGAAGAACGAAAATCTATATTAAAATTATGTCACGAATATAATGATGTGTTCCACCTAGAAGGGGATACATTATCATGCACAACAAAGATTAAGCATGAAATATCTGTACGAACAGATTCATCACCAGTAAACGTACGACCTTATCGTTTACCGGAAAAACACAAAGAAGAGGTAAATAAACAAATTCAAGAAATGCTGAAACAAGAAATTATCAGACCGAGCGTCAGCCAATGGAACGCACCACTACTAGTCGTGCCCAAGAAAACAGACGCGTCAGGAAAAACAAAATTACGAATTGTAATAGACTTCAGAAAATTAAATGATCTCACAATCGGAGATTCATTCCCGTTGCCCAATATAACGGATATACTTGATCAGCTGGGCAACGCGAAATACTTCACGACACTGGATCTCGCATCAGGTTACCACCAGATATCAATGACGGAGCGAGATAAAAATAAAACGGCATTCTCTACACCACACGGTCATTATGAATTTAATAGAATGCCATTTGGTTTAAAAAATGCACCTGCAACCTTTCAACGATTAATGAATTCAATTTTAACAGGGTTGCAAGGAATTAAATGTCTAGTGTATCTTGACGACATTGTAATATACGGTCCTAGCCTAATAGAACATAACAAAAGATTAAAATTAGTTCTCCAAAGACTAAGAGAGAACAATTTAAAGCTCCAACCGGACAAGTGCGAATTTTTAAGAAAAGAAGTAATTTATTTAGGACACATAATTACGGAAAATGGAATTTCGCCAGATCCATCAAAATTGCACGCCGTAAAGAATTTTCCTATGCCCAAAAAGGTAAAAGATGTGCAATCATTCATCGGATTAGCCGGATACTACCGAAAGTTTATCGAAGATTTCTCACGAATAGCAAAACCTTTAACAAAACTCACAAAAAAGGGAGAAAAATTCGAATGGACCGAAAAACAGCAAAATGCATTTGATACGCTAAAAAATAAATTAACGACGGCACCGATATTAAAATATCCAGACTTCACGAGAGAATTCCTCCTAACCACGGATGCATCAGACTATGCAATAGGAGCCGTCTTATCGCAAGGCGAGGTAGGTCAAGACCAACCCGTCGCGTACGCCAGCCGTGTACTATCACGAGCAGAACAGAATTATAATACGACTGAGAAGGAATTACTCGCAATAGTATGGGCAGTAAAACATTTCAGACCTTATTTATACGGGACAAAATTTAAAATAATTACTGATCATAAACCATTAATATGGTTATTTAACGTAACAGATCCCGGATCACGTTTAATCAGATGGAGATTAAAATTAGAAGAATTCGATTACGAAATAATACATAAAGCTGGGAAAGCAAACGCTAATGCTGACGCATTAAGCCGTAACGTAGCAGCAATAACAAAAAAGCAAACTGACGACGTCGCGTCAGAAAAACAATATAACGAAAAAGAAAAGAAACAAATATTATATGAATACCACAACGCACCTATAGGAGGACACCAGGGCGTTGAACGAACAATAAATAGAATACGATTACACCACAACTGGCCAGGATTAAAAAGAGATGTTGAGCAATACATCTCAAAATGTGAATATTGCCAGAAAAATAAATTGCAACGACGCGCTAAAGCACCGTTAATGATAACAGATACGCCAACAAAACCATTTGAGAAATGCGCGTTAGATATTGTAGGACCTTTGCCAATAACAACGATGGAAAACAAGTACGTATTGACATTTCAGGACAGCTTAACAAAATTTAGCAAGGGAATACCAATACAAAATCAAGAAGCGACAACAGTAGCAAAAGAATTTGTCACAAAAATTATATTAGAATATGGAATTCCAGAAAAAATATTGACCGATCAAGGAACAAACTTTACAAGTGAATTATTTAAAAATACGTGCAAATTACTAAAAATACAAAAATTGCAAACGACAGCCTATCACCCAGAAACAAACGGAGCACTCGAAAGATCACATCGGACATTAACCGAATATCTACGACATTATATTAATAATGATCAGACAGACTGGGACGAATGGATACCGTATGCGATG
Source organism: Pogonomyrmex californicus (assembly GCA_024349325.1). NCBI lineage: Eukaryota > Metazoa > Arthropoda > Insecta > Hymenoptera > Formicidae > Pogonomyrmex > Pogonomyrmex californicus. The sequence continues at coordinate 57,749 of JAECZD010000082.1, forward strand.
TTCGCATATAATACGACACCGCACACCGCTACGGGATTCACACCATTCGAACTGGTATACGGGCACCAGGCATCACTACCTACGGCCCTAACAAGTTCACCGAAATCATCGTACACATACGATGATTATGCGCAAGAACTTCGTGAAAGAATACGAGCCGCGAATCAAATAGCGAAGGAAAACGTAAAGGAAGAAAAACAAAAAGCGAAGGAAACCTACGACAGAAAAACAAAAATACGCACATTCGAAATAGGAGATAAAGTCCTACTGCACGACGAAACAGTTCGGCGAGGGAGATCGAAAAAACTAGACGCGTTATGGATCGGACCCTATACAATTTTAGAAAAATTGAGCGATTTGAATTATAAAATAAAAATGGGCCGCCGAACGATAAACGTGCACGCGAACCGAATTAAACCGTTCATTGAAAATTAAAAGAAAGAAAAAAGCGCATAATACAAAATAATAATAGAAATAATAATAAAGAAGATAAAAACAAAAAACATTGGGACTCACCGGAGAAGAATCTCAGCAGGTCCGGAAAATAATCCCAGCAATATCCAGAGCTACACTACACTAAAAAACTAACAACTACACTATAAACTACACTACAAATCACATTAAAAATTCTTAAACCCCAGGAGAGCGGTCCCTCGCTTGCGCGGGGTCGGCCGCGGGGTCATCCTCCATATCAACCTCGTCTACCTCGACGGGATCGTCCGGAGTTTCCACCTCCTCGCCCTCCACCACCACATCAGCGCGTATAGCGTCCGGCATAGAAACAAGAAGCTCGTAAAGCTCCACGGACCAGGGTAACTCAAAAACCCTGCCGGGAGCCTCATTGGTGGCGAACCATATGCACTCGCCACACACATAGAACACACCATTAACATAAAAACGGTTGACAATCGTCAACCATTCGCGCACACGTCGAAAATGGGCCTGGGCGTCACCATGGTCCATAAAATCCTCAACGTCACTATCGTCAATTTCAATAGCGAAGCCTTCGTCATCAGACGAAGCTTCCGCCGCGGCCCGATCATCAAAGATTGGCGGATCGCGACCATAATTGCCTTGATGACCCATCGTGTTAATACGAGGAAGGCACTTCGACAACTGACGAAATGCAGCCAGAGAGCTCATCGCAGAAGAAAGAAATATTAGAAGGGTCACACCGATATAATAAATAAGACACCAAGAGAAATGATATACGTTATAAAAAGCAAGCTCAACAGGTTCACAAGGGAATCCTTTTTAATTAAGATAACGAATTCAGAATAAAGTAACATTACACCTGGGAATATGATAAAAAGAAACGCCGAAATCGAGCACCGAAAATTTTCATGAGAAATAAGAATTTTTTTTTACATTGCAGAATAAAGATATGGATAAGCAATGGAGAAGAAGAGAAAAAACTACCGTTTGAAGTAGAAAACTTCAAGCATCACCCCGGAATATACTTCGAAGAAATAGGAAAACTGAACATAATCGAGTCATACTGGAAGATAGTGATAAAAACAGATATTTCGCCAATCGAAAAGCGAACAGAGCAAATAGAAGAATACATCCTAAAAACGCAAAATATATGCACTATGTTACACCTCACAAACAAGGGGTCATGTCAGAACTATAATACAATAATTGAAAACAATTACCAGCGGTTAAAACATTTAACAAAAAGAATAAACGCTCTGTATAAAACACAAGATACAAAAACTAAACGAGGACTAATAGATGGAATAGGAACTATTGCCAAAACATTATTTGGAACAATGGACAATGAAGATAGAAAATTAATCAATGAGCAACTAAGTATCCTAGACAACAAACAACAAACAACAGAGCACATAATAAAGAATCAAATCAAAATCATAAACGCGACAATAGCGCATATAAGTAACCATGAAGAAATAATCCAAAATAACGAAAACATTTTAGCTAACGCAATCAAAAAATTAGAAATGACGCTAACAACGGAAATAAGTAGCGAAAATATAAAAGAACACTTTATAATAACCAACGCAATACTTGCCGCAGTGACACAAAACGCAGAGGACACACTAGAATACCTAACTGCGATAAAGAATGGAATATTACATCCGCGACTAATACCATTAGAGGAAATAATAAAAAATCTTAAGGAAGCAATCACACAAACACCACAAGGATCATATTTTCCATTTAAAATAAGGGAAGAGGATTGGCATACAATAGAAAAAGTAACGACAATGAGCGCGCACTGCGACAAAACAAACGTATACACAATCCTACATTTCCCGTTAATTGCACTTCCGCTATACGAAATAATAAATGTAATACCACTACCGGTACCATACAAACAAAACATATCTGCATTAATAGAAACGAACAATCCATTAATAGCTTTGGACACTAACAGACACACGTACGCAAAACTGACCCACGAAAAGTTAAAACAATGCAAGCAAATAAATACAAATTACTTATGCGAACAAATCTTTCCAATTAGAAATGTAAAAACCGACCCGCTATGCGAAATAGATATATATGTAGAAAATGAAAACTGTTATAACAATTGTAATATTAAATACATAACAATAAAAAATAGCATATGGATAGCCTTAAGCAATTCATATTCTTGGTTATATTCCACACCAGCGAAACAAACTATTACAATTTCATGCAAAAATAATAAAGAAACGCGTACAACCATTATAAATACAGGAAAAATAACGCTACCAGACAATTGCAAAATAGTCACATCAGACGCGACAATAAAATCGACAAGCATCAATAAAGGAAAAGAAATAAAAACGTATCTACCAAAATATAACATTACACTTCTAAGTGAAACGTTCAAGACAAATAAGACAGGAAAAATAAAATTAAAAGTTATACAAGACGCAACAGACCTGACAGAATTAACAAAGAAATTGAATGACATAAAAAACGAAATAAACAATAACGAGATACCCTTTTTCCAACAAAAACACTTTGTATACCCTATATCAATTAGCAGCTCATTAATAATAATCATTGTTATCGTAACAACAATAATTGTCATAAGAAAGAAAAAACAAAATGAAATAATAACTCACGCAATGTAGATCGCGCCGTTAGAATAAGCGAAAGTATTCGATTCTAAGCAAACGATTATACCAAAAAATGTATCGGAAAAAACGAAAAATTATGTAAAAAGCGAAAACTTCGTACCTCCGTTTTCTTTTACTAACAGGGGGGATGTTGTAGCCAGATCTACAACTAATAATAAAAAGTAGTTCGCATGGCAACAAAACTAGTCCGCATGAAATTCGAGAAAAGTCTTTCGAAAGACGACACAAATGCGTGATCGCCAAAATTGCGATCAATCTTTCGAAAGACCGCAGAAATGCATCGCGCGAGAATATTGCGAAAAGTCTATCAGCAAATTCCTCAATTTGCTGATCGAACCAGGCGTGATTTGAGCAATCAATATCACGCGATCATCGACGCAACCAATCAGAATGCTGATCGGGCATCGACCAGCCTATATAATCAATCACACAAGGCGGAGTCGAAGAGAGTCAAGAATAACGTGTCGTTCGGAATCATTATTATAATTATCGCGCAAGATATCACAAAAGCGCGGCGAAGTTCACGCGAGCCGTACTATCAGCATCTCAGGTGACATACTCGGTCGTCGGCCGCCAGAGTAACGCGATACGCGCCGAGCCGCCCGCCGACGTTTAACCGTGTGAAAGAAATAAAATAAGCAATACCAAATCCACGAAACTGTGCATTTATTAAATAAACCAATTAAAATAAAGAAAGTGTGTTAGTGAATTCAAGAAGATTTCCTTACATTCTTTTGATCCTGCTCGGAGTCCCAACTCCTTAGGCTTAACGAACCCGACTATCCCTAATATTATCGTTGTAGCCCATCCGGGGTACAACAATATATATATACACATATATTAAAAATAATTAATAAGATAATTATTCTTTTACTTCCATGTTTGTTTTTTTATTATTTAATACGTTTCAATTCTTGTAAAAGGGGAAGAATAACTACCCTTTTTGTTCAACCAGAGATAATTATTTAGAATGGAATATATAAACGGGGAATAGAAGGGGTAGGAAAGTTAATAACGAAACTTTACCTTACAGTAAGACTGTTTCTTACCATTGTATCAAGTAATTTTCATTCTTTTATAAGTATGAACATCTTGACTTTATAATATTATTTACGAACATTGGTTCAGCTGCGAAAAACAGACCTATAGAAAAGAAATAAGAAAATTCAGGAAAGACGAAAGAATTGCAGAAGAGATCTAAAAAATTGCCATTTCTTTCCTCCTTTATCCATAATTTTTTTTTATTCTTATTATATATAAACGCTGCGTGCAAAAAGGATCTAAAAAAGGGTCCTTCAATTTAATGAATTCTATCAGTTAATGATAGAAAGAAAAGAATCGTCTCATTTCAGTTTTATTTTTATATGCAAGTGTACTCCAACATTTGTCTAAGGTGGGAGATGTTATGTCCAGTAGACTCCACGATTCTTTTCTTTTCCCAAAAGCGTTATTAATAATATTTTTCTTATACTAGAATACTGATATCGACCTTTTATTACTAAGATAAGCAGATAAAAAGCAAGAGAAAGAGAATTGTAACCGCTGCAACTATTTAAGAATATTAGAACGAGTTTTCATTTAATAAGAAAAGGAATATTATTAAATATTATAAAACCTCAGGTTGGATCTGTTGCAAGTCTGTATATTAAGCATAAGCATACAACGAGCGAGACACAATATCTAATGTAAACATCCTGTCTAGTTCGGATCCTGTCTTACCTTGCCTAGCTACCCCAGATTAATACAAACTTATAAAAACGGGGCTCTTCCAGGGCGCGCAACATTCATTTTTCATTTTTCATCCAGTACATTAAGCAGTCATTTTCATTTTTTCAATTAATACAGAGGCCCATTTATCGGGGCATTATTTTCTAAATTTTCATCCAATGCATTCATTTCATTCAGCATTATTCTCTAAAGGACTTAATCCAGTAACAACTTAACATTATCTAACATTTATTATTCAATTAATAAATTAAAAACAGTGAGCAAGTCGACTCTCCAGGAGAATATCCAGGCTCATTCTTCAGCAACCCCGATTTTAATCGATTATCAGTAAGTCTTTGTTGATTTTGAAGTAATCTGATTAATTTTCAAATTTTCAAATTCTCATTTTACTTCATTTAAAGCTACATCTCTCGTCTTTCTTTATCTTCCTCCCTCTTATTTTTCCTTCTCTCTCTCTCTCTCTCTCTCTCTCTCTCTCTCTCTCTCTCTCTCTCTCTCTCTCTCTCTCTCTCTCTCTCTCTCTCTCTCTCTCTCTCTCTCTCTCTCTCTCTCTCTCTCTCTCTCTCTCTCTTTCTCTCTCTCTCTCTCTCTCTCTCTCTCTCTCTCTCTCTCTCTCTCTCTCTCTCTCTCTCGCCGGTCCGGACTACTTGGAATCTCCCGAAGGCCCTCGAAGGCTCCCGGTTACTTTATCTTCCCTTTTCTTTCTCTCTCTCTTTCCTGTACGGACTACTTGGGATCTCCCGAAGGCTCTCGAAGGCTCCCGGTTATTTATTTCTCTCTCTCTCTCTCTCTCTCTCTCTCTCTCTCTCTCTCTCTCTCCGGTGCGGACTACTTGGGACCTCCCGAGGCCTTCGAGGCCCTCGAAGGCTTCTGGATTCTTTATCTATACATTTCTCTGTCTCGGTCTTTCCTAGTTTCCTTTCTTATGTGCAAAATTTCGCTTATTTCATTTTTTTCTTCCCGTAATGAAATAGAAGTACCGGCTTCTAAAACTCGAAAATCTGACCGTCGAGGTCTTAAAACGACCCCGTCGCCATTATGGTGGTGGAACCTGGCGGTTCCATTCAGAATTAAAAACGAAAAAAGAAAAAGAAACAAAACAATCAATCTACGAAACAATCTACTGAACCGTTATCATCAACCTCTTCTATTATTCCTCTTGAATCTCCCTCTTTTTTCTCTCTCAATTAACCTCTCCTGAATCTCCTCTCGACTCATTTTCTCAGTTTTTCCCCGAGTTTTCTACCGGTCCCGCTGGAAATCCGTATTATGCATTTGATCCTGAATCTATTATCGACTTCGCACCTCCCAATCCTTTAATCTCCAATGACGGAGAACCCCTGTTTCCTAATGTTGAAATAGATTTTCTGGAATTATTTGATCTCTCAACCTCTCCTTCAGAACAAATTCAAGCCTATTCCCCTCCTTAATTTTCCATTATACACACATACATATTAATTAAATAATATCAATTTTTCGTTTTTATTAATTTAAGTTTATTCCTAAACATATTTTGTAATGTATTACCGAGTAGGATCATCGCTTAATACATTCTTACATTCACACTCTCCTTACTAGAAATCCTACCCGATGGCCGCCGAACACCTGCGATAATGCATACTCGCATGCACACTACTCGCTTACATCATTTCTCTTGTTTTTCAAAACATGTACAACATCAACCATATTAAACATTTAATTTAATTTTAATTTTTCTTCATTTCTCATAAAATCCCTCGTCTTATTTCCCCCATCTGATCGCACGTGGTTTACCCATGGTAATAGGAATTAAGTTTCTTGACTAGAAAATGACCGACCAGCGCACGTTTATGGAATAGCGTCATAGCGTTCTCATATCGCTGATCTAGCTGAGACTTATCAGTGTGTTCGAACTCGAGGGATCACGTTTCCACGCTTGGCCTTCAAAAGAACAGCTATTTGCGTCCTTCCAAGCCCATTCGTATCCCGTTCCCATTTTTAATTCTTAATTCTCAATTTTTCAATTTATTTCGGACTGGACGTAACACAAGAATAATGATAAAATACAACATTTCAAACGGCTGTAGTAAAAAAACTAATCATTTTTAAACTTTGTGCCTAAGGAAACTTGATCAGTAAGTCAAGAACTATAACATACTAAAATTTCAGCCAATTTCAGAGGGCCAAAAACACGTGGTTTGTGCGGGGTTCTTTTAATTGCCAATTATATCTATGGGCAATAATAATAACTAATTGTAAGCCATTTCCGTCGAAAAATTTGAATATTGGATTTTATCGACAAGAGTCGAGAAGTTTGCATTATTATCCATCGATATATTTGTCGATTGGTAACATTGATAAAATAAATCGATTATCATTATTCATAAGATAAAATTCGATGTAATAAATGTGTAATAAACGTACACTTCTCGTATTTATTGTTGGTCATATTTTATACTTTGTTATATAATTATGTAGAGACATATACTATTGCGAAAGAAGTGGCGAAGGATTCCATAAAGAATGATTTTGTGATTACTCCTAGAGATTTTGGTATCATGCTAATAACGTTCTCATCTGCTGTGGTCAAATGAGAACATTATTAGCATGATACCAAAACCTCTAGGAAAAGAGTAATCACATAATCTTGCAAAATTCTTTCAAATGAAAGTAGCAAAGAAGCGGCGAAAGTAGCAAAGAAAATAGTAGCACAGGTATCCCATATATCCTTGTTTTTATCCATTTCCTTACATATATAATTTTCACCATCTTTTTAGATTCTTGAATTGAAACGCTCTGAAATAAATTAAAAATTAAGATATTTGTACTTGAATATAACAAGAAAAATATTCATTAGCTACAAATAAATATTTTGTTGTAGCAATTATAGTTTTACAACATGCAATTCCCAAATTGTAACTACAAACAAGCCAAATTGCTGTAATATTTCTTTCGTCTTATACAAATACTACTGTGATCAAATATAAACGAGATTTTTAAATTTAAATTGCGCGGGTTCATCGATTCTGACAAATATTTTTTTGATTAAGTTGGTAGTACTGTCTTTGACATCTGTGTGAAATTTCATGTCATTCTCTTCATTTGTTTAATAGTGAACGCTCGTTTTTGTGAATATCCAAAAGTATTTTTTTCGATTTTTACGATGTGTGATTCTGTTGGGCAAAGAAATTATATTTTATTTTGTTTGGGGAATGAAATTTCTGCTACTGAAACATTCAGAATGTTGCAAAAGGCTTTTGGTGACCAGGCTCTATCAAGACCAAGAGTATTTGACTGGTATAAAATGTTGAAAGATGGTCGAGAAAGCATAGAAAACGAACCACATCAAAGACGACCAAAAATATCAACTGATGAACAACACGTGAAGCAAATCAAGGATTTGGTGCTCCAAAATCGTCGATTGACAATTAGAAAACTTGGCGATATTAAACATTTCATTTGGATCAGTCCAGACCATTTTGAAAGACCATTTGTGCTTGAGAAGAGTCAAATCTCGTTTGGTTCCGAAAACACTCAATTTTTTGGAAAAACAGCGTCGCGTTGAAGTGTGTGAAACAATGATTTCTGACTATCAGGACAAGATGAAACGCATGATAACTGAAGATGAGACTTGGATCTATCTATATCTATGCGTACGACCCGGAAACAACCGACCAATCGAGCGAATATCGTGCAAAAGGTGAGGCAAAACCAAAAAGATTGCGTCAAAGTCGCTTAAAAATCAAGGTTTTGTTAACAGTTTTCTTCGATTATCGTGGTGTGGTGCATTATGAATTCCTTCCGCCGGGCCAAACTGTCAACAAGGAATATTATTTGAGTGTTATGCGTCGTTTGCGTGAAGCTATTCGCCTCAAGAGGCCAGATTTATGGGCAGACAACTCATAGTTTTTGCACCACGATAATGCGCCATCTTACACTGCACTGGTTCTTCGTGACCTTTTTCGCCAAAAACTCGACCCATATCGTTCCACAATCACCGTATTCGCCTGATTTAGCACCGTGTAACTTCTGGCTATTCATTTAAACTCAAAAAACCGCTCCGGGGACACCGTTTTGAATCAATTGAGGAAATACAAGCCGAAACAAAGAAAGTCATTCCAGAAGAAAAATTTTCAGAATGTTTCGAGGATTGGAAAAAGATTTGGCATAAGTATATTGCATCAGGAGGGGATTATTTTGAAGGCGACGAATTTGATTTTGAAGAATAAATAAAGATTTTTGACTCTATAACAAAAATCTCGTTTATATTTGATCACAGTAGTACATATTTTTTAACATAAATCAAATTCTTTTCTAAGTGCATATATCTGTAAGTTCGCGACAAATGATGAAATTACGATGAAATTATTGCATATAGAAATACTTATCACTTTTTTATTGTATAACATTAATATCATAATTGATAATTACGTAATTAATTAATAAAGTGAACATATTTTTTTCCAAATATTGTTTGATTGTGAAGTATTTATTTTTTTCAGATAAACGCAAAAAACAAAAACAAAAATTGAAGCCTTTGCCTCCGTCGAGCTATATAAATGATGCAAACAAGAAGGAAACATCTAAACAATTAGGTAAAATATTAATTTATCTTAGGTTAAATATTAATTTTCCTTGTAAATTATTCAATTACTAAAGCGAATTGTGTGGCTTTTATGCGGAAAACTGCCGCGCGACCCAGAAATATACTGCGAATGCTGACGAGCATTTTGATTACGCTGCAAAGACTGGCCGCCTGGAACAGGATAAAAACGGAAGACCGGTGCTAGAATCGGGACTCGTTAAGATTTTTCTTGCTGTCATGTCTGTCGCGATCTGAATTAATTAGTGCAAGAATATACTGTTTAATAAAGTTTTATTGAAAAAACGAAGAGTATTGTGCTTTGCGCCGAGAAGCCTCAGCTGATTCCCTGGTCGGTCCTTCCCCGAAATAACCCGCACAACATAAACTGGTGACAGCGGTGGGATCGTTTCGGAGCAGCAGCAGCACCCAGTAATCTGGAAAAGGCAAACGACCAAATTTAAGGAGAAAACTGAAAGAAGAGGAGCTGAAACCCCAGCAAAGAAAGACACCCGGTAGAGCGACAACGCCAAGCATATTAGCAACACCGGAGAAGCAGCGACCTACCGCAACAGCGAGCCAGCACTATGTCATTAACATGCGAATTGCGACCGTAATGTGAATTATAGAAAATTAAGGCGAGCGCAATTGATATTAAGAAAAGTGATTAGATAGATGTCGGACGAGGAAGTTAATCAACTCCCGTCGAAAGAAACACGTCGTGGCTACACCGCGAGTCAACCAGTCGAGCGTTCAGTCCGAGTCTCCCGAGTCTCGAGCCGACAGAAAATTCACGCGATCCGCGCAATAACGCACGCCGCGATTTAAACAATTACTATTCCGACGATAGTTTAACGAATCAACCGGAGTTATATCCGAATATTGTAATTGAAACGCGTTCTCGCTTAGTGACATAGATAATAGTATACTACCGAGTAACTAGAAACACAACGACGCTCTACTACGACCGACAGACGCAAGATCTGACAATAGTGACGGTACGAACGCAAGTAATCCTAATCGGAGAATTTTCGCTAACGTCTTACGATAATAGCATATTTGATCCAACCGAATTCCATTCACCGCTCCACGAAACGCATACCCGGAGAAAATGGCAAATCAGCCCCCAGGCACGCCGTTAAAACCGATCGCGGAAGAGCGACAAGTAATAAGTAGAGAATTGGAAGACGAAGTAAAAAGAATGAGAATCACTTTAAGTCAGCCGCATTGGAAACCCGATCCGGCAGGAGCTTTGTGCGATACGCGAGACATAATTTGGCCGAGTTATTAGAAAACATGCGAGCGTTACAGAGCCGCATAAACCAATTAGAAGTCACAAATTACGATCGGAATGCAGAAAATGACGAACCGATAGAAATGACATACGGGTGTACAATGGACGACGTCCGAAATTCGTCCGAATTTCGTCCGAGAATACGTTTATGAAACTAAAAAAAGTACGCGATATGATCCCAGAGACGGATCGTCGCGGAACTAAGTTCAAAAATTTTTAAACGCGAGCACTTACGCGATGAGCGAAATAAATCCTGTCGATGAAAAATCATTATTGAAAGCAATCGTGTGCACGAAATTAACAAGAAAAGCTATGCAAAACTTCCAAACGAGAGATATACGCACGTTCGCGCAATTGAAACAAGAAATCAAGAAGTGTTATTTAGCAAAGCATATTACTACACACATTCAGCGAGAATTTAACATGATTCGCCAAAAATCCGAAGAAAGCGCGCGAGAATACGGACTCCGCGTAGACAAACTAGCGATGGAACTCTATCAGTCTATAGTAGAAAGCCGCGAGCACACCGCAACGGAAAGCAATTCTAGATACGATTCAGGAATTAGCATTAGAGAATTTCCAATTAGGATTACGCGAAGAAACACAATAGTATGTTCCAGGAATTATATTAATTTAACAGCCGCAATTCTAGACGCTACAGCCGAAAAAAAATTAAAAGGCAGTCAATCTACCAAAGTTTACAATAACGAGGAAGCAGAGGCAATGGAACAGAATAAACAATCAAAAATTAGCTTTATCGTTATAGTATCGCCAGCGCAATTGTCGCTACGTAACGATAATTTGTCGCAAAGTTAGAGAATAGATATACTGAAGAGACTACGTTATCGTCGCAATAAGCGAACTCATCGATCTGCCAACAGCCTCTCAACAAGACATCCAAGGTTTCAATACGAACGGATGAAATTACGAGTTACTCCGGCACGAAGCTTTATTCACTCGGTATTTCTCTTCCGTCCTACTTCCCGATCAGACCATCTGAGGCTGGGTCACCCCAGATTTCAATGCACTTTTTCCGGAACGCTACGATCCAGATTTACAACACTCCAATTTCTTAATAAGGAATTCCTGGACGAATTCTGCGAACTCCGAACTTCTTCTAGATCTTACCTTAAAAAATCCAATCCTCACACACACACACACACACACACACACACACACACACACACACACACACACACACACACACACACACAAATATCGATGTATGAATTTAAATACATAAAATAATCAAATGTAAAAAAAATTATTACAGTATATGGAAGAATATATATATATTTATAAATAATTGAGATAAAAATAATAAAGATAAAAATAAAAAAATAAAATAATAAGATAAAATAATTACTACGTGTGGATAAATACATATATAATACACACACATATATATATATATATATATATATATATATATATATAATTGAATGTAATTTGTACACAAAAATCGAATAATGTATCCATAATTTTTTATAATATTCGTACGTTTATAATAATCATACGTTGTCCAATGTACATTATAAATACATATAAATCTCCGTTTCCTTCAATTACCTTAAATCAAAAGATATTTGTAACACTGTTTCTTATCGATTAAATGTAAACATAAAATAACTCAAATGTTTCCTATTATTTGAAACTATCTTCCCCTCGTTACCTCGATTCCTAGGAATTGCACCTATCTTGGATTAAAGAGATTAAATTCTCTGACCCGAAAACAGACCGACGGGCGCACATCTTGGAGTCAGAGTCATAGCGTGGACAGCACGTTGACCTGCACTCCTGGACCCTATAATTGTGTGCTCGGACCCTATAATTGTCGGCTCGTGAGTTCCACTCACGAGCGTAAACTAAAGAACGTCTGATGCGTCCTTTTGTCCCCAACAATCCATAAGGATTTATCCGGGGTGGACGTAACAAAGCCAACAGATTGCTAACAGATTTTGTAATATCTGACAATGTTAGCAAACTGCTGTCAGAAACTTGCTGACAGAATCTGTTGACATTCTGTACCAGCAGATTGGCAGTAGAAATTGAGCAGACCCTGTCTACCATCAGATTGACGGCAGAAAGCAAGCAGAACCTGCGCAACACAATTTGATTGCAGGATCTGCTCGATTTCTGCTGCTAATCTGCTGACACAGAATGTCAACAGGTTTTATCAACAGAATATAAGCAGAATGAGACTCCAGATGAAGTCAGTCTGCTAACATTTTTTGATTAAATCTGTAGCCAGTTTGCCGACATTCTGCTAACATTTTGCTGACTGGGTACTTAAGCTAATGTAAAACTGTATATATTAAAATGGATGTCGCTCGATTGCCTCCATTACCGATTGACCAATTTAAAATAAAGTAATTTGATTGGTTGATCCAGTAGAAAATCTCCAAGCATCGGTTGCTATAAGGACTGTGTCCAATTGCAACGCAGTCAACCCGACGCTCCCTATTAAAATATTTGAATTATCTAATTTTTTGAAAAAACTAGATATATGGTTTTGGTACCATATTCAATATATTGTTAATATACGTCCCAGCGTCGAGAATATCTCTAGTCATGTTCAGTGTAAATTTTTCAAAAATTTTTAATTATTTATGACTGTGTTAGGAGACAGCACCGTAAAACCATTCCTATACATATAATAAAAGAATATATACCGCTTAAAATTATTTAAAAGTTTATACAAAATGGCCGCTTCTTACCACAACCTTACCACAACCTAGCGCTACTACAGCCTTAATGTTCTTAGTAAATTTTCCTCAGAACTTCATTAACCAAAACAGAACATACCGAAATTTTCAGACACTTTCCGGATTGTTCAGTAAAGTAACAAAGAAAATAAAGCCTAATATCGCATCCTTATCTAAACATTTCAATGTTAACAACAAAATCTTAACAAATTAATATAAAATAATAAATAACGAATAAAAAACAAGTGTAGGAAATATAACCTCGCCCACGTAATGCACAAAAACTATAATAAAACAATTATCAGTACATTGTAATTAACAATTATATAAATAAACAAAATCATATAATTATATAAATAACAAAATCATACCAACCAATTTCTTTATATCGTCAAATATAACTTCAGAAACTTAAGAAACCTTTGTATATCAAACCTTTCACTTTTGTTCCATTTTAATAAATATAAAAGTTAATAACAAAATTAATAACAATAGAAAGAATGTGAATAGGAAATAAAAGTCATAATGACAATATAATAAAATCTATGGCAAAACATTTATTCAACAGTTCACCTGATACACACCCTTATTTTAAGGATAAATTTTGTTGATGTTCTCATATGGATATATTTTCTCTGTATAGATATATTCTCCATCGAAAATCCTTTCGAAAACATAAATACAGTTGTGGCTACGATTCTTAATTCTCAAGTATAAACAAAATTAAAAGTATATACAAGCATATACATATATACGTACATTATACATTTCCTTATAAGATATAGTTTTCTTTATAGAATTATGTAAACAATCACGATAGAAACATATTTTATCTCAGAAGGGAAATTCTACGATTTGAATTTTATTTAATGAAAATTATAAATAAATAAATTATTATATTAACAAATAATTATGAAAGATTTGGACAACACACAGAAAATCTTGCTTACCTCATTATACATACCTACGTAACCCGCATCGTTTAGAAGATATTTAAACAATTATAAACTTGCTTACATACACTTACCTCAAAAACTCAAATCAGTTCAGCAGGCAAATCTCTGTGCATAAACCGGTTCAACTTCTAGAAATCTTTATCCTAGGCTCACATTTATAATTGTTATTTCTCTTTTATCATTAACACTAATCCTATGGCTATGATAAAAATCCTGAATATTAATATGCGTGGAAAACTACCCTAATAATTTAACCAATCACAATCAGAGTCATTTTGTACCTGAAAATATTTAATAAATAATGTATTACAAATGTAAAAAGAGTTATACTGATATATTTTAGATATACTATAATTATACGATGTAATCATTATTATTATAAAAATTGTAAAGTATATCTAAACCGATATTGCGAAGATTAATATTTAAAAGCTTAAATTCGAGCAAACTATATGTTTGTTAATTATAAGAAAGGAATTATTATAACGAAGTATAACTCTTTGGAAATAAAAATAGGCCACTGTTAAATGTCAAGGCCGCCATAATACTTAGTCACAAGTGTGACTCATGGTCAGTTTGTAAGCGAAAATAGACCAACGTTAAATGTCAAGGCCGCCATAATACTTTAGTACCACGAGTCATCGCTGACTCATAGCAAATGTAGGCCAAGTTGACTAATAGAAAACTATGTCAAGAACAACTAGAAGATCTTAAACGCGTGAATCATAGCTAATTCATAGTGAAAGTAGATTAACAATAGGCAAACCGTGCCAAGGCCATTTGGTAACAGGCTTTATTCAAACCTGTAGAATCATAACATTGGAATTTAGGTCACCCCTACTTCCATGTTTTGGCAACATATAAAAACCTCAAGCGACGATAGCTTAGCACTTGCACTCGCATTCGAACTTGCACTTGCACTTGCACTTGCACTTGCACTTACACTCGCACTTGCACTTACACTCGCACTTGCACTTACACTCGCACTTGCACTTACATTTGCACTTGCACTTGCTCAGGAATAAACCACTTGATCGGAGATAGCTAAGCATTTGATTAGCACTGCTTAGCGCTTGAGCAACTTGCCGATTTACAAATAATGTAATTCTTAATCACGAGTAGCATTTCACAAATAAAATGGGTTTGCGTACATACAATATTTGCAATAGTAATCCTGATGGTAATATCACAAACGTGATATTATATTATATTATTATTACACCCCAAAAATTTCAAACTCTTCCCTAAAAATAAAAGTCACTTCGACATTCCTGTTACCAACTTCCTTCGCAGTATCTGAGGTATTACCCTCTTAACAACATGGAAAAGAATCTCACAAATAACGTGTGAGTGTAGCGGTCGAGGATCTGTTGATTTCGGCTCCGTCCGACCTACCAGAACCTTCCAGGACGTCACACCGGGCTAACAAATAAAAGGGAAAGTGGCTGACTGGAAGGATTTTATGACCTACCCTTTTTTGGGGGCACCATTTTTGCCGCCTACACAGCTCTCTCTCTCTCGAAGTGCACGTTTTAAACTCGCTACGAAAACTTTCTGTCGAGAAATATTACAAAATGTGTAGTTGCTTGCAATACGTGCTGATAATTATCAACAATTAGCGTGATGTGCCCACCGCGGTCTCGTACGTCACAGACAATGCGCACTCACCCCGCCGCGGTTTTCCTCCATCGTGCTAGTTTAGTTAAGTGCGCTACCTCCTTCTATTACCGCCGCGTAAATACCCAGTCGACGTTAACTTTCCTAATTCCGCGGATACTCTCTGTTACCGGAGCAAAGAACTGATTCTTGAGGGCACTCTCACCTTCCGTCTAACGCTATCACATTCATTGCAATTCGGAAATATCGAGCTGTTGGATTTCTGCGAGTTCTGTCGCACCCCCCTCTCGATCGTTCGCGAGATAGAGCATTGCGACACGTGTTCAGGAGTTTTCATCGTCGCTTTACAAGCTCTCGAGGAAGAGAATCAGGCGGTTGAAAATTGTAGATTTCACTATTTCATCGATGATATCAACGCTGCCTCTGACGTCATCATCTCGCGCCGCCTGACGAATTTCTCTCTTTCGCTACTTAACAGCGAAGAACAGTGAACGGTCGAGGTAGTGAAGCATACGTGTTACTTTCTATTGATTCGATACGTTGCTGGCGATTTGCCGCTCGATTGCTGGCAGCGTTATCGAACGGTAAGCGCGATCCCTCCATTAGTCCGGTGCCATGCAACGTTCCGCGAAATGGCTGTCGCCCGTGACATAATAAGTGCATCTTATTCGACATTGCATTGGTACGCATTTGATTATGTAGATGACCTTACCGGCCGTTACTGCTGTGTATCCGGCAGATTTCATGATTCGGAAAGCCATTTCGTCTGGCGCTAGATAGTGATAGAGCGTTTTGTAGGATTTGCTCCATAGCGCACTTCTGTTCCATTATGTCTCTGTATAATGGTTAGTTGGTCTTTTATATATTTTTCAACATATACAAACTTCGAGTTGACATATGCAAATATATCGAAGTTGTCTACCATTATTTTGAATTTGGACTGGAATGTCCTTGCTCGTTGAGTTTCGAATATTAGCAATTTCGGATGCTCTATATGGTAGAGTTTATATCCACATACGTTTATTTCTGTTGTTCTGGCTAGAGCAAACGTAGTGTCTTTCGTAGTCTCCGTGTATATTTCCGGTGTCGTTTGATTATCTCGAGGCGATAATTTGATTGCTGTTCCCTCATACAGGACGTCATAACGGATTAAAGTGACAGTTATCGTACGGCGGAATGGTCCAATATGTCTCGGTTCCGTCGTAATCGTTATATCCTTCCTGGGACGCGACACACTGCGTTCCTGAATTCAATGTGATTCTGTCGGTTGATCTTTTTAGTGGTGTTGTGAATGTTCGCAGCGTAATTTTTACAGCTGCCTGTACTACCACGTCTTCCCAAATTTCGTAGCCGTCGATATACTGAGCTTCGGCGCATCGTCCATCACTGTGGGCAGATCCTGCCAGGGTTACGTTACGACGATTTGTAGCGTTTATCATGAGACGGTCTACTACGGCGTTTCCTAATGCGACTGTTCCTGTTTCATGAAGTTTTTTGCAGTTGTAAGCTCCCATTTCTTTGACTTATTGTTTTCGTCCCTCCGTTACTATTGATACGTAGGAGTGCATTCCGCAATAGTAGATGTTCCGGTCGATTTCCAGTTTGCATTGGTATGCGTTGACAGTTTCGTACTCTGAAGTCTGGAGGAGTTGAATAAATGTCTCAGTTCTGATCGTTTCGATATTTTCTAGATCGCATTTGCCAATATCGAGGAGTGATAGAGTTGTAATATTTAATCCTTCTCCTCCGCAATTATATCCAGTCAGGGCAATTGCCCTGACATTCATTAGGTGTGGTAACATGTTTTGTGTTTGGTGGTCAGAGGTGGTCTGATCCCGTCAGACTCGTGGTCCGGGATATCTTCTCTGGTGCCTGGTGGGGGTTCAGCGAAGAGGGGCTCCGACTCCCCTTCCTCTTTAATTTGTCAGCATGTACAATTCTCGTCTTTCCATTTTTAATCAATACATCTTTACATTATTATTTTTTAATAGTTGAATGACTTCATATATTGGTCAGATAATTTATTCCTTACAGGCTCTTGAGTAGATATACTTCGTCTCTATCCTAAGGAGTTCCGTTGCTTGCGTTGATTTCTTTTCGTAATAGTATTTTGATCTGCGCTTGGCTTTGATTAGATTGTCGCGTGCTTTGCGCTCGAGAGATTTTACTATATAGATTTTCTAAGTAGTTAGCATAGCTTTCGTTCTGTTCACGTTACATTATTATCATTAATGGCCGTACGAGCTAATTTGCCGTAAACCAGCTCGTGCGGTGTGAACTGTGTTCCTTCATGCACACTCGTATTATATGAAAAATGCACCATTTTGAGACTTGTCCCATTCATTATTTTTGTTTACAAATTACTTCAGATATTCCCATAATACATGATGGGCGCGTTCCACCGATCCATTCGATTATGGATGATAGGCGGTTTTGCTTGATTCTAAATTTTCGGGCGATATTTCTCATAAGATTATTAATAAAGTGTAACCCTTGGTCGGTCAGTATGGCTTTAGGTGCACCGCAGATGCAGATAAATTCTTGTGTTAGAATTTCTGCCACATCTATGGCGCTAGAATTTTTTAGAGGGATCGCTGTGGAGTGTCTGATAAGAAGATCTTGGATAGTAAGAATATATTGGTTTTCCGTGTTTGTTATAGATGGACCCATTATGTCCATTGAGATTTTATCGAATGCCTTTTCTGGGGTATCCGTGAGGATCATTGATTATCGTGGTTTTACTCGCACTAACTTCTTTATCTGACATTCTTTGCAATTATTAATGTCATCTTGTATATCTTTTTTCATCTGTGACCAATGATGCTTTTCCCTAATTCTATTATATGTTTTTGTTCCTTTGTGTTCTCCTAACATGGACGCGTGATTTTCTCGGATTATTTCGTGTTTTTCATTAACCGGTGGTGTATGTGTGCATATTATGATTTCCGTCGACTCATTCCAGAATGTGTCTCGTAAGATTTTGTTTACGAAGTTCCAAGATATATTACCTATCGTACCTTGCTAATTGATACGGACGTGAGGCCTAGCTCGCGGATGGCATTAAGTAAAGATCCTATCGCATTCTTTAAGTTACTCTGTTCAGTTGCTTCTGAAATTCCTTCCTCGATGATTAGCGTAATTATATATCATTTTTTATTTCTTGTTACTTTTGCTTTTCCTATTTCGATGCCTTCAATTTTGGATATTAAGTTTTGCTTGGCTAAATCGCGCGCTCCTTGATCTATCGGTTTTTCCCTTGCTAGTTACGAAAATTGCTATGTTATCTTTTCGCTGTGCTAAACAGTCGTTACTTTCTTTTAAGAATTTTCGTTGCGGTTGTACAGTTATGTTATTGCTTTCGAATAATGATTCATCATCTGAACTGTTACTATCGTCGTTGAAGGAACTGCGCGTTTCTGACTCTAAGTCGTTGGTTGCGATATCGTTTTCACTTAACTCTGTTTCGTCTTCCGTTCCTTCTTTATTTAATTTACCTATTGCTTGATCATGACATAAGGATTCGCTGTCGTCCGATATAGAATTTGATTTCCTTTATTTTTTTAAAGGAAGAGTTTGGATTATAGGGTTTCTTGATAGAGCATCTGCATTTACGTTGCTTTTTCCTGCTTTGTAAACCACTTCGTATTCATGCTCTGTTAAAGTCACCATCTCGCCAATCTGGAGGTTGGATCTTTTACCGAATTTAACTATATCAAAGGCTTGTGGTCCGTTACTAAGGTGAACCTCCTGACGTATACGTATGGTCAGAAATAGTTTACGCTATACACTATCGCTAATAGTTCTTTTTCTATTGTGGAGTAGTTTTGTTCGGCGGCGTTCAACGTTCTCAAGGTATATGCTATCGGTAGGTCTTTTCCTATGAGTCCCTGGCTTAATATGCCTGCTATAGCATAGTTGGATGCGTCTGTTGTAATTACAAATGGTCGCGTAAAATCGGGATATTGAAGCAACGGCTTTGTGCATAAGGCATTTTTCAACAAAGCAAAGGCATGCTGTTGTTTCTTTTCCCACATGAAATCACTCTCTTTTTTCAGTAGTGCCGTCAGCGGCCTTGCAATTCCTGAGAAGTCGGGTATAAATTTCCTATAATACCCGACTAAACCCAAAAATTGTTTTATTGTTACGTCCGGAGAGCCGCTAGTTTTTTTGCCCCTTCGCGAACATGCAACACCGTTTTGGTATTACTCATCGCCGATCTAAAACCGAGAGCGGTCATTGGCTCTTCTGCCGTTCCGCCTAATATGGCGCGCCCCACCATGTTTATCTCTTTAAGACGTAATATATTATAATCATCTTTTTCAATAATTATAGATAATTAACAAACGTGTGTCCCTACTACCTTCTCTAATAGTTACAAATAATAATATTTAATAAAATATACAACATCATTACAACAAAACTCTCAACATTGTTACTGCGCATTACTTCCAGCCAGCCGCGCTCTGATTGGCCGATCGACAGCCGCCATAGATATACACACCTAGCTTAGTTCCATAATCCATGCCGCCAGCGCCAAGCGCGCTACGCACCCACGCTATCCACTATGACGGGACGCTGCACCACGAGGGTCTGCGTACCCCACCATCCGCCATCTTGCGCATTATGACGCGCCTTACCGCTACATATACACTATGCATTAGATATGTTATTAAATAAATAAACAAATTTCTAATTTAGCCGATTCTTAGAGTATAAACTATAAGTAAGTTTTCTCGTTATCCATCGCTATATATTATTGTTATCATTATTGCTAAATACACTCATTAACACTCATTAAATTAAATACATCATTAACAATTACTATTATTATTATTATCATAACAATCATTATTAATTAGACTAAAGGTTAGTAACCAGTGCGCCGATCATAATTATAACACATGTATTATACCAGCGATACTCTATTCCATTTTACCAACACACCTACGCTAGCACCGAAACACTCCACCATCTTCACTTCAGTGCGCGTCGTGGAACAGACAACACATGTCTCGTCACAATCTTAATTCCTAGCTCCAATTCAACTTCCAATTCTATCATTAAGTTCAAATCCTAGTTAAGATTATTATAAGTTAGTAGTGCCTAGTTTAGTTAACGATTAAATGTTAAATATGCGAGTAACTACAATTTTCAAATCATTAAATATATTCTTGTGAACAAAATCGCCACGTGTTCTCTCACCTCAAATCCCATTGCCGAATCATCATTAATCGAAAGTGTTCACGATGTTCGTGAGGCTTCTCGCGTAATAGAATCATTCATTGGAGTTCGCTAATTGACAATTATACCAGAATGCGGAGCGTTTCCCGGGGCAAATGTTGTGCGTTCATCCGCACTTACCACAACGAAGCCTCTAAATTCTTGGTCGCGCTAAATCTTCTCGTTCTCACGCGACGCCGAAACACCACGTGAATTGGCTCGCCGCAGAACAATACTTCTTTGCTTAGCACTCGCAAATATTTGAATAACTAGGAGCCTCACTCGAATGCCGAAAGGCAGACGAAATCGCGGTGGTCGAAAGACCTCTCTCCGACATCTGGAGTACGACCGCCACATCGCAGCTATCTACGATCATAACGAGGCCATTGGAAAAGAAGTCAAGTTCGACGCGGAATACAAACTCCTGGTGCCAGACAAACTCTGGAGTGTTAACCCCGTCAGTGCCTGGCGCCCCGACAAGCGAATTCCGATTCCGACCCCGAATTTCTTTAGAGGAGTACTCATGCAACGGGCAATTTCAAGAACGGTAAGTGAATTACCTTATTAAATAAAGCATAAAATTACGCACACGTGCATATTTTCGAACAACGCTCTGTGCGCTCAGAAATTTCCCGATTGCATCAGCCTAAACGTGTTCGTGCCTGCTTATCGCACAAAAAATTAGGGAAAGCGATTCTGCCGGAAGGGTTTTATGATCAACCCTTTTTTGGGGTATAGTTTTTGCTGCTCGCACCGATTTCACTCGGGAAGTGCATGCTTTTAAGATTCGTTTCGGAATCCTTGGTTTGGAAATATTACAAAATATGTAGATGCTTGCAATACATGCTGATAGTTATTAATAACTAATGTGCCCACCCCGATTTCGTACGTCACGGTCAACGCGCACTCACCCAGCCGCGGTTTTCCTCCATTGTGTTGGCCCAGTCAGGTGCGCTACCTCCTTCTGTTACCGCCGCGTAAACACTCCAATTGATATTAACTTTCCTAATTGCGCGGACATCCTCTGTACCGGTGCAAGAAATTGATTCCCGAAAGCACTCTCACCTTCCGTCTAGCGCTATCACATTCGTTGCAATTCAGAAATATCGAGCCGCTGGATTTCTGCGAGTGCTGTCACACTCCCCTTTCGGTCGTTCGTGAGATAGAGGATTACGACACATGTTCAGGAGTGTTCGTCGTCGCTTTACAAGTTCTTGAGGAAGAAGGTCAGGCAGTCGAAAATTTTAGATTTCGCTATTTTATCGACGGCTAGTGCTGTCTCCGACTCATCATCTCACGCCTGACGAATTTCTCCCTTTCACTACTTAACGTCGAAGAGCAGTAAATAGCCGAGATAGTAAGGCCGAGATAGTAAGGTATTTTCTTTTGATTCGATCCGATACGTTGCTAGCGATTTGCCGCTTGATTGCTGGCAGCGTACCAAACGGTAAGCGCGATCCCTCCATCAGTCCTGTGCCACGCGGCGTTCCGCTACTACCGTGACGTAACATTATGTTCTTTTGGTTTTTTGGAGCTGGGAAGGCTTGCACTGCTTTTACTTTCTCAGGGTCGGGTTGGACCGCTTGTTCGCCTATCATGTGCCCTAAATACGTGACTTCCTTTCGCAGGAATTCACACTTGTCAGGTTGCAATCTGAGGTTTGCATTTCTGAGGCGTGCTGCTAATTTATTAAACTTTTCCGCATGTTCTTTTAGTGAACTCGCATATATCACTATGTCATGTAGATATACAAATAACTCGATGCCTTGTAGGCCTGTTAATACTTGATCCATGAATCTTTGGAATGTAGCAGGTGCATTTTTCAATCCGAACGACATTCATTTAAATTGATAGTGCCCGAATGGCGTGGAGAAAGCTGTCTTATGAGCATCCGACTCATGCATAGGTATCTGATGAAAGCCTGACGCTAGGTCAAAGATACTAAAATATTTTGCACTGCCCAGTTGGTCTAGTATTTCAATTATATTGGGCAGGGGGTAAGCCCCTATTGTTTTTTCGTTCAGTGAACGGTAGTCAATGCGCCATCTCTTGTTCCCTTTCGAATCAGGTTTCTTGGATACGATCCACAAGGGTGAATTATCGAGTGATTTAGATTCTATTACGTTGTTTTCTAACAATTCATTCACTTGCCGCGTTATTTCATCCTTGTGTATCGGTGGGAATCGATATTGTTTTGTGTTGACAGGTTTTTTGTCTCGCGTAGTTATTTTATGCGCACTGGCCTTGGTATATTCTAATTTGTCGCTCGGAGGATGAAATAGATCACCGTATTTTTCTAATAAGCCTTTCACATGGTCTTGTTCCTCTTTATTTAGATGTTCTAGTCGTAGCAAGTCATGAATCCGTGTGATCCTCTTTTAATGGTCATTTGTGATACTATGTTTACTTGTAAGGTTGGGAAAAGGTAAAGGATTGTGCGTTGGGCATGGTTTATCTGCAGCGATTTCTACTTCCTGTATTCAGACTGTCGGTATGATTATTTCGCGGTCTACTTCTCCGATATTAATAATTTGTAAGCATGTCTTGCTGTTTTTGTTTTCAACGAGAGCTTCTCCCAAGTATATGTCTCGGTATGTTTCTAAACGCGGTATGTATCTCGTTTTAATTTCTCTATTCTCGATATTAACGTAAAACGTAGTTCGTAACCTAGCGGCAACGACAATTGAATCGTGCTGCGCGAAGGGAATTTTTATCCCTTGTCACGATAATACTTTCTTAGGAAAGTCTATCGTTGCGTTGTCGCATAAAAAATCAGATCCTAAGATTCCCTCTTGCACGATCGAGAAATTGTTAGGCACTGCATGCATTTTTATTTTATAGCCAAGAAAATTTAAATGCATCGACCCTAGGGTTGCAATTTTTTCTTGTGTTATGCCGCTAAGGTATAAAATATCATCCCTTGATATGGATGTATTGGCCAAAACGTTTCTTTCTTTTATTAGATTTGGAGCGGCTCCCGTATCTATCATGAATTTTACATTTAGCATCAAACCGTTAATGGATAATGTGGTAGTAGGCGCCTGATTAAATTCTCTCGGATTCAAGGATGCGATGTTGCATCGTTTGTGCTCTGTTGATTTATCCTTTTCCCGTCGGTTATCGTGTTTACTGGACGCGTGGCGTACTGAGGATCCGCCCGTGTCGCGTCCAGTTTTCGGAGCGGATCTTTCGCGTTTCCCGAATGTAGCCCGGTCTGTTGTTATATTCTTTCTTACGGCATTCATTTATTTCGTGTCTGCGTATTTTACAATACCGACATCACTCAATGTCATAGCGCGACTCGTTTCTTTTAGTTGCGCGGCCTCCTTATCGTTCGTTCTTTCACGCGATTCGTATCATATGCTTTTGTTATTATCGTTCGGCGCCTTTGTGTTATTCATTCGCGCGTCACGTATCTTTCTTCATATTTATTTTGCGGCGGCTCGCGATATCTGTTTGTGTCTCGCGGCGACTGAAAAGGAATCCGAGTCGGTTTATGATAATTATTTTGATAATAGTTATCTCGAGAAGGCAGCTGATACCTTTCGGATGATATCACTTGTTGTGGCGGCGGGATTGATTGCGCCATACAATATCATGTGACTCGCCGCGATAAGGAGTATCGCTTTGCATTCCTTTCTGACTTTATCTCTAGTCATTGTTTTTCTTTCTCCTCTCTTTTTGCTATTGCTTTTGCAGCGGCGAATGCCTCAAAGGGCTTGCGATAATGCTCCGGTTTCAATTAGAGCCGATAAACAATCAATAGGCCTTCGCAAAAACATTCTGCGGTTAAGGTATCTATTTCATTTGCGGTGTCTTGATCTAATCTTCCGCGTGCTCGTCTTTCTCCATCTATTACGGCTGATCTGAGCTCTTTTACACGGTCTATATAATCAAGTATGTGTTCTCGCGCTTTTATGTGGATTGCCGTTAATTCTCCTTTATACTGTGCAACGCTTCTTGCGCAGCCGAATGCACTTACCAGCAAATTGCTTAATTGGGTAACTGAGTCACATGGTTCGTTTGCCACAGAATGGGCTCTACCTCTTAATTTTGTAGCAATCGCGTAAGAAATCGTTCATAGTTTAGCGGTAGTATGTCTCGTGCTTGTGTGCAAGCGCTCAGGAATTTATTTAATGGTATGTTGTAACCATCGTAATATGGGACGAACTTGGTCGCTTCACGATGAAATTCTCGGTGCTGGTGGAAAATCCGACGCGGCCTCACTTATATCGGGATATGAAACTCGCGGATTCTGACGTCCTAGGAAGTCCTGATAGATCGGACGGAGCCGAAATTAACAGATCCTCGACCGCTTCACTCACACGTTATTTGTGGGATTCTTTTCCGTGCGGTTAAGAGGGTAAAACCTCAGGATTAGATACTGCGAAGGAAGTGGGTAGCAGGAATGTCGAAGTGACTTCTATTTTCAGGAAAGAGTTTTCGATTTTGGGGATAAGAAATAATATAATATCACACTTGTGGTATTTGAATCGGAATTTATTCACTGTTATAAATGATATATATATATATATATATATATATATATATATATATATATATATATATATATATATATTTGCAAGGCGAGTGGAAGTACAAGTGCAAAAATGTACGTGCGCGTACAAGTGTGAATGCGAATGCGAATAAAATGCAAATATGTAAGTGTAAGTGCGTATCGTAAGTGTGAATAGCAAGTGCGAAATGGGAAATGCGCCGTTGGTATCGTCGCTTGAGGTTTTTATATGTTGCCAAAACATGGAAGTAGGGGTGACCTAAATTCCAATGTTATGATTCTACAGGTCTGAATAAAGCCTTTCATTATGAGTCAGCTATGATTCACGCATTTAAGACCTTCTAATTGTTCTTGACATAGTTTTCTATTGGTCGACTTAGCCTACATTTGCTATGAATCAGCGATGACTCGTGGTACTAAAATATTATGGCGCCCTTGACATTTAACGTTGGCCTACTTTCGCTTAACTGATCATGAGTCACATTTGTGATTAAGTATTATGGGGGCCTTGACATTTAACGTTGGTTTATTTTCGCTTACAAACTGACCATGAGTCACACTTGTGACTAAGTATTATGACGGCCTTGACATTTAACGTTAGCTTATTTTCGCTTACAAACTGACCATGAGTCACACTTGTGACTATTCGATCGATCTATTTTTGTTTTCAAAGAGTTATATTTCGTTATAATAATTCCTTTTCTTATAATTAACAAACATACAATTTGCTCGAATTTATAATAAATATTAATCGTCGCAATATCGTTTTAGATATACTTTACAATTTTTATAATAATAATGATTACATCGTATAATTAGTATATCTAAAATATGTCAGTATAACTCTTTTTACATTTGTAATACATTATTTATTAAATGTTTTCAGGTACAAAATGGCTCTGATTGTGATTGGTTGAATCGTTAGGGTAGTTTTCCATGCATATTAATAATCAAAATTTTGTCATAGCCATAGGATTAGTGTTAATGAAAAAAGGGGAATATAAATATAAGTCTAGGATGAAGGTTTCTAGAAGTTGAACTGGTTTATATACGGAGATTTGCCTGCCGAACTGATTTGAGTTTTTGAGGTAAGTGTATGTAAACAAGTTTATAATTGTTTAAATATCTTCTAAACGGTGCGAGTTAGGTAGGTATGTGTAAAGAGGTAAGTTGCGGGATTTCCTGTGTGTTGTCCAAATCTTTTATAATAATTATTTGTTAATATAATAATTTATTTATTTATAAATTTTATTAAACGAAATTTAAATCGTAGAATTTCTTTTCTGAGATAAAATATGTTTCTATCGGGGTTGTTTATATAATTCCATAAAGAAAACTATATCTTATAAGGAATAAGGTATAATGTACGTATGTATGTATATATGTGTGTGTGTGCTTTCATATACCCTTAATTTTGTTTATACCTTGAGAATTAAGAATCGTAGCCACAAACTGTATTTATGTTTTCGAAAGGGTTTTTGGTGGAGAATGTATTTATACAGGAAAAATATATCCATATAAGGACATCAAAATTTATGAACAAAATTTATCCTTGAAATAAGGATATGTTTCAGATGAACTGTTGAATAAATGTTTCGTCATGGATTTTGTTATATTGTCATTACGACTTTTATTCCTTATTCACATCCTTTCTATTGTTATTGATTTTGTTATTAATTTTTATATTTATTATTAAAATGGAACAAAAGTGAAAGGTTTGATATACAAAAGTTTCTTAATTTTTGAAGTTATAATTGACTATATAAAGAAATTTGTTGGTATTTTGTTATTTATATAATTATATGATTTTGTTTATTAATTGTTAATAAAAATATTACAATGTACCGATAATTGTTTTGTTATAGTTTTTGTGCATTACGTGAGCGAGGTTATACTTCCTACATTTGTTTTTTGTTCATTATTTACTATTTTATATTAATTTGTTAAGATTTTGTTGTTAATATTGAAATGCTTAGATAAGGATGCGATATTAAGCTTTATTTTCTTTGTTACTTTACTGAACAGTCTGGAGAAGTGATTTTGGTATGTTCTGTTTTTTGTTAGTGAGGTTCTAGGGAAAATTTACTAGGAGCATTAAGGCTGTAATAGCGCCATAAGGTTATAGTAAGGAGCGGCCATTTTGTATAAATCTTTAAATAATTTTAAGCGGTATATTCTTTTATTATGTGTATACCAAAGGCTTGACGGTGCTGTCTCCTAACACAGTCAGTCATAAATAATTAAAAATTTTTGAAAAATTTACACTGAACATGATTAGAGGTACTCGGCGCTGGGACGTGACAGGA
>JAECZD010000083.1:0-53706 GCA_024349325.1 Pogonomyrmex californicus
AACTGAAGAAGCACAAGGGTATGCCTACATTGTTGCTGTAGTTACCATTGTAGTGTTACAATTACCACTGTAGATATTACGGACGTTATTATCTTATTTTAGCATATCCGATGATATTAAAACATTTCAAATATTATCACGTTAAAGCAATTAAGGAATCCTTAATTATAAAATGAACGTTAAATTTATTAATTTGCGTTAAATTAAGAAAATCATATTAGTATCTCCTAAATAATATTTGATGTAAATCACGTAATGACTTATTTTATTATTTTAGATCGATGATTAATTATTATAAATATCATGAAATCTGGAATATCATGATATTTACTTTTCCTGTATAATAAAAGTAATCTATGTATCTATGTATCTAGTATGTCACGATACTTTTGTCAGCTTTTGTTCAAGAATGCAATACGGTCTTTCATTACACACTAAACCGCATTTAACGCCCAAGGCTTAGACAATAGATTCGCGACTTTAGTATCGCAGCAGGTAGAAGGAATATTCGTTGAAGGGATCCTGCTTCCCTCTCTCTTTCTCTCTCTTTCTCTCTTTCTTGTTCACGACGGTCCTCTCGACAGGACGTTGAAAGCTCTACTTTGCGAGCCAATATAAAGCGATATATATCCGTTTTCCCAGTGAAAACCAACCTAGTCAGAAGGACCTGCCTTATTGAAAGTGGAGAACATCGTAGCAGGGAAAAAGGGGTAGGGACTGGTAGAAGAGGATTTATTGAAACCGCGTACAGCACTGTTTCTATACTTCGTCCATCGTCACTCAACGCTGGCGAATCGACTTTCGAGTCTCTAACACGCGAATGTATACACGTTACATATACATATGTGCATTTCATTGATTTGTTTAATAAATAGCATGGTATCGGTATTTATACTGCGAGCGATATAACGTGATTCACGATACGAGATGGCGAGGAGGCAGATAGGTAGTGATAGACGGAACCTTTCGATTGGATTTATTGGAATATTTGTATAACATTTTTGATCAGCGGCAACAATCTCTCGTGCACATCAATGCTGCTGTCGCGCTTTGAAGAAGCTCTAAAGCGTGATATCAGACGAAACTTTCTGGCTTTACCGGGATTTCCCGATATGTGTGTTTAAGGGATGCAATTTAGGAACGAAGCTTTGATAGTAAAAATCAATTTTTTCATTTATATACGTTAAAATTGTAATTTGAAAAACACTATTATTCATACATTAAAATTTATTTATGTTTTTATTATAATATGAATACGTTACATTATAAATAAAAAAAATTGTTCTCATAATATTATTTTCATATGAGTGAGTTTTATAACAAATATATTTTTCATATTAAAATTTGCATATATTTTTGTTTAATATTTATATTACAAATAGAAGTTAAGAATAATTTTTAAATCATTTTTTGTATTGATCATTTTTGTTCTTGAAAAGTCAAATTTTTCACGTAAGTTTTTGTTTAATATAATATCGCAGATGTTTTATTACGCGTAGCGGGAGTTCTTCCTAATATTATTCTCGTGCATTTCTGGTTGTCGGAGGAATTTCCATTAGTGGAAACACGAAATATTCTTGTATCGTCTGTTTCCGTCGACGTGCTTCTCGTTTCCGCAGATCTTCGATACCGTTGGATATGTGTAATTTTCGACAGTGAGCATTAGCGAGCGAAACGTGATAAAGTAACGGAATATAGTTGTGTGTGACGATAAGGAACTTGTCAGCAAATCGGTTTTCCGATGTTGCTTTGTAGTGAACTTCTCAGTTGGGATGTATTATGCACTTAAATAATGTGTAAATGCTGCAATGTAATTTGAAATTAAAATAGAGCACATTTTAAATTGTAGCAAAAGTAAAGTAAGTAAAGTAAAAGTAAAATACAAATAAAATAAGTAAAGACCAATTTGAAACAGATTAAAGTGATTTTAAAGATTTGAGTTAATAGATACACTAATTTTGTAAAAATAGATGGTACTTAAGTAATTGTTATATATTTTCTGTATACTTTTTAACATTATATTTTATTCTTCTTTTTAACTTTGGCCTGCTATTTGATTATAAATTAAAGGATATATAGTTGTGACGAAGCCAGCAATTTCGAGTTATCGCAAATAAATAAATGGAAGGAAAAAAGCTTTTTCTCTTTTTTTTTCTGTATCGGCAGCATCGTTCACACGATGTTCCATCTCGTGTCATCATTCCGCTTTGCAAGATTGGGGAATCGTGCAACCGACAGCGCGTAAACGCCTAACGTCATAACGCGCGAAATTCGCGTTCGCGCGCAGCCGTCGCGTCGTTTCGTGCGATTGTCGGGAATTGCGGTATGTGCCGTGTGCGACAGCGGGAGAACATTTTCAATAAGATACGAGCAATAAAAGACTTCGCGTTCACAGTATGGTGGGACTCGCGCTTGTCCATCCGTTCGTTCGCACGCGCGTTTCCATCTGCAGTGAGTACCAAAGGGGGAGGAGAGGAAGCAAGAAACATATGAGGAAAAGGGAAAAAAATGAAAGAGGGCTAAAGGGGGAGAGATGTCGTCGTTTTGGGATTTACATCGGATCGATGCCCGACTGTTAATCGGCCAATAAGAGAGGGACCTCGTGTACGGCTCGTGGGACAAAGCTGGCCATTATTTTTCAGACGTGCGTCGTTCGATCGACGCCTTGTATTTCGCATACTTTATTACACGGTATTACCCGGGTCCATCTTCTCCTCTTGGACCCCTCCACTCTCTTCTTCTGGGCCCCGTGGGCGAGGCTTTACGAGTTACTGAGCTCGATGGGGGCGAGAAGAAGACGCGGAGGACGAGGATAAGAAAAAAAAGAATAGGATGAGCGAAAATTCCAGAGAAATCAGAGAGAATAATGGCAAGAGAAAAAGAGTGTTGAGATGAAAGGTGTAGAATGTAGAGATATCTTAGACACATAGGTTTAATAAGTTTTAGAGTTCCGCTGTTTATAAATATTTTAAAGCCTATCTTCAAATTTCGTTTATTTTATTTTGTTTCCTAGATATTTTCTGAGCAAAATATATGTGAGCATCGTGCATTTTATATTAAGAATATGTTTATGTACATACATTAATATATTATTAATGAACAATTCTTTCGTATAATCATATTTATACTTTTATTTGGTTGAACATTTAAATTTTATCAATATTGAATATCGGCATCTGTTTTATTAAATTGGTTATAAAAAAAGAAAAAAACGTGATTGGGAAGGCAATGAGAAAACGTGTCACGGAGAGGAGATGAAAAATCTGTTGAACTGACGTTCATTGGAAAATTGCGACTAGCCGCCTTCAGGATAGGATGATTAATGCTTGCAAGGCGGCGTACGTATTTGCGTCCCTGGCGGAATGCATCGCCGCTGTCGGAAGTTTTCGGCAAAGTTTCCTCGCGCCGGGTAACTTTTCCTTCGGCACTCTTCTCTTCGAAGTCGAGTTGGAGCTTATCACGCAGAAAAGACCGGCGTTCGTATCAGAGAGTCGAGGGACCATTCAGCTCGGGATATCTGTCGAATGTTTTCTGTGAACATTTTTATAGTGATAACTAATAATTTTTACGCAATATGTGGGCATGATTATCACGCGTAAACATCTTGCGAAACTTCATTTATTTCATTTTTCGATGGTTATTAATCGGTACATCACAGATAAGATTATTAGTATTATTATTTACGAATTAGTTCAAGTATTTGTAATTTATTAGTTTCTAAATAGTTTGGTTTAAATAGTTTTATTTAAAAAATATAAAGCGTAATAACATTATATTTCAATTGTTAAAATTCTACCATTGGGATGCATTGGGATGCAAGTACGTTTGACAGAATAAAAGCAAAAATAATTAAAAAGAGACTTGTGAGACTGTTTAGAATGATTAGTTACAGATTAATAGAGTAGAGGCAAAGTGATAATTAAATTCGATGTGTATACAAAAAAATACAATGTTTCTAATTTAAATATCGTTTTAATATAGTTTAGATTTTTTTCTCACTTCCCATAAAACGCGGACCATCATCGTCACTCGTATTCGCCTTACGATGGGCGTAATTCGCGCTTGAGTCGACGCGATTACGACGCGAATGAAATGTTTATCTTCTAGCTTTCGTGCTACCTGCATTCGGAGGAGGGCGGAATGAGCACCGCTGTTTAAATGACACGATTATCTGTCTCGTGCTTTATTTGCTGCTCTTTACTCTTGTTCCACTTCGCTCTCAGTATAGTGCCACCGACTTTTTCTCCCTCGTTGCACCGCGTTCTTTCGCCATCGACCGTAGCATTGACTCGAGTGGGTTTTTGCATGGTCGCGAGAGAGGTCGACGACTTGCGCGACGTGGCTGCGGGTCCTTAAAAACGGATCCATTAAAGTTTTTCCGGCGTTTTTCCCGATTACTGGTGATGGTTGTGCGCCATGTACCATTCGGATTTGCATTCACGTACGTGGCACATGAGAATTGCCAGGGCTCCGCCACTGCTTGTCCATACATTCTTGCGAAGAAAATTCTCCAGGGAACTGTTCCATTTTTACATCGGTTTTTCATCACCGTACGCCATCGCGTCTCGCTCCAATATCGGAGAAACAAATCACTGCGATTCGCGTCTTTGTCCTCACCGATAACGGTCGCGTATGTGAATACGGGACACCGGGATGAGTTAGATCCTTACCGCACAGGAGCATGCCCACGGCTGTTCGTGGGAAACACTCATGAGAGTTATAAATCTGGAAGAAAAAAGAAAATTGAGATATCCTGACATAATGATTAGCATTTTTTATTACACAAAGATTTAAAATCCCTGTGTGAAATGTGGCAAGCAACGTTGGCGAATATTATCTTCAGTGAAATGACATGATAATTACAAATATCATATTTTAAATTAAATTACCATTTTTTTTAAATTTATAATTTATATTTAATATTTACATTTTAATTATCGTAATTTTTTATGAAATTTTTTTTAAAAATCCGTTGTAAAGTATTTCGTAATGCGAGAAGATTTAGAAATATATATATTATACAAATTTATACATATACATATATTATACAATTAAATATAAATATATAAGCGGCAAATGTAATTTTGTTAATACGCTCAGACATGTTAGTATTCATTGAAAAATAGGAAATATTTTACGAGCAATCTTTTTAATGTACTTATGTTGACGTTAATTTAAGGGCCGCGAGTGCGCGTTACTGAGATAGAGTTATGCAAAAAATGTTTTAAGAGCAGTTTTTTATGTGGAAATTCTCTTTCATAAATACGCAGTATGTTACCATGAAATGAATACTAACCGTGGTTGCACACGGGCTGCATAGAAATATCTATTTGGGAATGTTCCACTAGATATTCAATTTACCTACCTGCATCTATTCAGTTGTACGATTTAAATTCCGCGAATCTGACTTACATTTATGTTCTTACGAAAAACTCCCGATATTTCCACGAAGACACATCGGTGTTATAGACAGTTCGCATGACATGTATTAGTCGTTTCCTAAGTCACATATTTTTTCCAGAACATTTGTTAAAATAAGAAATATATTAATTCTCTATTGTAATTCTTCAGAAAATTCTGGATCATCAGCTTATTATTAAACATTTATCATTTTAAACCAAACAAGTTTTAAAAATTATTATTTAGATAATATCCGATAATTTTATTACATTAATCTTATTTGGAAATTGATAGAAAAATTCTCTTTTTTATTTAACTCAATTATATTTGTATAATTGTTCTTTTCCGTTATTTGACAAAAAATTTGGAGTGTAATCATATACTTTAATGCTGTGAAATTTTTGCTCAAGAGAAGTTTTGAACGAGTTTTGTTCAGAAAGAGCCATCGTCGAGAAAGAACGTGCGACTCCGAAACACCCTGTGTATATAACATATCGATAAAAATGTGAATATGTTTACTCGGCGATCGTATACATAGCATATATACTTTTTTCCTGGAGTTTTACAGAATGTGTTTGAGACTTATGTGAGCGAGTAGATGCGTTGTGTCGGCTCGAACGTGATGCTCCGAGAATTTCGAGTGAGTCAGAGTGAAAAGTTTTTGGTACGGTCGCTTCTGGTAAATTTGTGGCATACAGTGAATCAAGCTAACCCGATGCTACTCGATGCAGTGTCTCCTTCCGCCTAGTCATCCTTTTGCGCCCCCTTTTCCTACCTTTTCCGTAGGTGACGCAACGAGGTCCCTCCTAATTTAACATTCTATACCTCTGGGTTCGCCAAATCGGATTTGGCCGCGACGCTAGATAAACTCATTCGCGTACTGTTAAAGGATGAACCGGTAGGATTGTTTCGATTGTTAAGAACGACGCTGAAAGAAAAGTAGAATTGTATCTGGAAAGACTAAACCTTTTCAAGGTAAAGAATAAAAAAAATATACGTTTAAGTGTTGAGGAAAAAGTAAGAAGAATATACATATTTACATACATTACATATTCATAGGGAAATTTTCATATGATTCGTGCGATATTTAATAATTATTTAATATTGTTAGTAAATAATGTTACATAACAAGTAATATATAATGACATAAAAAAAAAAAGAGAGAGAAGGAGGGAATATTTCCAGATATAATTGTACGAGCAATATCGAAGCAGAGTTAAATTGGGAATTCGAATGTAAGGATATGCACTCATAGGGAAGGCGCATTCCCTTTCCGACCCATAGGTGAGCCATTTTCCGATATTTGCCCTCTAATAATACCACCGCATCCGATTTCCAATTTCCGATGTAGTGCTGCAGGCGGCACTGGAGATACGCGCGATGTAGGTAGAGAAGATGAATGGCTCCATCTTCGGCGAGCACGGGAGTAGAAAATCTGTGAACGATGCTTTAAAAGCGAACGCGGTTATGTGGCGAGATAGGAAAATGTGCGTCGGCTGAATTAAAATTATCGGAGACGATGTTCAGCACTCGCATATTATGTCGAT
Organism: Pogonomyrmex californicus; assembly: GCA_024349325.1. Lineage (NCBI taxonomy): Eukaryota > Metazoa > Arthropoda > Insecta > Hymenoptera > Formicidae > Pogonomyrmex > Pogonomyrmex californicus. Next base: position 6,948 of record JAECZD010000083.1, read on the forward strand.
ATATTGAGTACTTTTAATTAAAATAATTATCACTAGTAATTTACACTTCAAGCAGTCTCATGTAACGAATGAAGAACATTTTTTAGCAGAGGAATTTTTCGTTTTTATTTCAAACTTATCGTCATTATATTAATACATAAGGATATGTATATTTCTAAATAATAATACTGTTTTTTTGAGTAGTTAATCGTGGATACGAGTTAACAATAAGTTAATGAAATTGCGAATAAAAATGCGAATACGAATGTTTACTGAATAAAGACTTCCGCTTTTTTTCGGAAAGCAAATATCAACTTCGAAGAGTATTCGTTTCCATTTGATTCGCTTAAGCGGCAATGGCAAGCCGAGATCCACTGAAGTGTATTTGTATGCTCTTGGCTAAAGCAACATACTGAAAAGCTTTGCAATCCTCTCTTAGCTGTGTTCGATGGACTCAATAGTGTGTCAAGCAGAAAAGCGGGAAACCTCGCAACTACTAGAGCTAAGCTCATACTTACGATACGCACAAATGTTGAATTTGTGTTGTGTTTCTTTCTTCTTCTTTAAGTTTAAAATAATTTTGAAAATCTATTATCGTGATATATTTCAGCATTATTGAAAAAAATATTTAAAGTATCATACAAGGTTAGACATACATATGTGTTATTTTTAACGAATCCGTAATTTATATATTCCAAAGCTTTTTCTTTTTGTATAACGAAAAAAAGTTCCGCTAGCTTTTGCTAAAAGTAACAGATCTTTTTGTAAAGGATTTCTCCGAGCACTCCGTATGGTGATTTAGCCGATGGAAGTACAGCAGTAGTTTCTTGTTCTTGCTTTAGACGCGATCTTTCCATCAGAAATTATTGCTTTGAGACTCACGAAGAAACTTCCTGGCCCCTGAAGTTGGTGTAGGTCGTCTAGACGTGTCGCAGACGCATTCTATAGCGCGGAGAGAATTAGGGTAAGAGGAGAGTATAAAATTCTTCGACGTGGAGGAAATTCTTGCAAATCATATCGTCCCTAGCGCTGCATAATATTCATGAAATAAACTACAGTTTTTTATTGCCTTATTATATACTCAGTTAGTTTGTCGTTGTCTTAATTGCGTCAAGTGAAATTAAAAATAGAATTAAAAGAATTCGAAATAAAATAATTGATATTATTATTATACGAATTCAACTCGATCAATAATCATCAAGTTTTAAATAATCAAAAATAAAGCTTTTATTTAATCGCCAGCTTTATCTTAACAAATCAATGGAAAGTTGACAGAGTCAATTTAACTTTAATGAGGTTTTCATTTCAGATGCAAGAACTTTTAGTCTTGCATCAATCTTGAAAATTGGGTCTTTTGATTTTTTCTTTCAGAATATTATATCAGAGAGGAGAGTCGTTTATCGACATGTATGATGACAAATGAGGCCGAAGTCCCATCGACGAACGGATGGCCATTAGTGCTGACAAGAGAAATCTGACGGATGACTTAAGGTCCGAAGGAGCCGAAGAGTTTAAAACTGAAAGCATTCTTCGCGAGTATTGACAAGGGTAACCGACTGCCATTACGTTCTTCGGAGGATCTGATCCCTTCCTGTTCCTCGACCTTGCTATTCGGTTGAAAGCATTCTCATGGATTATTCACCATGATACGAGAGTTGCGATGTGTCGTCTCGCTGAATGAAATATTTTAGCATAATTTCTATTCTTGGAAAGTTCAACACTACTCAAGTCATACTTTTTTTAAAACATATAAAACATTACACTTTACAAGGAATATACGCGAACAATTTATTAATTTATAAGAACGTAAAATTTTTTTAAAACTTTTCTATTTCTCTTGCGAGTAAAGAACCATGCATTAAATCCCAATCGCGAGGGAAATGTAGGCGATGGTATTTTATTCCTTCTGTTTTCAAATTGCCAGATGGTGTTAGTTCCTTTTTTCGTTTCAAAGTATGAAAATATTCGCATGGCGCGCATGGTTCGTAACAGTAGAAAGATGAAACGTATGCCGTGTATATTTCAATGACAACTCGTGGACACGTGCGTGTGTGAGTGTGTGCATCTCACGGATGGGAATAAATCCCATTCGGTGGGAAGTTGCTCCTGTACGACCGGCGCTTTTCACGGACAGGAAATCCCGAGCAAATCCAAACAAACCGGAGGAGGACCGACGCTCGCTCGCCACCTACGATTTCGAAAGGGACGGCGTTTTATTTATAGGAACTTTCGCCGCGGCACATGGCGGAATTACGCGTGTTTCCGTGTGCGTGAGCTGTACGCTCGCGGGTAAATTATTTGGATAAGTCGGCATGGCCTCCGGTGTGGGGTATGATGGTTCTTCGAAGCGCGAAACTCGACCGCCGTTTTAAATCTGAAGGTAAAGGGCGACAAATGTGTTTTTAGTAATATCGTTTAATGATTTATTCTGCAAGTATAGGTTCGTACAAATTGGGTCCAATTGTACTTCTTCCAATAGATACATTTAAAAGGATACATATTTTAGAAAACTATGCTGAGATTATTTCAATGTTATTTTGAAAAATTTTATCTTTTTTGAGTGAGAATTTTTATTAATAAATATATATAAATATATAAATAATATACTAAAAAATGTATATGATGATAAGATAAAATTATATTCGTGAAGAAGTTTACTTAAGATGATTTCATAGAACGTATATAAAACGATTCTTCTTTTACAGATATATTCTTAATTCAGCTTAAAATAAAAATATTTATTGTTTCTTTACATACTGATCGAATTTTACCATTTAATTGCTATAAAAGCCCTAAGTAAAATAATGCGGTAGTGCTTTAATAGAAGTCTCGAATGAGTCTTGTAACGTGCCTATAAATATTCAGTTCTACGTAAGCTGCTTTGAGCGGATGGCTTTTCTCCGATATTGTATAAGTAGTTCTTTTATGAAGCGAATTACGATATTATGCTATCGGTTATGTTTAGATTTATTATTTATATAATACATTTATTTTAAAGTTTTGAGACAAAAATTGTTCAGAGAATAAATTTTGAGAGGATAAAAGTTGTCGAAAAAAGAGTCAGAATTATGGGGGTTAAAATAGCTTCTACCTGAGCTTGATGCCTCCGGGACAATCAATTGACCTCCGAAAGAGAAATCAGTATTCTCTGATGGGTTGCATGTTTAAACTCCATAGTTGGGTTTGATTTTTTTTCCATAGTCTCTCTGTCCAGCACTTTCATGGATTATTCGTTTAATGGTCGACTAAATATTGACTCTCGGTTATTCGGTTTGCGTGTGACGGCTGGCTGTCGACGCATTTCGCTGTACATAATCCTGTCTATTTAGACGAAATAGGTGTACCTGTGGATACGAATCTTCTAACAGAGGAGCGCAGTTACGTTGCAGTTTGCAAATGTACAATCTATTTGAAGACATTAATAACAGTGCAAATATTATTTTGCAATTAAACGGACGAATCGAAAGTAAATAGTGCCAATATGGAATAGATTATGGAAACGATTGTGTTAAATTAAACGAAGTCTTAATCTCTTAGTTTTCTTCTTAATCTGACAAAATCAAGATATCCCATATTAAAGAAATTGCAAATTAGATATTTAAGATATTTAAGATTTTTAATTGCATATATCGTATATCGTTAAATAATGACTGATCAAATTAATATTTGTAATTTTAAGAGGATAGGAAATAAGTAGAAATTTTCCATAAAAAATTGAAAATTATACAAAATTAATTTAATCGAGCGTATGCATTTATCAATGGCGTAACCTCTTGATAGTTTCATAAAGAAAGCAGACGTTGACGGAAAGTTAAAATGATCTGTTTTGCCGACACGTTTTCTGGTGCTTACGTGAAAAAGGGCGATTAACGACCAACGTCGAAGCGGCATTATAACGAGCGTCGCGACGTCCGTCCGTTTCGTTTTCAAAGGTAATGTCTGCCCCTCTCGTCAGCTGGCCGGTACGCGGCGGCTTGGTCAAATAAAACCGACGTGTTTTTAATGATCCGCGAACAAATACGCGTGCATTCCGCGTATGCGTCCGCGGATGGTGATGGCGTATGTCGCATGCGTTCACTCGTGCGTTGCGTCGAATGGTTCCGGCGGCCACAGAGGCGCCGAGGGATCCGCGAGCAAAAATATATTCGCGCGGCTGTGTGAGGTCAAATTCATGGTTGGTTCGTGCAAAAATCACGGTCTCTCTGATAGCCGCACTTGGGAACGTGTGCGTGTTTGCGGATGTTTGATAATTAAAGTCGACCGGTTTTCACGATTTATACGCCAACGATTCAATAATTTCTTCTTTTTTTTTTTTTTTTTTTTTTCCCGATATGCATACGGCGCTATGTTGCGCGTACTGCTAGTAAATTACGATCACTTTTATTCCCCGAAGAAAACCGAGATTATTTGCGAATTTGACAGAAAGAAATCTTTATGAATACATAATTAAAGATAACTTTCCATATCATTAATTTTATTCAAACTGACAGTTTCTTAATAAAAATTACATAAAAATTTTTAATTATAACTGTGATTCAACTCTTTTTACATTTATAAGTAGAAAGCAGAATTTTTTTTAATTCAGTTCTATTTAATAAAATATTCCCCCTTCAAAAAAGTGACGTCTGCTCCATTACAATATTTCAACTGACTCAGCAATTTCATTGGCTTAGTGAAGTACTGGCGACATGATGAGATTCTCGAGAAAAATTCATCAAACTCGGAATGGCCTGTGACGCGGCTCAGATTACAAACAGCGAGGTTTTTCGTGCTGCATCATCGCGGCAACTCTAGCAACAAGTGATATTCGCATTTCCTTTTCTTTCTATCTCTATTTTCCTTCTTTTTTCTCATGCTTCCACATGGCTGGAGCTTATACCGCTTATGCCGTTTTCTATCTATCTGTCTGTCTGTCCGCAATACCTTTGTGTCTCTGTACGCACGTACGTTATGGAGCAGCAGCGTGTGTTCTCCTTTTATCAACGCATCGCACTCGCAGATCAAAAGTCTCGCATTATGTTGCGCATCTCTCAAAGAGACTTGCGATTCTTAATCGATAACGTCTCTCCTAGTTTTCATCTTTTCCCTCTTTTCAGTCCTTTTTCTATCATTTCTATTTTTCTAATTGTGTAAATCATCAAATACTTATTCTTGACAATTTTTTTTTTGTTATATATTCTTAATATTTAGAAAGACACATATTGGATTTATTTGTAGAAATTACATTTTTATTCAGTAAATTTTTTTGTTACTTATATTATTAATTTAATTTATTCCAACGTTAACAAAGAAGCACAGGGCGAAACATGTAGAAAAAGTGCGTTTACGCGTGACAGAGCAAAAGAGGATTTGAGTTGACGCGATGCTACAGGTTTAGGATGAGAAAGAGGGGAGTTTAATGGATCCTGCGGGATGCTAATGGCTTGAAGTCGTATATATTCGCGCTCTATTTACGGTTAGAACCAATTACGGCTAATTCGACGGCTATCTATTAGTCGAATATATTCCGTGAGACCGCCCCTCGAGGATGTCTTTATAAGCGATCCTTCTGTGTTTGATTATTCAGAGAATATATTCATGCTTTCAAAACGCAACTAGATTCGCTTCTCGGGACGAATGCGACATTGCTAGATCGACATTTAGATATTCGTATGAATATATACAGATCGAATTATTTAGATAAATCGTATCTTGGCGACGGAGATATTTAATACGACGATGATAAGTAAATGGAACAAGTATATAAGATATGAATATATAACATATGATCGAGATTATATATTAAAATCTGCTTTTATACAAACGTATTAATTATCATGTGTTTTTTATATATATATATATATATATATATATATATATATATATATATATAAAATATGATTAAAATAATCTTAATTGAAAATGACGAACATTTGTATAAGCTAGAATAAATGTAATGCGCTATTGAAAAAAATACTTGACGTGAAATAACGCTTTTCTTACATAATTCGTAATGAATACAATATACTGTTTCATCATAATGATATTGCAGATTATTCAAAAAAAGAATTCCAATGGCAAGTAACCGTGCCTATTAAAATGATGGCGAATTTAATGCGGAAACGGTTTGTTATATTGTCTCTGGAGTTACTAATGATGTCAATAAGATTGCGGGGAAAGGTTGTGCGCGGCTGGCGGGGCAAATCGTTTATGCCTTTCTCAGAAAGCGCGATCTAATTAAGCGAAATATGATAGACTCTTGCTTATGGCCTCGCTTCGGCCAAGACCGTGCTTTCGTAAAAGAAAGAGAAAGAAAGACGGAGGGAGACGGAAAGAGAAAGAGATTGGCACATTCGAGAGCGAACTTTGAAGTCGCGGCACTGAAAATAATTTACCGCGATGCCTGTCGCTTTGAACGTCGCTCCCGAGAGCCCCCCGTAAATAAATACCCCCGTAATAGGCTTCGAGACTTTTAGGGAGAGGGTGGGTAAGCGCGAGAGAGAGCTAGAGATCTTAACTGCAAAGTCCCTTCGAGTCACGCGAGCCGTGGCCAGGTTCCGGCCCGCTTCACCGGTGTAACAAATCAATTAGCGGGATAATTATTGCTTTTCATTCTCAAACCGGTTCCGCGCATCATCACGCCACGAGAATCAAGATATTCGGTCTCTCCCTTTTACTGCCTGCTAGTAAAAGGGAGAATTAAGGACTTTCCCACTTCTCAGTTCAGTCTTTACATTATATCTTTAATTATACAAATTGTTATTTTTGAAAAATGTTATTTTTGAATTGTGATAATAAGTAAAAATACATTTTTAAGAGATTTATGATATTAATGAGAGAGATATATGAGATTTCGTGCATAATTCTATTAACGTGACATAAAAGTGAAAATTTTTTCCTTTGTAAAATCGTAGAAAAGCTTGTACAATAAAGGAACAAATTATATTGGCTTTTAAATTGTAATTGGAAAGAATAAACATAAAATAATTGCTACCTTGTTGAAATTTAATTCTTTTACATTTAGAGAATTAGATAAACTTTTCATAAAAGGAGATGAATTTTTATATTACTTCTTTATTTTAAAACTCGAATTCTCCACTTGACACGTAATGGTTTTGTTCTTCGAATCGAAGATATGTTTCGAGACATCGATATCCAGTTTCGAATGTTATATAACAAAATCTACCGAATATCGAACCGTAGGTTTCCATCAGTGAATAGATTGCATTCTTGTATCGGCAATTTTCAAGCACCGTCGTGACTGTGACTTTTCGATTTCGTGGTTTTTGCAAGGCGTGCCATATCTTCATGATTAGGTTAGCTTTCACCGGAGGTGTCATGAGGGAACTGGGGGATGATGCTTATGGAGAAGAAAGAATTGCGAATCCTTGATCTTGATAGAATCCAATAGTGTGGCGGGCAAAAGACTGGTCTAAGCACTTAACCCTCTTTCCTTCGTTCACTCGAGAAACGAAAACACTTCCATTTCCTGCAACAGACTGGAGAAAGTCGAGAATCGTTTTGCCACACTTTCTTCTTCAATGCCAAACCAGGGCTTTGGTTTTATTTCCGATTGTTTTGCTACATGTGTGAAGTTCCGTAATCACGATTTTGATCATTTATTGTTAATCGATGACGTTTAACTCATCATTCGTAATCATACATTTATCATTCTTGATTCTTGAATTGCTGAAATGTGTCTAGATTTCATTTTTTTTCTTAATTAACACTTTTATAATTTTTATTTCGAAACAAATATTTTTATGGAAATATAATAGTAAAAGCATATTTTTATTTTTTAAAATATAATATGTAGGAAAAATACATAAAATAAATGTAATTGATAAAGTTTGAATTAAAAATATTTGTATTCTGCACACTATACAATTTATTTTGAAATTTAAAATTTAATACATGTTTGTATGTATTTGTTTTATATTGGACTCGTTATTACATGATTGTATTTATAAAATTTTTATATAAAATTCTTATAATATATTCTTATAATAATGAAATGTCGACGATTTTTTAATATTTTAATATTTTAATATTTAATATTTTATTTTATAGATATTGTCTAATTATGAAGTTCTCTTAAGTATGTTTGAGGATTTTTTCCCAAGCGAAACTGAATAGTACCAAAATGTAGAAAAGTCGGATCGAGTCGGATCGTGCAGGAAACAACGCTGGAAAAGTGGAAACCGCAGCGGGACGATCGCGAGGGTTCGTCGGCATGGAAAAAAATCACTCTTTATTGTTTTCGTTAGCTCCGCGCCTGTCCTTCTTCGTTCGAGACTCCGCCATATCCTCGGGAAGACAGGCGGAAGAGGGTGGAGGAAAAATATGGGAAAGTGTAATAGGAAAGAACCGACGGCGAATGTTGCTGGCGTTGAATAATAAAGGAGCGTACGATCACGTTCCTCCTTCTCTCGAATGCTCGGAATTCCAGCAAAACGCTCGTTTTTCTTATCGTCCGCGCGATCAGGGAATTTCGGAAAAGTAAATATCGTTTGTCGAATAAATTTCTATTACAAATGAAATTTTAAAATTGATTATAAAGCAAGGTTTTCTTGTAAATAATTATTTTATGTTGCATAATAATTAATTAATATTAAAAAAATTAAAAAATTGAATAATTTTAATGAAATATTAATATATTAATTTTCAATATTTCAAAATTTTGAAGCAAATATTGTTACATTGAGATTACCTTTCGTTAATGTGATGAACGTGATGAGAAATCTTGGCTCGATGGGTGATCAGAATTTGTTTTATGCGATTTTTTTGTTAGACATTTTGTCGTGTGATGTATCACGAGACATGCACGATCAAATGGACACCCCTCTATGCAAGTATAAAGGGGCTAAAAGTTTCCCCATGGTGAGGTGTTTGCGCAGGCCAGCTGTTGACGGCTTGCCTACGGTCGCAAAAGCTTAAATACCTACTCTACCAAGCAGAACGCCATTCATGAAAATTCAGGAAAGGGTCTGGATTTCCTATGTTCTCGCGTGGGGCCTAGCTCAGCCAAAGCTTGTCATGATCGACGACTTTGGCCCTAATTGTTTGTCCTTCGTCCGATAGACGATTAGCCGGATCATCCGAATGCACGAGAATATTAAGTACGCCTTTTGATCGATATCTGAGATAAAATCTTGGTCATGACCTCTTGTACGATCTGTCATGGAGTAAAAGGTTGCCATTGAAAATAAATTTCCATCAAAATAGAAAAATTATTTCAGGAAAAATTAATTTTTTTAAGAATAATTTACAAATTTTAAACTCATTACAAATTAATAATTCCTTAAAAAAATAAAATATAAAAAAAAACAAAGATGAATTTTTTGAAACATTCTTTTTGAATATGCATTACATATTACTATTATATGCAGACATATCTGTATAGACTATAAAATGTTGAAATATCGCATGGGACAACGATAAAAAGATAGCATAGAATACGAGAAGCATTACGTCATTCAAGTTGACGGAGCAAGGTCACATGTCGCGTGCGGTGACACACTGCGATAATCTTCGGCTAATTGGACGCTCGTACAGGTACGTCAGGTTGCGTGGAGAGAGTTAGGTGGGTGCGTCGATAACAATGGATAATCCGCGCATTCACGGGGCTCTGCGGCCGCGCGTTCGAGAGATTCTCGCGCATTTCCCCTCATCTCGCACCCGCCTAGATATCCACTCTGCGGGTCATAGGGGGGTGAAATCCGTGCGCACGGTTACGTATAGGTACTTGTATGTACTCCATAGGTTTATGGATAAAGGAGCCCAGCAGCCATATGGCGCCAAAGTTGAGCCCTTACCACTCCCTTTCGTTCCCATCCCCTTTCGATTCCCTCTTCCTTCGTTGTTCGTTGTTCCTTCCGTCTTTCTCTTTCTCTATGTCTCTTTCATTCAGACTCTCTCGCACTCCCTTCGCACCCCTATTCGCCACGCATGCTTCAATTCTCTAATGGATTTGTGCTCGCTGATTACGTCAGCCTACGTAAGCTACCTTCCGATGTTGCAAGGTATGTGTGTATGTATACGTACGTATACGCGCCGGGATGTTCATAATCAGAGCTCTCATATTAGCCCGTTAAGGTACTCGTGTCTGAAGTCGTCATGCATTGCGGTACAGTCGTCGACGAGTGAGAACGGTGAGACGATTCCACTATAATAGTTATAGGATATAATAGTTATAATAGAAAGCAATTCTGAATTTTAGTTTAATTTAATTCCAGTTGGAGAATTTAACTGCTGATACAAAAGGAAATATTAAGAAATATTAATAGTCTTCTTTATTAATGCTATTAATTATAGTGGAATATTCGATATATTCATTAATGAAAATGGTGTTAATATATGTAATAATTTTTCATTTTCCATCTTTTGTAATTAAATTAAAATATTTCCTTTTATCACATATATTTTTTATTTTACACACATATATACATATACATTATTTTTTATTATTCTGTCTGTTTTATGTTACTATACATATATTTATAAAGATTGTTAATCTATCTTTAATATCGTTTCCTTTTTTTTTCTTGTTCCTAATTTTAATGGGATCTAATACGCTAGATAAGAAACTACATTTTTGTATTATCAGAAATAAATTTCATTTTCTTAATTTTGATTTTTTTTTTTTTTTTATAAAGAGGCATTTAAAAATAAACTGTTGAGGCATTTTCTCTCAAGTAGAATTCGGTTTTGGCGACAATTTTTGTGTGCAATGAGTGTGATATTTGTGCACAATATCGCGTGATCACCACATAAAAATCCTTCGTATTGCACGAAGAGACGCAGAGGGAATATCGAGGGGGGGGTGAGTGATATCGGAGTATCAATGGATCGGAGTGTCGCTGGGTTGACGTATAAATAAATTAAGCGCGCGTAGCCATCGTGCGGGCTGGTGTTTACGGGTGGTCCGGCTAACCGGACGTTTATTTCAGGAGCGTTATATACGGGGAATCAATGGGACGTAATTCCATCGTCGAATTCTCTCGTCACGGCCACGACGCGGTGACGGCACGCGTGTGCGTGCGTACATGATCGTCGGCGCGCGGCGTAGAATTATTATTCACAAGCTGATCAATGCGGCAGACAACATCGTGGACGTTTCGCGAATATCAATTGAACTTCAAACGAAGAAAGCCGTGTAACAGAGACAATTCAAAGATGTTTACAGTTCTTCAATAGTAAATTATTATAATATTGCGTTGTTTATATATTAATACGCTTAGTAATAATTTAAATTTAATTGTAGTAATAATATGTGACTACAATATTCGATGAAAGTTACATCTACTTGTGGATACATCACATTTACGCTTTTTACCGCTGCTACTAATGATAGCCCGATCGATCATAAACGTCAATTCAATCGTGCACCGTTGATAAATCGCACATCGCGAGATTGATTGAATACCTCCTCGAATCAGTCGCGTTTGTATCGCTTGTCGCGGAAAACATTTCTCCGAAATTTGAAATTCGATCACGTGCCGATGCGTGCATACGCGGCTGAACGTACATCGAACATGCATGCGGGACGTTATCGCCGCGGATATGATCGTAACGGTGCATATTTATAGGACGGATTTCCGAAGAGTCGTCATCGCATCCAAACAAATGAACGGCTCCGCCATCATCGGGGAAATCATATATTTCATCAATATTTCATACCCGTTCGATGGTGACGTCGCTTCTTCTGGGCGCTGGTCAAGATCGGTTTGTTGCAGCATCTCCGCCTGTCGCGAGAGTCGACGCTTTCAGGCGCTTTCAGGCGCGCGCGGCATTGCATTTTCGCATGACGACGCGTAAAACAAATGCGTTAGCTCAATGCAGCAATCTTTTTTTTCCTACACTGCCGGGAATTCGCTGATGGCTGTTTTCGAACGGGATTTTGACGGCAATTGCATTTCCGAAATCGATTTGATGAATTTGACAGCGGTAAAAAACTGCGCGGCATCGAATTTACGCACAAATCGGCTTATCGAGAATCGAAAAAAAAAATCACAACCGGCATGGAACCACGAATCGGCAGACGGTTTCGAAAATCCCCCGTGTCAACTGTCGAGAATGCTTTCCACGCTATCAGACATTTTACGATTCCGCGAGATCCTCGAAGACCGATACCGGCCTTCAGCCCAGCCGAACAAAAATGTGCACGAGCGCGAGGATCGCGTGTATCGAGCACTATAAATTGTCTTGTAGTTAGGTAGCAACCGAAGATAGTGGGAACCTAGACGTTTCGGGCGCGATAGCGTGCGACATCGAGGAATTTATTGGACTATAAGGTTCGCGAAGGACATGAGAATATTGCGTGTGTCGTTTTACCGACACTAAAGCGGATTTTGTAGCCTGCTGAACTATCCGAATGGCAATGTCTAATCGTAATGACATGGTCGCATCGTTGCTCACGAGATTGTGATTGGATTCTTTTCATCGAGAAAACGCAGGTCACAACACATATTGCAAAAATCATGTATTATCTATCATGTATATATTTATTTAGTATATATTTATTTAGTTTACGAGTGTCTAAATTTGTTTGGAAAAACAATCAAAGAAATCATTTCTATCCAAATCTCTTCTTTACAATCTTAAAATTGATAAAATCAAATTCAGATTGATTTTTCTTATAAGCATTTTTAAGAATTTAAATGGAATTTTAATTAAAATTAATGAAATTCCAGCTTATGTTATCATACTCAGTGAAGAATTTGAAATTTCTTATTTATGATTTATATCTATGATGAACATTTCCTTCTTCTTTAAGAAAGAAAGTATGAAGATTCATTGGAATGATTACGGGATTAGGATTGATTTTATTTCCTTTAAAATGCATGCGGTAGGCAGATCGATTCCTCGTCTCGCATGCTATGAGCCGCGTGTTTCTTCAATGTTGTTCTCTACTATTGCTAGTGCAGGGCGTAGCTCTGAGATTTAACGAGGCATGAGTTAATGCCACCTCTCGCTTCCTACGTTTGTGAACCTATGTGCCTTGCTACTACGTTTGTGCGCACCATGAACGCATCTCGCAGTTACCGCGGGCGAATATCACGCATGACTTCATCAAATGTCGTAATTCCTTCAGGTAGATACGCTCCTCGCACGTAATATAAAGTTTTTCTTGAATACTCGCTAGGAATGCGACTCGCTATTTTTGGCGCCATCCTGAGATAGATTTTTTTGTAATAATTGCAACATTGTGTGTGAAAATGATATATATTTTTAATAGAGACGTAAATATTAATATTCAACATTATGTCGCATAATACACGGAAAACACGTACGTAATAAACAAAAAGTTATATGATTCTAATTCTAATTTTAAATCTGACACGTGTGATATTTTAAATTTTTCTTCTTTTCAATTAGTTATAGTTTTTTTTCAAAGATTCTTAACGTTTGATTTTCACGATCTTGACTATATTATTAATTATGACTATTTGTACATTGATTATTTCCTTTTCAATGTTTACAAAAATTCTTGTTCCAGTAAATTTTAGAAAATATAGCTTACTAAATATAGGTTGTATAATAAATAGGTTTATATTTTTTATTAATTTTTTTCTAATCTGTCGTATCGAACGTGATTCGTGATTGTCGTCGAATTCTGAAATAAGTAGCATTCTTTTCTTAATGCCAGCGGAACAGAATGCCACTTTTTCAGATGAAATGACGTCTAGGAAGATCCGTGCAGGCGGCATAAAGCCCGGAATTTAATATTAAAAGCTCGTTCAGCGCATGAAGCGCACATCGAAGAGCACGAGATGAAGGTTATACTAGGCTGGGATTCTTGAAATTTATCTTTTGCTGTATATATTCGTTAAGCTTCAAATTTTTCCACCTACGAGCAGTCAGCCGAGCTTTACGATCTTCTTCTTCTTTTCCTCTTTCTCATCATTTGTTTCATCTCTTTCTCTCGTTATCTTCGAGAGCGTCGGTTTTCGCGTCATCTGGACCGTTGCATCTGCGCTTCGTTATGTCAGTTTGTACTTGTGCGTGGAAATCTCCGAAGATACTTACCTCGACCAAGCTTCATCAAATATCGCACGTTGCGGAAACATTTATTGAACCTGTTGACTCTTCGGGCTTCTCGCCGGAAACTTGGGAAGATCTTATTGCCCGCGCTCCCGGCCAATTAAAACGTCGCGGAAGTTAAATATAATGCGCCAGATACTCCATCTTCCGTCGTCCTCTTTTGAAACTTTCAAGATTTATTATCTTATCTCCAATTTCTTCTCCTTAGATCAGTGTGCTATTACAGATCCATGGCGACTCAAAGTACAGATTTATATAAAATACTTTACTTCAAAATATAAACATTCTGTTTATTTTTATATACGGAAAAAACGGTTTTTCTGAAGTATTTAAAAATTTAGCCAGAGACAAATCTGAAAATAATTTTGTTGGACCATCAAAATAATTATGTAGTATGTTCAAGTTTAATATTGCAAAAATTTTTTTATATTTTAATTTTAACAATGTTGTATATCATTATTTTAATGATATTTTAATTCAACAAAAATATTTTCAGATCTGGACTTAAATTTTTATTATGAATGTATGCAATTTTAATATATTTTAGCATTAATATTATACAACAGACTGATTCAATGAAAAATACATACGAATAATAAATAAAAAATTATATTTAATTTGTATTTAATCTATTTTAAATCTTGCATAAGGTGTAAGTGGAGAGAGTACTTGTGGACAAGAGATTTAGTGAAAAAGAAAAAAGAAAAGAACGAGAGGGTTCTCATAGTTGTTACATAGCGTCTCAATAGGATGCTCTTATGTCGCGACATACAAGAATCTCCTTTTAAGATGTACGGGATATTGCGATACGCGAAAACTAGAGATGGAAAATTCTGATAAAGTCAGCTGTATTTATCTATGTAAGACATGTTGCTATGTGTAGCATACAACATCCGATATATGTATTAATTATCTTACAATATAAAGTTTTTTTTAGAAATTCCCACGTGCATCTATATAACTGCATGAGAAAGATAAAGTTCTAAAATTGTGTTGCTAAATCTAAAAAGATATAAAAATATTTATGCAAAAATAATATATATTTTATTTAGAAGAATGTTTTTTTCTAAATAATAACATAATTAATTAACACATCGAACTTAATTCTCTCTATTACGTATCTAAATGTTAATAATCAATTCTTTTTACGTATAAATAAATAGACATAGATATAAATGCAAAGGTTGCAGAATTAGAGACATTCAATCGCGATAGTTGAATTCTCGTTTGTTCTCATCTCGTTCTACTGATTGCTTGCTTTGATCTTTGTAATCATTATGGTTCTCTCTGAATCTCCCTTGTTCCTTTTCAATTTTTATCTTTGCTTCTGTGATGTTTAACCACATTCTTTGATAGATGATTATGATAGTTCTCCTTTGTTAATGATGACTGCTTGCTATCAAATATTCGTGATTTTTTTCATGAATTGTTCTTACAATGAGTTTGCCCATAATTGATTTTAGAATATTGACAAGAGTTTGACTAAATATTGAAATATATATGTATTTTATTTGTTACAATTTTTTATAAAAAAGGTGAAAATATTTTTGAAGAAAAAATATAAATATGATTGATAAATATGATAGTAATAAAAAAGGAGATTACTAAATCACATAACATATCAGTTAATCTTTGTTTTCTATTCTATTACGTAATAGTTATAGCGTTTATGTATAAAGGCACTGAATTTATGCTTGGAATGCAGAGACTACGTCGAATGCATTAAGCACACCCATCACGTAACACGTTTCTCTGAGTTAATTAACTAACAAATAGTTAATTACAAGCGGAAATTCAAACAATTAATCTCCCTTTCGCGCGCCTTTCCCTATTGACCTGAATTACGTGCACACCCTTTTGAATGACTTAATCACTTTATACAAGGTCACTTTATACAATCACTTTACACAAAGTGTCTTGTGATCGTAAAAAAGCTTTCGAAATATGTTTTATGTTTTCTCTAGAAACATGTGTATATAAGAACTATATTATTTTATCGTGATCGGGAGAGTATTTCCTGAGATTGTTTCAATACAGATATCTATTTTGTTTCCTTTTTACATCGCAAGGATACAATCACAGGGATTTGCCACGACTCTCTCAACGACGAGAATGTTATTTCTATTCGCGACGGAGGGGGGGGGAGGGGGTAAAATTTGAAATTCATTATTTAATTAAGCTCAAGGAAATGAGCGCGGAATCGAACGTAATGGAAGGCTTAAAGGGATCCGTGGAGGGGACGAAACGACAACAGCACGAGCCATCGTGGAGCTACGTGGTGCGTAGGAAAACATACTCGGTTACGTACATATATATATATATACGTGTGAATCGGCACGGCAGCCAATTTAAATGCAGATCGTGGTTTAAATGTCGCCGACGTTCGAACACATGAGTCCGTCGACCGCGGCGCGCAGGGCACCCTCTTGAAAACCTAGGTCTCTTAGCTCTCTCTCTCTCTCTCTCTCTCTCTCTCTCTCTCTCTCTCTCTGTCTCTCTCTCTCCCTCCCCCTCTCCCCCGTCTCTTTCTCTGTCTCTTGCCATTTTCCCGCACTAATGCCACCGCTGGGATTTTAATCACGAGTTTTCACCCGGCGAACCGTATGGTCTGTATTTCTGCACGGTGATCCCTTCAGGCCCGTTTCTCTTTTTTTTTTTTTTTTCATTGCTTCGTAATTGCGACATTGTCGAATTCCTTCACACCTCGTACCGCACCCTCGTAACTCTAATAATTTATTCCCGATATCCGGTAACTTAATCAGCTGACGTGTAACGATATAATTTTCAAATTTGCGCGACATTAATTTTGGGGATTCAATAGGGACCATTTGTTACTTTTCATTAAAATTATTGGAAGTTATGTCATAATTAAAATTACAGAGTTATATAACTCTCATAATTTCATGAATTTTTTCTAATCTATAATAATAGATTATATAGGCGCATATCACAGTTTTAATCTGACGTGAGGAGATCTTTCGGACAAATTGAAAGCCGCGTACGGTGTATTCGTCGCAGTCGAGTGACTTTGGAGGGCGCGTAAGGGTGTCGAGGTATGGCTTATGAATATTCAGAAATCGTGCGTGTCGTCGCTACGTGACGCATATATATTCGTAGGCAGCTGACACGAGGGTTGAGACCAGGCCAAAGGAAGGAAGGTAGGTGGTATCGCAAGGGGTGCAGAGTAGCCAGTCTGAAAGGATAGAGTGCTGATGATAGCAGATAAGGTTCGTCGTGTCTTGCCTATCGGTCTTGCCTCCCGCTCTCGGGTTACAAGAAGGGGAATCGCCGATAATCCGCTTATGCGCAGCGCACAGATAAACTGTTTATTATTACTTTCACTCGTCGTGCTGATATATATATGGCTATGATATCTGTACTGTCGGATGTGGGGTGCTTTGAATCAACGGATGTGCTTCGGCCACGGATATTAACAGCTAGACTAAGACAAATAGCGATTCTTTTAATGTTAAGGTATTTATGCAATAGAGAGTTATTAAAATTAAAAGTTATTGAAAATTAAGAGAGTGATAATAAATAAATATAAAAATATTAATAAATATAAATATTAATTTTAATTTTGCCTTAGCAATTATTAATTATAAGATTTCTTTTTTAGAGCAAGCTAGAAAAGCTAGTTAAATAAAAAAATATATAATTCGGAATTTATTGTAAATTACAATTGATGAGGAAAACATGCCATCAATAATTTTGGAACGCCCTGTATACATATTCGAGCAAAGATACGATTCTCGATATCAGTCAGTCAGTCAGCAAGTCAGTCAGCTGCATTTTCACCCCTGCGTGTCATAAAATCCATTTTCCCGCTTCTGGAAGGGACGAGATTCGGAAGCTCGAGGAAAGGCCGCACGAGGATCCGCCGCGTAATCCACTTTTATTACTTTTCAGTCAGCATGGGGAGTATAAGAGATATTCTCCACTTACCCAGGATTACTTCCATGGAGTCTGCAGCAAACGAAAGAAAATATTTCTACGTACTCTATTATTTTTATTCTAGGTAGTTAATTATATTCTCTCTCTCTCTCTCTCTCTCTTCTCTCTTTTCTCTGTCTCAAATACAAGTATCTTAGTTTCAATATAAAAGACTTAAATGATAATTTTAGTTAATGTCTTTCTCACGTAAACAGAAACAAAGAGAAATATTGTTAAATTTTAATTACTACTTTAATGAAAAGATTGATCATTTAACTGCATAAATTATTATTTAAGAAATCTTCGGAACAATTTCTTCTATAATAATATTTATTAAGAGATTGTAATTTGATAAATTCTAAATTGAATATGCATTTTATTTTTTATATTATTTTATTTTTATTGAATTTTGTTTTTGTGATGATTTTTTTCAATCTTGCTGGCTATAGAAGCTGATGATAAATTTGAAGTAAATAGAAATTTCTTTATGTTCTTTGTATTCGGGAGCTTTTGTATTCTATGATATTTTTTTGTATGTGATTCTTATTTTATTGAGATAGATCTTGTTTTAAATCTAAAGTTCTTATTCGTCTAGTTATGAGATAAATAAAGAATTTTGAGATAAAATGCGTGATGTGTCTGGCAAGATTGCTATACAAGTGTGAATTGGCGTGTGAACGTGATCGTACATCAGTTCCTGTCTGTTATTGGTTAATGAAATAGTCGGACCTCTTCATTAGCCGAAATTTGCTGTCGAAGTTCGTAATATAGCCAGATGGTTCGGATTTCATTGAGCTCTTCTGGTCCATGTCTAATGTACAAACGAAGTTATCCACTTTTGTTTTCCAAAAATAACAACTAGCATTAATACTACTTTATTTTAAATAAAATTGCTTTTTAGAGAAAAAGAGAGATAAATTGTTGTTATTACTTTCTTTATTTTAATGCATATTTTGCGAAACGAAAAAAATGAAATTATCTTGAACTTATAATACATTAGCATAGGAGAGCACAAATATTCTACGCACGTAGAATTTTTCTCTCTGTAAAATCTGAAGAAAACGATGAGAACCATTTCTACAAATAAGGATTAAGATGCTGTCACGCGAGAGATGCAATCGGTGACATTAAGCTGAAAAGGGCGTCTTATTTAAATTTATGTGAATGCAATGCGAAATATGGACTTTCAAGATATGCATTTATTTTGAAGTATTATGTGATGCAATAATCTTAAAAATCTTCTATTTTTTTGCTCAACTTCAGCGCTTATTTTTGCGGATCTAAAAAAATATAATAATTATTTCATCATATAAAAAAGTTTTTAAAATTATCGAATATTATTAAAATTAATTGAATTATGTTTAATCATTATTATTAACAACGTATTAGAGGTTATTATCGTTTTCCATATGTTGATTTAGATTAATCGATTATTTATTAATTATTTTAATTGTATTAATTAGTTGTAGATATTAATAGCAAACTGTTAAACGTCGCTTTTACGCTGTATGGTTACCGCAGTTTACATGCGCGTGAATCGAAAATTGTCGTTTGCGGGCTGTTAGGATGGAGTTATAACGCGACGAAGTAATGGTTGCGGCGGTGATTAAATGCGACGAACGGGCACTTGGTACATGGTTAACGGTATCGACAATCTGTACGGGAGATGATGACTCGATAACGCGATTGATTATTCCTCGACCATGCCGCAAAGCGATTCTTGACCGCGATCTCGTATACGATCGAGATGTAACGAACATCGATGGTACGATTACAATGGGTTAATTGGTTTATTGCTCGTCGGCCCTTTGCCAAATGGAATGAAAATGTTTATGACACGTGTACATGCGTCATGCCAATTTGCAGACACTCGAGCATTTCTGCTTTTGAGAATTTGATGAGGTATTCCAATTCAAAAGAGAGGTGTGAAGTCAAAATTTTTCAAATGCAAAAAATGCTGAAGATGAAACGATTTTTAATAGCAATAAACGAGATAACGGGAATTTGTCGAGAGCTGGAATTTTTATTAATCAATATTGCTGTTCGATTTTAATTAAGGGGTCCGTTTTAACAGGTTCGTTTGTAAATCATTTTTAATTGATGTCACCAAAAAATCTTTTTTGTAGAGAATATATCCCGCTGTGAAATTATCGTGGAAGCTACATTTTTCAATGAGGGATCATAGGGGCGTTGAAAAACTTGGACGTGAATCATAGTATGGAACATACAGAAAATAGACGAGAATGAAACACAGCAGGCGGATGTCACACAAACGCAGTCATGAGTACGTAGTTGAGGGTGAAAAATGGTAGGGGGAAGGTCGATAGGAGATACGATTAGATGCCTTTGACACAAAGAAGTCGATGATCTCATTTGGAACTCGTCGAGATGATTCAAGGAGCTATTGGTTTTGTTCTGCTCTCTTCTCGTAATGCCGTTTGGTCTTATTCCATCTCGTTAATTATCGAGTGTGCAATAATCCCTGCCCGTATATGTACAGCATCGCAGGCGTATCGTATCGATCTCTCATCAATGCCGATTGCAAAATCCATTCCTGTTACTCCAGCTGCGAGACGTACTTTACAGAGGTAACATTACAAAGCACGCATTACCGTCGCTGTTCATGGAGTTGGTAATTAATGTTCCTCGTGACGTTAATTAAATTCGCGTTCTTAATTAAATCGCGAGGGCTATTTCTCTATGTGATCGTGCCGGCGTGAAGTGAGCGACGGCCAGCTATGGTTAAGTATCATGGATCGTAATATAGTCAAATCGACGTTTGAGTACTTTACTAATTATCCACCACGAGTAAATTTGAATGTTTGAAACGCTCGCGCGCAGGAACGCTCCAATGGGATTTATTAAACAGCGGTTACGCGCTCGCGACTGAATATTTAATTATCTCAATGATTTATTTTACCGTGATAACTGCCGGGGTTTAGGCACAGGAATAAATCCTCACTCAACGTAATTAAATCATCAAATCACATGACTAAATATTCATCGACAGTTGTCCGAATCGCGAAATTGTGTATACGAAAACTCTTTAACAAATATATTTGGAAATCATTTTTTGAAATAGAATAATATCAATAAATCTTAACACTTTTCTTAGAATAAGAGCATATGTTACATTAAATACAAGAAAAAATTATCAAAAAGGAATGTAATCGGCAAACCGAGAGAAGGGTCGAAAGGATGAAGGAGAAATATGAAAAAAAGAACGTGCCCTTTTCCTCGGTGTCTCTTTTCGGAGGCAGCCGTGCAAGTGCGACAAGCGTCCCGCGGGTTCATGGGATTCTCGTAACTCAAGAGGGCCACGGTAAGGACTTAAGTCGAAGAGAAGTACGAAAGAGGCAGAGAAACGTACCATGGTCGCGTGCCTTGCGCTAAGGTTAACTAGGACTGTTTATTGTTCGACTCCCGAAGCGCTCGGGACTTCATTAGCTAGAATTGCAGCACGCGGCTTCTCCGGCAGCCAGCCAGAGAAGATACGACGTGGAAGAGGCTAACTACTAAGAAGAAGTTATAGAAGAAACCCGGCGTCTTCTCAGTGTTCCGTTAATTAATTAAACGAAAGAGCTGAACGTCGCGTTAGCTTGAGTATCAGGTACGTTATTGCATTGAAACAACCGGACTGTTAGTCTTATAAATTCGGAACGTTGCGTCATTATTATCTAGCGTAGGCGATTCCTTCTTAATTGGCGGAGATAATTAACATTTCGTTAAATATTAACTTTACAGAAATATTATGATACGTAGTCATCGTAATGATTTTTATAAGTCATGGTGACTGTATAGCTACAATATTTTGAAAAACTACGAGAAACTTTAAACGAATTTATCTGTATGGCAGTTTTCCAATAAAAAAATTTTTTAAATTTCTTGTATATTTAAAGAGAAAAATCTTATATTTTTAAATAATTTATTTTAATGTTTTTTTAAATCTTTGATGAATACCTTCGAATACAATGTATATATTGCATATATTTTTTAAAGAAAAAAAACTATATATATATATATTATATAAAAACAATGTTCTAGTGACATAAAAAAGTAAATTATTGATCATTTAATATTTTCTGTGTTCGAACGACAAGCGTCTCCTGGCAGCGCGTGAATTCATCCCTATTCATCGCTATTCTTCTACTCCCGGTTTCCCTATAGACTCCCCGCGGGTTGTGAGTCAGAAGTCGTGTAACGGGAGGGAGGCGTGTATGAGAGAAGGTGTAGTCCAACCGATTTGGCTGGCGTTACGGTGCGACACCCCCGTCCATACTGAGTTATGGCATCCATAACTAGCACCCACGTCTTTCATTAACCCCGCCATTGTCGCGTATACCGTGGCCACGTTGTTAAATGGGCACGGGGAGATTGGTCACGAAGGGGACAGAAGCGGGACACCTATTTGTTTTTGCTCCGCTCATATTTGCCTGCCATATGTCCCTCTTGCTGCACGTTCGAACATCGTGCGAGGATCACGAGGATTCGCAGGATATTACCATGACACAGCTCTCTTCAGAGACGGATCTTAACTTATCATTTCTCAGTAACATTTATATATATCACGATAATTTTTTTATTATAGCTGATGGTACAATAGTTATTTTTATTTTTTGACCAAAAATTTTTTATCTAAAAGTTTTCTATAAAGTTTTTTAAGATTGATTAACATTACGTATTTATTAATTTTTTGAAGAAGTTGATAATCTTTCATACATATGTGTACATGTTATGAAAGAGAGCAGTACTACGATCGGTATTAATTGAATTTGACAAATGGCTTAGCTATTTGATTTGCTGACCGCATGTGTAAAAGTTGAAATCGACAATAAACCTTTAGATAATAAAAAATGTTGTCTATACTTTTGTGCGGAATATTTTGTCACATTGAAAGGATAAGCATTCAGTGAGAATAAGCAGATGAATAGCGCGAAAAACAATACCAATCGGTCACACATTTCTTTTAAAAGAATCAACCTGATGAAAACTAATTAGCAGTATCTTTATTATATTAAAATTGAAAAAGATGAGTGTTAAAATGGTTCACGGTGTTTTAATTTGTATGTTTTAATTTGTACTTATGAGCTTCCATCGCATTTTCGATCAGTAAATATTGCTTGATTAGATCACATATTTAGTTTAACGATTATAGTATTATTCCACCAATATAATCCCGTTTGTTTCCGATGAAGTATAATTTAATGGAATTAAATTTGGTTTAAATGACTAATCTGTAATACATGTATTATAATTCACATTAGTGAAATTTCCATTTCTCACAAATTATACACTATGAAACCGCGAAGGTACCAACGTCATGTTTTATGAAAAGCAAACAAAATGTCTATTTTGTGTGCTGTTTTTATTTATATGAACTGGTATGCCACTACAAACATGAAGTTCACTCACATGGATATACAAGTGAGTAATTTTTTTATGAAATAGAACCTCTCAATCTCTGTTTATAATCTATGTTATGTGCTAAGATTTATTTCAAATGCAACTGCTAAGTGACTTTACACCACTTGTACATATATTCTAAGATTAAGTATCAAGTTTTGAGTGAAAGCTTTAAATTATGAAACATAAATGTGTATATATTTTTTTTTCAATATTGTTTTATTTTTCAATATTTCAATAATTTTATAAAAAATATATATATTTTACATGTTTTAATTAAGGAACAATATAGGATTCCCGTGTTAGGTTTCCATAATATAATAATTATAAAAATTGTTGTTTTTTTTTAAGTATTTAATAGATAATTATTATTTTTTTTAATTTGATAGCTATCAATATTTTGTCAAATTATTCAATTATTCTATTTGATCATTAAAAAGGTTATTATAATATTTATGTATGATTATATTTTTCACAAATCAACTTCCTGGACAGACGTATAACTTGAGGGGGATAAAGTCAAGAAAAAGCAGGAAGGGGTGTTGTGATGAGAAACACGTTATATTTTTAGCGGAGCCTTTGATTTAGCTGTGTGTGGGTGGGCTGTGTGGTTCCGCCGGCTTTTTAGTGTATAGTAAACATTGCCCGAAGATAAACTAATTTGTCCTGAATTTATAAAGTCTGCTCGTCCGTCTCAGGTCGCGGACAAGATACATAGATCATTTACTTGCTTAAACAAACATCATGGGGACGGGAAAAGCGTACGCATGTTGCAATCGCACGCGCGAGTTTTCGAGAAATTTTCCGCGCGATGATAAATATAAATATAAATAATAATAATAAACGATACATACACACATACATATATCAAAGAATTCTGTTGAAAAATATTAATTACCAATATATACCAATTATGTTGTAACAAAACTTTCATGTTTCAACGATAAGAGAACTTTAATTAATATTATAAAATATTATAAAATAAAATTTCAATTTAAATCCTTTTTCTCTCTCCCTCTCCCTCCCTTCCTTCTCTTTCCCTCCCCTCTCGTGTTTGAATTAAATACTATTTTCATAAAGTTCTTTAATATTAAATATCTCGATAATACGCAATACACACAGGTACTAGATCAAAATTTTAAATACATTTTTTGAAATTAATTAGCTAAAAGCTATAATTACCTATATTATTAACAATACTTTCGAAATGTATTTCTGAATACTCGTGAATTGAAAAACTAATTTCGTAATTTCTTGTAATTTTGCTTCTCTGCCAGGGGAAATATAAAATTTCAACATCTATCATGATGACATAACTGCCTCATTTGTCGGCTGACAACAGGATATCGCAATGTAATTGTAAAAAAGAAAATGAGAGAAAGAGCTAGAGCAGAGAAGAAAGCTAGTTACACGCGTGTCGCGCACATGATGTTCCGATATACGATTGCCATGAGAACGTCGGACTGTGGTCACATGTGGCGATCGCGTCGCGGCATGAGAAACTCCCGACATGTATCTTGCCGCGTGTTGATACGACTACGCGCAGTTGTGTGCCAATGATTAATAGGAATCGACAGAAGCCGACATTGCGCAACGCCAACGTCGCCTGGTCGAGAGAAATATCGCCGATAAATTCTCCTTTGAATGCGGCCCTCTTTTTCTCTCCTTCCCCCTCGCGAAATGCGAAATACCTTTTTCCCGCACCCCTTTTTCTCTCACGTTAATAACATTTTTCCATCCTGATCTCCGAAAGCGCACGCTCAATAAACGATTGGCACACGAGTATAAAGGAATTAGGAGACTGCAAAATGCAATTCTGGAATATTACATGTCAATCGACTGTTATTAATTTGTCGTATTCGCTCGGCATCGGTGATAAATGCATCGAGATAATCAAGCTAATATAGAATTCCGCATTAAACATTATCAGCATAATTCTCCTTTAAATAACAACTGATACATGTCTTGTCAATAGCGATTTTTTTAAAAGATACAAGTTTTATACAATAGAATTAAGAGTCTGTGAAACGTCGTATTGCCAGAAATATTATATATGTCGATTGTAATTCATTTATTGCATTAGCGATAACATCAATAGTGATGCAAAAATTAATCGTTATTAAATGCCACGCGCGAATCAAAGTGATGAGTAATTTTTTGCGTGCGATTCTGCTTATCAAATTGGAAGTATTTTTTTCTCATTAATGAGGTTTTTCGATCGTCGCCGGAAGGTGCATACGTAACGAACGATCGATGTGTAACATGCATGCAATGAAAGAGTTTGAGGGTTGGGAAACTCGCGCTCTTGTTAGGAACACAATGTGCACGTCGCTCAGCGGATGAAGCTCGGACGTTACGTGTCAATCGAACGTTATTAATTTGCGGTATTCATTATCCTCGTAGATAGATAGCGATTAGTATCATTGATAATGGCACGAATTAGTCATGCCAGCGTATTATGTCGCATTAAACATTGGATGTGCATTTCCACCAAACGTGAGCGATAGGAGAATCAATAATTTTGATTGGTATTTACGTACTTCTCTGGTTACGATGGTCGATAAAACTAAGCATTCTTCTTGTTTTTCTCGTTTTTCTAAAACAAAAATGCTTTTTTTAAGTGATTAAATTGATAAAAAATATCAAATATTTATATATAGGTCTAAAACAATTTATGTTAAGATAAAATTTGTAATTTTTTTCTAATTTTCTAGAAGATACTGGGCTAATTTTTAACAATTATGTTCCAAACTACCAATATAGCATATCTTTTTAAGATGAAGAAACTTGATTTCTAATATCGAACACTGCAGATTGATCGCAATGACTCGAAAGCATGAAGTTCTCGAGTCAAATTTTCGGCAGGATGCACGCAAGACTGATGACGATGCACTGTCAAAGATAGGGAAGTGAGGGTCACAAGGAAGTCCCGGAATCGCCTTCGACTGGATGGAGCTCGGCGTCACGCGTAACGAGTACACGCGTGTACGCGTGACTCTCTGCCTATATATGTGACATATTGTTTTCGCGGGTGCACTACTATGTAGGGGAGCTTGTACGGCGCTCGTTTTGCACCTCTTATCCTCCTCACCCTCCCGCTTTCGCATTCACCCTTCCCGGCCTCCGGGGTCGTAGTTTCACGAGTGGGTGTTATTGTGTTACGATGTGTACCACGGAGCAGACTCCTACGATGCTCCATGCCACGGATTTGGGCGCAAACGTTATTATTTTTCGCAATTTGCTAAGCAGATGCTCCCCATTGTGAAGTTGCAGTCGCTCCGTTGCTCGAGAGTTTATTTTCTCGAGTCGTCTCCGACAGTCACCGACATCGCGATATTTTGCCTCCGTTCATGCAGCGAAATGAATTTTTTTGCATGTGAATCCGTGCAATCGTGAAATTTTCGTATCCGTGCAGCGGACATACACGCACGAGCAAAAAGAGATAAAGAAAGAAACAAAGATAGCATAGTATAGGATAAGTATATGTATAGTGAGATAGAAAAGTAGTTTTTCGTTTTAACGCGAGGCGGAAGACAATTTATTTTAAGGACATCGAAAGTAATTCTTTTAATAAAGAAACAATTTTTACATGTTTCTTTATGCAATTTTGTAATATAAACAGTATAGATAACTACAATAAAAAAAAGATAAAAGATATTAAAAGTGTAAATACTGTAAGTACTATCTTTCTTTTCTTTTTTTATAAAACTTCTTAATAATTTGTATTATTTCTATATTTATAGAATCCGTCTTTTTTTTTTCTAAATTTTGAACTTTATTGATTTATTAGTAACTCATATCTGTTATATCGCTTACGAAGTACTGTTCTTGTTTTTTTTTTTTGTACATGGCTTCATCGTCTCAAGTTGCTGTATCCGTACGCACGTGAGCACGAATGGCGCGATCCGCGCCGGAGGCTGAATGTTTAAACCAACTTGCTGGCGTGCATTGTTTCATCGGCATCCCTATCTCGATGGACTACACACGTCGGAAAATAATGATCGCACACCGACCGTCTGCCACCCCTTTCTTTTCGTCTTCTCCTTTGCCGACGTTGTTCACGTTTGCGACAGTAAAGCATTCGCGATAAAAATGCTGCTATCAGCGAGATTGTATGGGTGCGCTTCTTTCTTCTGACCGTGGATAAGAAGATGGTTAAGTATCTAAACTTTGAATTTTTTTGCACTTACCTGCATTTTACCTACCTGCTTTGTGCAAAAGATTATTCTTTTTTTTAAGAAGTCTTGAGATAGATAAAAGATTATAGATTATAGATGAAAGATGTAGATACACTTGTATATAAATAAGTCTGGACTCTAAAAACTTTTTTTATTTATAGTTGATCTTTTTATAGTCGTACGTTCTTCATTTTCGATACAGGTTCAAGAGTAGTAGAATTATGTCATCGCTCACGTATATTGATTCTGTGTTTCTTTCTAAACACTTTTTACGCGTATTATGTGATAACTAAAGTTAATGGTAACGTTATTGAATCGTATCCAGACCCGCTTGGCGCGTTAAACTAGTTTGAATAAACGAAGGGAAACAGACGCGCGCGAGGGAGAGGCAAACTGCGAAGTCGAAGGCGCATACCATGAAGCAGAAGTTTTAACGTTGGTAGTTGTGCAGGCCGGTAAACCCTTTTTCATTTTTCTTGTCAGTCCTTTCCAAACATTCGCTCTTTTCGAAGTTTATCATCATTTCTGTGATCTTCGGCGCCGTTGAAGTTACGGAGAAGCGATACTTTTGCAACTGAGCCGACCGTTTTCTATTCATTTCAATTTCTTGATTCCCCGATAATATACTTTCTTTTGGCAATCAAATATCTAATTATTAATTTGAATAACAAAAACATAAAATATAAAATATAATGAATATATGTAAATATAATATAATTATTTTGTATAAAAAAATTATTTTTATATAAATTTATATACTTTATTGTTATATCTCTTAAAAATATTTTAGTAACATACAATTTTTTCGTGCGAATAACAAAATATTTTCTTTTATATTTTATATAGGTATATACTATGGAAGTGCGAACAGAAAGACCACGGACCGCCGGTCGAATAGCGCCAACCGGAAGAGTAACACCGACAGTGCATCAAACCGGTGGAGGCCGAAGAAAAGCTATACCGGTTCCACCACCGAGAGTACCAACTCCTATGCCTACTGCGAATAATAATCAACAAAGGTAAGTACAGTTTGAAATTATAATTGAACTTGTTTATGTGAGAGGAAATTGACTTTTCAAAATTAAAAATATTTTTATTACAACTATTTTTAAAATATGTATATATATATATATATATATACACACACGATATAATTAATTAATATTACAACATATATATCTTTTAATATTTTGAATGCGATCTCGTATGTCATCTGAATTAGTCGTACAGAAACATCCATGGCAATAACTCGGTCGTCTAATCTGCAAGTTCTCGGAATCTCGTGCAGTGAGGATATATCGAGATCGTGCTTTTCAAACTCGTATAGTCGCTATGGTATCTGACTACACGACTCAACTTCGTCCCGCGGTTTAACAGCGGATTTTACAGCGAGTTTCCAGTCACATCAATTCCTCGCGAGGATAAGTACCATTAAGTGCGCCGCACCAAGGTGCAGTCGTGGATAGCAGTAGCACGGCTCGGGATAGGTACGGCTGATTAAACTCAGCCAGGAAGCGCAAGGTCGTTGCTGCCCACTTCGTTGATCTCCTCCGCCAATCTGCTCCAGCGAAGCGTTAGCTTGTGCAGAACTGGGGATTTGCCCGCCACCACTCGCGGATAATACCACCCCCGAAATGTTAAGCCTTCGTGGTTGGGCGTATTTTTCGGGGTTCGTGTTCGTCAGGCTTGGGATTTTCGAGGGTAGTTTATCGGGACGCCGCAAACTGTGCGCATAACAGTTGAGCTTGATAATTGAAAAGCTAAGTGGATGAAGGTGGATATACGACACAAGAGAGATGATTAGCTTGTACTGACGTGTAACGATTTGATTGGCGATTTTATGAAGAACATGATACATTTTTTAAAAACCTAACGTTGAATTTTATTTGATGTTATATCCAATTTTATTTAATATGAAAAATCCATTATTCGTATATAATACAAAAAAATTTAAGTACAGTTTGCGATAAATTTAAAAATCGATTTTACGCTTTTTTTTCTTCCTTCTTCTTTACGATCTGATGTTCAAGTTTGATAAAGATCGTTCTTGAGTGTGTCACTTAAGCGTACTGTCTAATTAAAGTTCTTCCCGTCTAATTAAGACGCTTTCCTTTTGCGTTGGATCTTGGAAACTAACATCTTAGATAAAAGTCTCCGGTAATAAGCGTCGTCGGGAAAAGCGAAGAAAGAAGTATATTCCTGCGTCTCGTTGTTGATGGTTGATCATCGGCGTTCTGCGAACACTCTTAACGAGTTGCAACGTGTAATTAATTACTACGCAATCACACTTTTTTCCTTCTATAAGCACAGGAACCGTACATAAAGTACATAAAGACGGTAACATACAAGAGTTTTCCTCGATTATACATATTTGCACTAATTAAATCTTAATTAGAAAATTAAATTAAATTTCTTCGAGAAAAGAATAAGAATGAATATAATGTGAAATATTTATCAAAATCGATTTATAATTGTAATATAATATTAATATATTATTTTTTTATTGATTATCTGCGAAAATTTATTAAATTTCTTAACTCTATCAAATAAACTTTTACGAATCTCAAAGCTTGTAGAATTTCATATTCGTAATTATTCGGTTAAACGTGAACACGACGTGTACTCGTTAAAAAACCTTAATCTCAAGCTTACGAAGAGAGAAAGAGAGACAAAGAAAAAGAAAGAGGAATGAATAATGGACCATAGAAAGAGCGGAGGCGAATAGAGAGAGATTAGGGAACTGAAGGTTATCTCGAAAAGTGGTTGTCGTTGCCGGAGTATTCATGAGTCGCTCGGGGCTGCGATATTCCTGCGATTTTGTTGTGTTATTACATTATTGTTATATGTGAATAAATTTATATGTTACTGTTTAATTAGATTGCAAAGTAAAATTTTGCTTGCACTTTACATGATTTTAATATTACTAATTATATCATATTATTATAATTAATGTATCATAAAAAATTTGGTAACATTTTATTTATATATAATACGATTTAGACAAGGACGTAAATTTTATGTAACAATTCTTTTCTAACGATAAAATCAGAAGAAGAATAATCATCATTTTTAGTTATTTTGACAGCTATTATAATATAATATGATTTTTATGATGATCTGTAATTGTTTTCCAACATTTCTTCATGGAATACTTATTGCATCTTTATTTTCATTGATACGTTTATTTTGAATATTTTTGAATTTTTTCTTAAATATATAAATTTTTTTGAAATAATATATTGCTGAACACACCTACAGACAATGCGAGCCTATTAATTACGAGCGAGTGAATATTTCAACCGCAAAAAATATTCGCATCAATGTGAGTTACCGAGGAAAACTGAATGCATAGTGGTTAAATGCTGATCATTGAAATTCTACGATTTTCTGGTTCGTGGTATTTTTATGATTTCCGTAGCATCCCTTTTCCGATTCTCTCTCTCTCTCTCTCTCTCTCTCTCTCTCTCTCTCTCTCGGCGTACGTACATTTCATTAATAGACCTTTTTTTCTGCATTCGCGATCATCCTTCGTAAATATTCGTGCGGCGAAGATTCTACAGATATTCGCAATGAATCCCTGTTCCCCGGGGGATGGACGCGGAGCGAATGGGAGGGGTGGGGTGCGTTAGGAAGTTTGAAGTATTTTTCTCATAAAGCTTTCGAGGTATCTAAAATATTTGCGACGATGCGGATTTCGCTTCGGGATTTTAATTAATTAACGACCCGACACGCTGGCTGGCCCGAACGAACAATTTGGTCAGACGATGCGTGTGGGGGGGTGGGAGGCGATGGTGGTCGGAGATGGGTGGAGGTAAAGGTTCATTAGAACCTCGCGCAGCTTGAAATTCTGTCGACCACAATGTAAATAACTCACTCGTGCTTTATATAAAGCAGAGAGAAGACCTTTGTGCCAAAGAGCCACCCGTATGCGTTCATTAGGCGGTGTTTAGCGTAGTTACACCGGCACATTTTGAACCGTGCCGTCGCGCGTGAACACGTCCGTATCGTGTATTACACGTGTAGATGAATCGTTGAAAACGCATCGGCGCGGCAGAGAGCGGCGAGAGAGTATCGTCCGGAAATGCAAAGCCTCACTGTATCCGTCTGCTCGGATAGTAATTGCACAGATGAAAGGAATCTAGTACAGTATATTAAGTACATACAATATATATATTAAGAACTCATTGAGAGAAGTAGGAGATTGTTCTACAAATTTCGCGATTCTTTAGCTAACGATACGTGAAATAATGCGACGCTTGAGATCGCGATATCTTATTCTTTCCGTGGAAGACGGGAATATAGGATGTAGCAAAAGGTGATCGAGTTACGCGTTACGAATCGTAAGTAGGTATATTTTTCACTGAGGGTACATAATTGCAGGAAGCGGATAAAAAGACGTGAGATATTGTAGATTGCAATTATCATCGCGAATCGGCCGAGTCGCATGATTACCTTGGTAAGAAATACGAAAGACAATAATTCCGATCTCTCAAAGCGATTCTCCAGAATCTGGTACGTCTCCTGGGAATATCGTGACTAACGAACGCCGGTATCACCACAGTGGAATATACGCCAATTAGCTCGTATTTTTCGTCAAAGAGATCAAACCCTTTTCTGTATTAGTACAGAAGCAGAGGTTACGGTCGTAAAGAGTCGTTGGTAGAGACAAAGTAGAGGCAATGTTGGAGATAATATCAAAGGATAGTTAAGCCGTAGTATATATAAAGCGTCGGCGTCAGAGAGCTTTTGCGATTTTTGTACGAGGAAAACGCGCTCTACGTTCTTTTTTGTAAATTTAATCTATCGTGTCATGCTGTTAATTTATTTTTTTATGCTGTTTTTCACAGACTTTTGTAAGGAATTATTTGAGAAAACTTGTTAGAAAAGTTTGTGCGTATTCAGTAAAAGAACTGTAATATCAGAGAGAAATAAAGCGTAGTGATTAGATAAAATGGGTTCGAAGAACTCCGGATAGTAATTTCAATGATAGTTTGCAAGGAACTCTTTCTTATAAGGCAATTTGCTATTTTTGATCATTAATCTTTCCCACATTAAATAATTAAAGCATTAATTTAGATTTAGAAAGAAATAACACAATTACAGAAAAATGTAAATTGTATAATAAATATAATAAGATTTTATTATGTTGTATCTCATAAATAGCGTTTATTCTACCACCATGTTATAATAGATTCACGTTTAATAAGTAATGTTTATTACAATGCTAAAGTCAAATCATTTTATAACATAAGTCGATATGTTTTCTGCATTTATTTAAACTTTATCATCTCAGTTCAATATCCTCTCGCGCGCGATATTTCCGTATGGATCCAATTTGAGACCGGTTGAAAGATTCTGTCACTTGATTGATTTGTCGCGCATGTCGAGAGTTAATTAGCTTCGAATAGGCGATGATAACCTAAAGGTTCTTTAGCTGGCGATTTTAATCAAGCGATTAATCAAGCGATAGCCGAACATTATCAACGTCTATGTATGTGATGATCAAGACCATCTAATAACTTTGGTTAATCGAATTTCTTATGATTTATCTAATTATTTGTATTGCCTTTCTCTTAATTACTCTTATATCAGAAATAATACATTTTTTGCTATCCTTCTTCATATAATTATTCAATACAATTTGACATAATATGTAGTATTTTAATGTTAATCTTTTAATCCATAATATTTATTTTTTTTTTACAATAATACTTTATTAAAAGCTGTATTATCTGACAAGTCTTAACAATTTAATGTCAAATTTTTTCAAGTTATTTCTTGTTCTAATTGGCCTTAATTTATTGAACTCAACAACATAAGTCAATAAACTGATTATAATTGATTATAACTTATTTTTGTATAAAGTATTTCTTTCATGGTTTCTTTCATGGTTTCTTTTCTTTTATTGATTTATATGAGTGTATTCTTATGACATCTGAAGTTATATGTGTTTGATAGTACTTTCCATTTTTATGTTCTTTAAGTTTTTCATAGTAAGTCTTTTTACGATCTTTTAAGAACAATTTGCCTCTTTACGACTCTTGATAGCAACTCGCAGACTTTATAGCACTTGATAGTGATTTATATTTCGTTATACCACGTTCCGTTCGCCGCCTTTTTTCCATCTCGCATTGATCTGCATCAACGAACTCATCGGTGACCGCATGTGCTGTCTGCTTTCGGTTTTTGATGGATTGTGCGAGCACGCACGAGTGCGCTGCCTCAAATACCTCGAGGTGCTTAACGAGGCAGATTTTCACGGGATCGGCTATCAAATGGGAAAACGGATATCCTACTACAAGGATTCGGTGCCACATACGTTCACAATTTAGATTGTGGCGAAATACGCACACGAAAATGGCATATCACATCCGCGACGTGGGTCAAAGACTCGCAGAAATTTTTAACGAAGCCTGGAATCACTTCCACTGTCGGAAGGGAGGGTGACAAACCGCATGTGTGAGAAGTGTTACAAAAATACCGCAATATTCTCATTTTTTTCGATAGTGTTAAATAGTAATAAAAATCGAACGTATGATCTTTCTTCTTATTTCCTTTATTATTCTCAATACGTACATAATGTTAAAAACAATTAAAATTAATATTTTGTAAAAATGCTATATTATTTTTTGATTGAATATTATTTTTATTTTTTGATTTAAATATCTGTGCGTGAAATATAATTAAATTAAAACTCTGTTTTCCTGGGATTGAAAAAGTATTTCATAATATAAAATATTTTTTAAGAAATGTAGAAAAATTACTAGCCTTTGGATTAAATTCTGATATCCGAATTAGGATTTATACAATAATATAAAATCTGCTTTATCGGCACGCGATATACCTGGTGTTACAATAGAAAATGTTTGTTACGCTCAATCTAGCGGCAGATTACAGAACGTGGTTGCAGGGATGCTGCGACGTCGGGACGCCGATGGTGCACGGCGTCTCCGTTGGTAGGCGCCACTTTCCAGAGAGCTGTTGCCTCTGAAAGGGTGCTTTTATCCCCTGGCGGCGCAATCGAAACTTCCCTCTCTACCGAGAGAGATTCATGGTTAAATCAAACTTGCAAACTTGGAAACGTTCGCAAGACTGCTTCGCTAATTAATTAGATCGCGAAAATAACGTGCTTCCGATACCTCCGATATCGTGGAATCGTATCAAGCAGCATAAACTTGAGCGCCAGGTGGATAGTGACACGTTCAATTTTCGCGATGTAGAAGTTTGTCGTTGAGTAATTGAAATTCAAAATGATCAGCTTAATTTCTCGGGTTTTTATAACTCTTAATAAAAAATCTAATCCATTGTTTTCGATCAAATGTACGGTAATGCATCGCTTAAAGCGTCATTTAAATATCGTTGGAATCGTTGGAATAAAATAATAGTAATATAAATCAACGATATCTAACGTTTATCAATTTGCTTCCCGCCAATGCGTTTATCTAACATTCTCAAAAATCATTGCATTTATCCTCGTTGTGAATATTTTATCAGGAGTAGATTGTTAATCTAATGGAAACACGGCGTTAAGAGACCAAGGGGATCGATATGGTGCATTTTCGCCGTCGTTATCGAAGGCTGAGGCCAATCATAAGAAAAGGCATCGTGAGGAAAGGCGAGAGAATCCGCGCGGCTTTAATAGCGCGTGAACGCACTTAATGGAACCATTTGAATCATAATGTGGCCGATCAGGGTCTCGATTGGCAGTTTCCACCCGGGAGATCTCAGACTGCGCGTCTTGCCCTAATCGTCTTTTCAGATTAGAAAACCGGTATCGGTTAATCCTGAACCGTTACGAGGCAATCACCGTAATGATAAAAGATTGATAATTCCAATATGAACGTGCGTGTGTTACATTTCCTTTTATTTCATTTTTATGAAATATATTCTTTGGTGGAAATAAATTATTCATATGTCATTCTGTTTCTCTTTATGGTCACTAAAGTAATATTACGAACGTTTCTCTTTATAATTACGAACTGACTGTTAATTAAATGTTGTTATATAGCATTTAAGTTATATTATTATCAGATTTTAGAAATAAATGAAATTGATGAAAAGTTTCTTAAAAATTTTTGTTAGGGTATATATCTCATATTGAAAATAAAACACATAATGTGAAAGTATATAATTAAATCTGAATTCGAAATATATGATAAAATGTTATAAAAAGGTATGATAAATAGTTTTTTTATTTAAAAATATCCATTTTTTATTTAAAAATATTATAAAATGTTATAAAAAGGTATGATAAATAATTTTTTTATTTAAAAATATTCAGAAGAGAAAATCTCTACGATTCAACTTTGTATTCGATATCATAAATATGGCGATTGTAACTCGTACGATGTAATATAGTCGACGATAATTATTTGTAATTTATTTAATATCCGCGTTTTAACGATGTTAATTAACGCCGATGAGGTCGCCTATCGTCGTCTTCGCGTAATCATCTCTTTTAGATATTAAATCCAGAGTCTCACGACCTCCGATGCCTGTTTCTCTTTCCGTATGATAACAACTTCGATGTTATGACAATTACTGTCTTCCTGTTTCTTCTGTTATTTAATTCGATTCGCTTGATGATCTTCCCTCTCCGTTAATAGCGCAAAAAGTATCATTGTATCATGTTAAATTTTTCACGTAGCATTCAAGAGAGAAAATAGTACACCTTTTTTGAAAATTACGAAGAAAATTTTAATGTTTCTACATATTCTAGATATTCTCGATTGCATTTTAATTATATATAAAATTGCGAATGTTTAATTAACGTTAAGAGATAGATAGGAAATGTATATAGCGAAAGTTGTTGCAGACAAATGATAATGTCGCTATCATAAGAGTTAAATGCTAAATACGCTTAATGAGACATCGATTAGAAACCGTACCTCACAAGTTGATTTGCTTTAATTAGCATGGCCTGCAAATGAAAGAATATTAGTTAATTAAGTGAATCAGATTTGTATCCATGGAAAGTTAATATACTTTTTTTTAAAAAAATTACGTTTTTTTATAATAATATTCTTGCATTAAATTAATAAAATATAATATTACGAGTGACATTATATTTTATTCAAGAATCTTAATTTATTTAATGTTTCAGGATATATCTGTTCCATCAAATTTTAAATTTTCCGTAAAATTCCATAATAAAATTTCTGCACTTCCTACAATATACAACCGAACAATATACACGACAAAATGCATTTTTAATCTAATGGTCTCACAATGTTACGAATTATTAATTCCAGCGTTAAAAGCCTTTTTCGAGATATAAATTGAAATAATCGATCACATAAATGTTTATTAATTTAAATTTTAAAATATTGAGTATCGGCTTAGTTATATATATCGCTAAGAGTAGATTTCAAACACGCAGACAGTGCTTACAAGCGCGCACTATTTGCAGTCGTCGAGATAGCGATCGATATTTCGACCGTGAAGCTCCGTTAATGAGATCGTTTAATTCCACGCTCGCGCGACTTTACGTACGCGCTTACAGGTCGTTACAGCACCCGCTGCTGTCGCCTCAGACTATAATAATGATGCTAAATTACCATCTCTATCTATCGTATCTCCGCTAACCTTTCTAGACAACGAGCGTGGGTGGTTCTGTAACTGATTTTACGCTGAGATTCTTGAATAGAATATGGACGTCGCAGTAGTGGTCAACCTTTGTTTAATATACGGAAGAACTTTGTTGAAGATTCTAAAAACTTGATATCAGTTACAAAATCAGGTACAAATCTAAAAATAAATTAGTTAGACTATCAAAATAATTATGTAGAACAGACTTGTTGTTGGTATATACACAACAAGTTTTTGCAGTATTCTCATCGTGTTTGAGGATCTTACATAATAATTTTAATGGTCTAATAAAATTATTTTCAGATCTATATGTGGCCAAGTTTTTAGATACTTTAGCAAAACCGTTTTTCTTTTGTGTAAATATGAAATTTATTACATAAAATTAAATGTATATAATTATACAAAATTATAAGTATATATATATATATATATATATATATATATATACACAAAATTTTATGCAAGAGATTAAATAACAATAACAATAATAAAACAAGAATAAAAATATTATACACGAGAAATAATATTTAATTTAGGATTTATTGTTAAATGATATATACATCGTATTGTTCGCCTATTTAAGGGCCGATAAGTTGGTCATCTGTAGGTACAGGAAATATACATAAGCGCATAGAGGATGCACACGTGCATGCATAAATGCGCATAGATGTGTCTGGTGCCAATGAGTGTCCACTGTGAATAATCGACACTGCGTTTATCCGCGTTTACCTGCGACGTTGGGTGAACAAGTGGGCGTAGGACATGGATCATAGGATTATCCCGCATCCCCAAGGGATACCTTGTCTAAGGGATATCCTGTATATGTACTCTTCCAAGGCCATCGAGTATTGTCTCGTTGATAAGACGAGAAAATGCTAGTCAAAAAGATTGTTTTTTTAAATTAACTATTGACACACATTTTCTTTTGATTATTGTATTTTTTATGAATTTTATAAACAGCGTAGTAATGATTTTGTCTTTGCGAAAAATTTTGTTTTTGCAATTAAATTCTTTTCTTATAATATTTCATCAAAGAAGATTTATTTTAGGTAAAATGAGGTATTTAAATTTCCTTTAATGAATTATTATATGAATTATTATAAAATTATATATAATTTGTATGAATAATTAAACGGTGATATTGCCTTTCATTTTATCGTTCGTGGAACAATGACCAAATCGAAATACGCGAGACTATACACAGGTGACAAGAATTGTTACAGGAAAAATCTGTAACGGACAGTGTTTAGTGTTTTAATTTTATTCTCTCTCTCTCTCTCTCTCTCTCTCTCTTCCCTTCTCCTCCTCCTCCTCCTCTTCCTTCTCCTCCTCCTCCTCTTTTTCCTCTTCCGCGATATTTACGGTCAATATACTGCGTCTCTAGAGCGAGAGCCTAAACATTTTATTATTCGTTATGCACGTAAATATAAACTGGCTATTATGACACACATGTACACTATATATGGCTTGCCGTCCATAAAATTTGCATGAGTTCGCTTTTCTGTGAATTACGATGTGTAATAACGAAGTACAATAGAAAATCTCGATTGTGAAGCTGTTGTATCATTTTCGCTCAGATTCAAAACGATACACGTTTGTGTCGGCTTATTAATTGTAAGCGATACGGCGTATTCATATTTATCTTGAAATATTGTATATTTATAATTAAAATATTATACGATACAATTCTCTGTGGAACAGAGAATAATATCTACGATATTAACATAAGCATAAAAGGCTATCCTCTTTGTATATTCTGATTAAACAAACAAGATAATATTAAAATTTAATAAAACATTGTCATTTTGTTAAATAAACATAAAGATGAATATTTAGTTGCTATGAATAAGAATATGTGTTTTCAGATATGTGTTCTTACTTATGTCATGTAAGTGCACTCGAAGTATATACGCACACAGTTACTGTAATAATTCTTATAAACTTATTTCTTTTTATATACCTTCGCACTAATTCCTATCTATATAAAATATTTAAATTCATTGTAATACGTTTAGCAAGCGTTTCCTACAATATTTTCTCCGTTGATCGCAATTGCAATAATCTCGAAAAGAAATTGAACTGCACACGTGAGTCCAGTTATTACTTTGGATATATTCACCTTCGAATAAATTAACTCTGTTATCGGCACTATCGCTATCTCGAGCGTTGGTGTTGCATACGTTTTAACGATGGTGTAATTAATTAATCCCCAAATGGCGTATTGCGGTGCAAATAGTGGAATTACGGAAATTATGTACCGGTGCGTCAATATCAGCTTGCGGAATGCGCCTTCATGTACTTAACGAGACAACGTGCGCGAGTCTGCCAAATTCAGAATGCGGTGGTATAACAACGTATCGACCTGCCGGATGTATATTTGTGTCGAGTTGTTGCAAGAGAGATACTCAATACGAGATATACACAATAGTGATATCTCTCTGATATCCCTTCTCGCCATTTCCACACAATACTAAACACTCTCTTGCATCATTTACCTCATATAATCCATAGTTTTTTGATTTATTTAAAAATAAAAAAATATGCTATCTCGTTATGTTTATAAATAATTAAAAATATAAATGAAAAAAATAGTCTTGCTGAAATACTTAAAATTTATTAATCAAATAAATGAAAATAATTTTGTAACATGTTTGCCTGCTTTTGTAGTAAGTAAGTAAAGTATAGTAAGTAAAGATAATAATTACAAAAATTTGTGATTCTAGCAACTAAAATGAGTGAGCGTCCTGTAAAATTATTTTGATGAGCCAACAAAATTATTTTTGGATCTGTATCTGGACAAAATTTTAGATACTTCAGCAAAAACCCATGTTCTTTTACCCATGTAGAGGTTGTCATACATATGTATACATAATATAGCTTCGTGATTCGAGATTCGTGTTCTCCTTCGATATAACGATTTCATGCGATTCCAAGCTGTAAATACGCGCTTTGCGTGTGACAAGCGCGCGTTTATTCGTTATTTTATCGTCATCGACAGCTACGGTGAACAATGTGTCATTTCGAAATGACAGCGACGCAATGGTGCATTGTTCGTACATTTTCATCTATGGAAATCCAAGAGTTGACCTTCGCTTCTCGCATGTTTAAAATT
Organism: Pogonomyrmex californicus; assembly: GCA_024349325.1. Lineage (NCBI taxonomy): Eukaryota > Metazoa > Arthropoda > Insecta > Hymenoptera > Formicidae > Pogonomyrmex > Pogonomyrmex californicus. The sequence goes on from JAECZD010000083.1 coordinate 47,163, forward strand.
TCTCGTGAAGCGGTGTCTTTGTCATTTTTATCATTAGATTCCCGTTGCAATATGCGTAAATATCTTTTCTCCGGTTCACCGAATGGAAAAACAGATTAGCTCCAGTTTCATTATTGAAACTGGATCCCGGAGTATCGATAATGAGAGACATAGTTATTACTCATACGTAGTGTTACCGTTACTGGCGATTCGTAATTACTTACGGACATACTTCATTAATCATCATCGACTTAATTTATATGCAACCACTGTTACTATTTTTTCAAGTAGGCATGCACGGATTTAATATATCTCCGTCAGCTTTCGATAATATCGATATACCGATATAACGATGCCCGAGTCCATCTTTAGAAGTATCATAAAATCAATTCGAGATCCGGCTGAGAGATACATGTGCGATAAAGGCGTATCAATGAGTAGGCAGAAAAGCAACGAATAAAGTAGCTCCGTTCTGTCGCGGGCGAGTAGGATCGTAGCAAGTCGGCGATCACGATCACGCTCACGAGTCGACGATAAATCTCCTTCGACGCTCACAATCGCCACTCATGGCGGCGATTTGGCCGGTGTCGCGGGACATCATGGACCCCAGGGTCCCTGGAGGCGCCGAGCTACATCGGCGGCAGGAATGTAATGCGGTCCACCATGTGGAATGCTCATGGACTCGGAGGACGCGTGTCTCACTCTGATGTTGATGGATAAGTGGCTCGCGTTCCGCTGATGTGCGATTTGTCATCGTACAGTTGATGCGCGTGCACGTTGTTGTTCTTTATGTCCGTATCCGTGTATCTTACTATTTGAGATAGACGCTGCCACTAGACTCTCGGTTCTGTGCTCGTGCACGTATCGCCGCGATTATCGCGTCCTCAGGTAAAGAGACGACGATACCTAGGTGGCGAGAGGTTTTTTTCGATGGCAATGTAGATACCGAATTCTTGAAAAATCTATTAAAATATGAGGACATTTTAATACATTTTATACGTTGATTCAAAAGATGAATTATTTCAAACGTTTAGTGATGATGAAAGACTATGATGAAATTTAGAAAAGTTGAGATTGGCATTATATTTAAACATTACAACGTGCGAAATGTATTTTGTAATTTTTTTAAAGGTTCAATATTTTTAAGAAACGATCAACATGAGATAGTTCTAAAGAGAGTTGCAGTTAGAATTATTATCACTTTCGTAACGATATACGTTTATATTTCGTATCAATGTAATACACGACGATACTTTGAAATTTTCATACATCCGATAGAAAGAATCGAGCACGGCACGTGGATAGATTTCGTCAAGGAGCATATCCCCTGTGAGGCTTGACGCGAAACGGTGCCCTGTACAAGAATCTCAATTATTCATGATGACCCGTGCGCTCGGCTCTCCAGTGTACCCTTCACACGCGCTATATCGTCGCACCATGCAAAGCAGAAACCCTCCGAGGACTCTGCCTCCCGTTCGTTTCCTTTTGTTCTCTCCCGCGAGCGAATAACGATCGTCCGTGAAGCTATTCGCGCACATCCGAGGCTTGCTTTACGTGCCAGTGAAATATCCCAAAATTATACGGTAATATCTGGCGGCGACATAAACGCACACACGTGCACACGCACGCAACGGGGTTGTTCCTGAGGGAGCGTCACCTGTGCAACGAAGGGAAGGATACGAAGATGCGAGGGCATCTCTGGGGATCTTCGTTTCTTCCTTCCTTCCCCCTCCCCCTCCTCCCCTTTCCACCTGCGGTGAACATTTTCATAAACTCCCTCATAAAGCACACTTGCATCCCGCCATCCCTCTATTAAGTGTAAAATGGATACATTGGCATTAATTACGCCTGAATGGAACCGCGGGAGCGGTTTCGTAACTTTCCGCCAACAATTCTGAAATGCCAACAAGTGGGAGGATCAGGATCGGAGAGGAGTGAAGGATGAAGTACAGTGCAGTTGCAGAATGCAACTACGATGTCAAACAGACATTGCATTGCGAGTAAACTACGAGTAATATGACGTTTGTTCACTTTATGCGTACACACTTTCTAGACATTTTTACACTTCTTTTTTCTGTTTTGTTTTAGTCGCAACAGTCATGTACCTTTTATTTTAAGCACAAAAACATGAGAATGCACAACTGAATATGACAGTTTTATAATTCGGAAGATTATATGACATTTTATTTTTTATAACGAATTTTATTTTCTTTTTTAAAGTAAATTAAAATCACGACACACATTTATATTTTTGTATTATATTTTGTTTATATTTTTATATTTATATCATTTATTTTAAATAAAAAAAAAAAGAGGAGAAAATCCGAGATGCTAATTCTGTTATCACAAAATATGTAGTTCAATATGTAGAATATAACTTTGAGAATTAAATCAAATAAATTGAAATGAATTTTTGTTTGAAGTTTTGGACAGCAAAAGCGCAATGGTATTAGCATCTGTCAAAAATCTTGCACTTAAGTAAGCATTGGATATTAATCAATGAAATCGTGCCACTGAATTAATTCGCTTGCGACAGAGGAGAAAAAACGAACAGCTCTGCTCTTGTAAATGGTTCCATCCTATAAGCAATCAATGAATATGAATGATTATATAGTCTTTGTACTTTGTCTCACAGAACCGTATATATGTACATTATAATTTTTATCTATTTATTAAACATATCAAATTTTTCTCTGGAACTATAAAACTTTATACATAAATAATAACGATAACTAACAACATATTATATTATTAATAATTATACGTAAAGAATTATTATAAGATTTTAAATTATTATTTTATATATAATTTCAGCTAAAATTGATTATTAAACATTTTTCTTCACTTTTATAAGTTTATTTTAAGATGAATATGTTATTAATCTTCTAACTGCAATTATAAAATATTATTTATTTTAAATATTTATTTTAATTATCATGAATAGCTTGTAAAGATGATATAATTAAGGCGTTATTGATTTACGTTGATGTACAAAAATAGTCACTATAACAAATTTACGGATTGTTTCGGCCTTTCTTATATTTTATGATGCGAACTGCTTATATGGCTGTCTACTGTTTTATGGGAGACATGACGAGAGGGAATTCGTTCGAAGTGCGGTAATGAAATGTCGTTCCTAAGATGCCATTGGACGACAAGACAACGCACTTATAGGATTCACAGAGATATAATCAAGAGATTATATGCGAATATGCACTTGTGCTACGATACGCGGAGAGGCAACTAAATACTTACAGAGACGCCTATGCAGGCTTACTTATGGACATTTATATCTTTCTTTAGGAATTCAAGATATACTGAATGCCGCGTAATGATCATCATAAAAATGATTTTCAACGTTGCGGATTTTGCAATTTCTTTTACGCAATCTACTGAGATTGTTCAACACTGTGAAAAGTGAACATTGAAAGATATAATTACAACTAATTTTACACATTATCTCTGTCGATTAGACATCTAATTATTTTTAATTTTTATTTATTTGAAAAGACTTGTAAATAAGTTTTTTTTATCGTTTATAAATAGTAATGAATAAAAAATATTCTGATTAACATAAATATTGCCTAGTTCTGAACTGTATTACATATGAAATGTACGATGTACAGAGATGTCTGTACAACTATGAGGTATGCATACGCGAATAGTTTTGCAACAAAAAATACAAATTCCAGCATTGCGTGCTCATACCACGTAATATCGAATTTTCGTATTGAAATTTAATACACGGTAATACCTCGAAATTCTCGGCGTAGGTGTAGGATTAAGCCGAAAACTGGAAGGTAGTTTATGCACACCAAGAATTCCATATCGTTATGAACAATTGCGGAAAATTTAGAAAACACACACACACACACACACACAAATATATATATATATATATATAAAGACATTTATTATCATAAACATTCGCAATGTGTTATTTTATGTATTTTTTTTATTTTTTATGTATTATTTTATATGTTATTTTTTTATGAATTATTTTATATATTATTTTTTAAGCATTTATCTTGAATATATATAAAACATAGATTATATAAAATAAAAAAAATAGATTATTAGAACATCTAAGATCTTATTTGCCAAGATTGCTTATTATTATTATTTGTCGTTGAACATATTCTCGGCTTATTATATTGAAATGTTTATTATTTTTTTATGTTCTGAAAAATTTGTATGTAGAAATAGTTTTACCAAGTTAAATGATATTCTAAGAGAAATTTTAATTTTATTATAATTTATATATTATACTTTAGAAAATATTTTTTAATTAAATTATTTTTTTGCAATTTGTTCGGACATTTAGAGAAAAATCGAGAAAAGAAAAACTGATATTTTTTAATCAGAAGAAACCCAAAGAAACATTGCAATCAGATTTTATTTTCTATTTTATTCTTTGAATTATCAAAAGCTTTCAATATATTTTGAAAGAAAAATGTTTTCTTCACATCATTTTAGGTAATAATAACAGCAAGCGTATCATGAATGCGAATAGATATCGGTAATCAATCTTGGGATTTTTGTTGCTAAGAAGTTTTTTGTTTTTTTTGTCGGCTTTATTCTTGTAATATGTGAAACAGATGATCTGCATAAAGCATAATGAAATGACGAGGAAAATAGGTTTCTTCGAATAGAGAATATTAGTTTTCGTTAAATAATTTTTGATTGCGCAATATACAAAATATTTTTTTTTTATACAAAATTTAAAAATAATCGTATACTGCTGTATCGTAAATTGTTTTAATGGATGCTGCAATTGATAGCGGTCGATTCGTAATTGCGTTTTCCTTTGGGAGTTTCTCATTAAAAAAGCAGCGTTTCCTAATTCTCGCTCATCCTTCGGGCTGCCCTTCATTAACGCGGTGGGATCCATCGTCGTCGGAACAAGTCGATACTTGTCGTGCCTCCACAATTAACCAAATTAACGGGCAATTAGTCCGGGAAGCTCAGCACTCGAATAGCACGGGAGCCAGGGTTTACCTGCCATCCAGGAGCCCATCTTCCCTTCTTGAGCCACGTCATCCACCACTCGCCGTCAATTTCTATCCGACGTTCCATCATCTCGGGGCTAAAGTGTCGATCGAATTACATTACGGCTTGTAGACCCGAGAAGGACGCCTTCCCGTGTTGCCCTCCGTGCCTTCCTAAGTCGAGGACCCTATTGCATATGAATATAAGTGTATTATCATAATATCATGCCGAGGGGTGGCTCCTCTTCTGGTTGGCTGCCAGGGGGATAAAATCTCTGGAATCGCGAGGGATAGGCGAGGGATAGAAGTTCACTTTTACAGGATGTATACGGACGAAAATCCCGATGCGTATCTGCCGGAATGCAGAATCGCGTCGGAGGAATGCGGCACCGAATGAGCAAGCATGCGCACGCGACAGAATCTGAAATATCGCAGTACACCGTAATACGTAATATGAAATTTGATATCAAATAGAACAATTTAGATAATATAAATATACTACATATGCTCACCGTATTTAAAATTTGATATGTTCTACTTTATGCGGGCAGTTTCTTTTCAACGGGAATTCAATTGGGCGCGATATATTTTTAAAATTTATTAATTAATTTTAATTATAATAAAATGAAAAAATTTGTTGAAGTAAAATTTTACCTTGGAGATAAAATACAATGTCCATTTTTATTAAAATAAAAGCCTGTAGCCTTTTAATGGCTCATTAGTAAAAGTCTCTCCTCAAATTTAATAGATGACATTTCGCGCCATTTAATCTATGCTTAAAAATCGAAATTATGAAGAGCTCTATTAATGTCACTACGATAATGTGATGCAACCAGATTCAATTAATGTCAACGAAATGAGTATTGTATCTCTGACGTACTCGCTTAATTATCCTTTCTACGTCGATCCTATGGTATACATAGTGCCAGCGGTGCAACCAAGGGAATTGATTATCTCTCCCCGGGAAGCAGTTCTTCGAGCCGCTGACAATGCCATTCACGTCTCGATCAAGGTGTCTGTATTTATCCGCAGCCTGTTCGGATTTGTCCGTCAATTAACGAGCGCGCTTTAATTAATGCCAGCTCCATTGCGGCGTTGTGAGCTTGTTGGGATATAATGTCAAAGATTGACGATCTTCCTAGGAAGCCGAGGAAGAGTCGATCGACCGTCTATGATGACGAGCGTATCGAAGCCAAGAAAATAATATAGAATAGAAACTTGAAATTTTAACCCTAAGACTTTTTTTATGACAATTATGAAACTAATTAATCTAGAGACTGATTAATTTAAAGACTCTTTCTGTCTCTTTCTTCTCACGAGTATTTGATATAATTTTAAAGTATAAGATTAAATAGATATTTGACGTATCTTTGAAAAACAAAATTTCATTAGCGCTGATAAATAAAGAGGGGCATACTTTATTTACAAATAATTTTTTACTACATTTAACAAATTGCTGTACTTAAAATTAAAAACTGTTTATTAAAAATTGTAAATTTATCAAAAATTATTTTGAACATAAATAAATTCATGAGACCATTTAAAGACCTTGCAATGCATTTAAAACAAAATTTCAA
>JAECZD010000083.1:58706-84082 GCA_024349325.1 Pogonomyrmex californicus
ATTTTATGTTTCTTTTGACTCTTCAGGAACGTACTCTCCCTGCTCTATTTGCTCTTTGAACTTCAAGTAATCTCTCTTACGATCAAAGTGTTTCACCTGCGTAACAGTTGCATAGAAAACTTGTTAGATAATAAAAAAAGTTCTAGTTTTTATCAATATTAAAAATACACGAGATTTATAAAAATTCTTTAAAAATGTCGTCAAGGCATATTATTTGTAACACTTACCCATTGAGATGGACAGAATTTTTCATATTGTTTCCTAAATTCCATACATTCTGCTTCAGATTTATTCTTGTCAAGGCATTGCCAATATTCATCTCTACGACTCCAGCAATTCAGACGATCTTCTTTGTTTGGAAAAGACATTCTGTAATATAAGAATATAAAAAAATATTAAACATATGTTCATCATTTTTCATATTATTACTTATCTTGTAACTACATCTTAGTTTTTGTTTATATAAAAATGTATGTATATAATAAATTTAGACACTATTAATTATAAATATATAATATACATTTTCATATGTATAATATGTTTAATATAAATAATTTGAATTAATTTTCACTAGTAATTTTAAATACTATTTTAAATACTATTTTAAATACTATTTCAACACTAATTTTGTGATAACAGATAACATGTGATAATTTAATAATAATAGACATAATAATTAATATAATAATTACATATAATAATTGTGTAGTTATAAGAGCAATGTGACACTCAATTAAGAAAATTCAATATACTTACCTATAATATTTATTCTTTGTACTAAAGCAACTCTAGCAAAAATTCACTCACTCACTTTTAAATTACTATAGAGTTAATGCTCAACAAAATGTAAAGTTGTAAAATAAAATATAATAAAAACAAACTATTTAATTATTTCAAACAATTTATCTCAAATATAACAAAACTTTAACAATATGAATATAAATTTTTATAAAAAATATCTTTAAAATTTTAATAAAAAATAATCAATTAACACTTTCCTAAATATAAGTAATATTGAAATTTAAAACACATTAAATAAGTTTTTCAGTAATATTTCATTTTTAATTTAAATATAAATAAAAAATTATTTACTTAGTATTGTTTATTCTTATAAGAAAAAATTATAAATAAAAAATATAAATATAATGTTAAATATCGAAAAAATATCCTAATATTCACAATCCAATATATATAAAATATATAAAAAAATTCCAAATTAGTAAAAATTATATCTCATATGTGCTTATTTCAATATTTTTAAAATTAAATTATACAACAGTAAATATTGTATGTGTAATGAAATAAAAAAATTTAGAAAATAAATAAATAAATACAGCATACATTTCGTTAAGGAGGTCACATAGATTCTCGTTACTATTGCTCACTAACGAGCTCTCTAGTAAAGTGAACTTAAAATTTATTTTTGATCGTGCAAAAATAGATTTTCGAAAGCACATATCATGATCCGCGATTACGTAATTAACTTCAAAAGAAAAATTACACAAACTTAGTAAAAAAAATTAAAAATTATAAGTGTAAATTATAAGTGTCATTATATTAATCCGATTAGATAAAAAATATTTAGGAAAAGGTAAACTCATTTTTTACATATATAGTACGCGTATAACCTTAAAATTTTTTCTCAAATATTACGCAATTTTGGCAGATTCATTCGAACATTGTAACGTGTTACATATAGAATGATTTTCCTTTCTCTTGAAAAAACATACTAATATGCAAATTCACTGAACACGTGCTCGTAAATATTTAAACTTACAGATCGTGAAAGTTCAACTAACCTGAACCTTAATCGTACTAACGACGTGAGAAATAATAACAATATTTCGTGCTATCTCGCTATAAAGCAATCATTTATTTCCTTTTGTTTAGTTCTGCGATTCAATTTAAGTAGAGAATTAATATTCGCTATACTGTCAATGATTCCTGTCAATGATCAGAAACCACTTGTCATTCATTGGGCCGGTTTCATTCGTCCTGCATGATCTAACCTGTATAATCCATCTCATTTGTATAAATTTTATTCCTTCTTTTGTAAGTAACAACGTAAGATTTTTGATAATTGTTTGACAATGCATTTTGACGTTAAATTTAAAATTATGAATTTAGGGAATTAAGGAGAGATAATTAACGCATGAGATTAAAGGAGCAATCAGATCCGTTTTCCAATTATACTTTCTATACTTTTATATACTTACATTGGCTGCGTTTAGCAGAAAGCAGATCAGTGAGCGCTCAGTGATTTTTCAATATAATTTTTCTATTGATCCTTGCCTTTAGATCTTCGTTGAATATAAGTGTAGAAACCAATCATAATAAAGAATCACTGAACGCTCACTGATCTGCTTTCTCTGCTGAACGCAGCCATTGGTATGTTCCTTTTGTGCTTTCATATCGTGAATATGTGTTCGCTTGAAAATGTTTCGTTTATTCATTGGCTGCGTTTAGCAGAAAAAGCAGCTTTGCAACTGTGTAAAGTCCTTTAATACGATTGGTTTATACATTTAGATCCACGAGGAGATCCAATCTTATCATAGATTTTTACAACAGTTGCAAAGCTGCTTTCTCTGCTGAATGTAGCCATTGGACATAATAAAATATTAAAAGTACGCTTTATGAGGGGAACCGAGACTTTACATATATGCATGTGTACGAATAAGTCAAGTAGATGCGAACGTATTCAGAAGTCATCATGGACCCTGATCTGTTGTTATTAATAATATGGAAGCGATGGCAAAAGTGGAAGAAGATGAAACAATCTTAACAACATAAAATTAGACATAATATTTAGACATAAATTAGACATAAATTAGAAAAAGCTCATCATAGAATGTAGGTACATTCGATATTCGCGAAAGATTATTACAAGGTGACACTGACAATCTGACAATCAAGTAAAGAAATGGAATTTGAAGATTACAAAATGCTCTATAATTATTGTAGAATGTCTATAGAAATGTTCAATCAGTTGTTAGATATTGTTGGGCCACGCATTAAAAAACATTATAAATTAATTAATATATATATATTTATTACTAATTAATTCGATATGAAGCTATTTAATTAATTATTATTATATTAATTAATTAACTTACTCTGATTTGATCTTTATTTATTTTGCTGAAAAGTTCTAATTATTCTGATTATTCTCTATATGTGTATGTTTCTTCCAAAAAAAAATTAGATCAGCGTAATAATAATAGCATAAACAGCATAAAGTAACTAGACGGAATCTGATGTTCAAGTGAAACGATGTGATTGGCGCAAGTTACACTTACGCAAGTTACGCCGCATGTGACGGCACCCTTAGAGGACAATGTGTTTCTGACTGCACCAATTAATTTCAATTAAATATTTGATATTCCGATAGGTGATCCACTGAAAAATTCCCAAACACTATTCGATAAATGGATGTAAGATTGAAATGTTTTGCGTAGGAGAATACGCGTAACGTTTCTGATTGGCTATTATATTCATATGATATATGATGTTTTCCTTATGTATGCTCCACATGAACTACATGGGATCAATTATATTTCTTGAAAAGAGATAAAAATTACAAAAGTAAGAAAATTTAAAGTATCTATGACTTCATATGTAAAAATTTGGAAATTCCTCATTTTTGTAATTTTGTCAAGTACACATTCGACCTCCCTGGCTTCGCCATCATCGCAAGAGAAATTTTTTGCGATCGCGGTGTATGCATGCATACATAAAACGCATGTCCTCGGAGCACCTCGAATCGGAGTATTAACAAAATAGCGAAGTGAGTGCGCGCGCACACGAAAGACAGAGAGAGAGAGAGAGAGAGAGACGTATGTGTCTCGCGTGTGTGATCGAAGTGTATGCTACTCTGCGGTGCAGAAAAGGAGTAAGAGTAGTCGTGTTCCTCCGCACCGAGGGCCGACGGCCGGGCGATGCTTGCATATGTCTAGGTTCGGTGATATTCAGGTTTGGTGTGTCAAACAGGTGAAGAAGGCGGCTATTGCCGCCGTTACCCCTTCCTCCCCCTCCTCAACAAGCTCCACCGTCGCTGCTACTACCACCGCCACCGCCATCGTCGCTGCCGCCGTCGTCGCCGATCTTACGGCGGTGTTGAATTACGAGAACGTAGCCAATCGCTGCAAGCTGGCTGCCGTGAGCATAACGCATCCGGACGAGATCGACGTGATCAGGGGAAACGAAATCATCATGACGGACATGGCGGCTGCCCCCGCCGCCGTCGCTGCTGTTGCTGCGCCTGACACGCAGAGGCGGGCCAATTTTTCGGCATTACCAGTCGGCAATCCGAACGGCGTCAACAAAATGTCGTCGAGCCTCGCGAACGCAAAACCCGGCTCCGCGAAAAAGCTCGTCATCAAGAATTTCAAAAGTAAGCAACAGGACGCAGCGCGTGAATTGATTCCGACCTAACCTCAAACGTCAGCTGCTGCATCCCACGAGAGTAGCAGATAACGGCATTGTTTCGATTTTAATTCTCGTTCTTTGTTTCCCTTTTTTTTTTCGTTTTCTGATTGTTTTTCTTATACATTCCGAACGCAGTCTCTAATCGTTTGACGCAATTTATTTCGTGAATTTAGGTATGGGAAAAGTCCTCTGGCAAAACGACATAACCTAATTCATAAATCGAGATAATTCGACAAATCGGCCTTCCCGGCATATTTCACGTCATCAAGTATCGCAATTGTTGCATTTAATTGCAACGTTTGATGGTATTTATATGAAAACACACTGATGCGCAATAAATGTCTATTTATAGATGATACATTGTTACAATAATGCAACAATGTGGGAATTTATAAATGGAGACTTTGATTTGACATTTCGCCTTTCTCGCGTCTGTGTATAACGCGACGTAATAATTACATGATCATTAAACAATATTAAAAAGCAATATTTTAAAATTAGGATTAAATAAAGAATTTAAGGATTTTTTTTATATACATAAAAATTTATATTGTATACAACTATCATATATTGTATAAAATTTCTCATTAGTTTTTATAAAATTTTTTAAGAAAAGCCTCCAGACAAAGCTTGAATGTATCAAACTTTGTTTTGTTACTTTATTTATTTCTCAATGTAATAATACTTTTCTTATAGATAAACCTAAGCTACCAGAGAACTATCAAGAACAAACATGGGAAAAATTACAGGAGGCTGTGGTTGCGATACAAACCAGCAAAAGCATCCGATATTCTTTAGAGGAACTTTATCAGGCAGTTGAAAATATGTGTAATCATAAAATGGCATCAACACTTTATACAAATTTGACTATTCTGACAGAATCTCACGTAAAGGCTAACATTGAACAGTTTCTGGCCGAATCTATGGATAGACATATATTTCTAAAAAAGATGAATGAATGTTGGCAATCACATTGCAGACAAATGATAATGATCAGGAGCATATTTCTCTATCTCGATAGAACATATGTTCTACAAAACCCGAGCATTTCATCGATATGGTAATGAATGTTGTTGAAGATAAATCTCATAATCAATTCTTATATATTTCATTCTTGTTTCAGGGATATGGGACTACATCTATTCAGACTTCATATTGTATTGAATAATTTAGTGCAAACACGTACAGTTGAAGGTCTTCTCATGCTCATAGAAAAGGAACGACAAGGTGACACTGTAGATCGAACACTCCTCAAATCGCTATTAAGAATGTTGTCGGATCTACAAATTTATCAAGAAGCTTTTGAAACAAAGTATGTTGATTTTAAAATTATTTCTCTTGACGCAAAATATTGAGTTTTATTAATAACAAACTACTTTGCCAAATATGAATTTGTTGTATATATCATTTGTTTTTCTATTATTATATTTTATTTTTGTTACTATCAATATTATAATATGTATCAATATTATAACATGACTTTTAATGTACAATTTATTTTTTTTATTCAGGTTCCTACTGGCTACAGAAAGATTATATGCTGCTGAAGGTCTGCGGTTGATGAATGAACATGATGTTCCTGAATATCTGGCTCATGTGGATAAACGTTTGCAAGAGGAAAACGAGCGACTGTTACATTATCTCGATACATCAACTAAGTAAGTTTTATTAATATATATGTAATTTTAACATATTAAACAAATATTAAACAAATATTAGAGGATGAATTAAATTTCATGTAACTAAATAATTCATGATATTCTTTTCAGATGGTCACTCATACACACCGTAGAAAAACAATTATTGTCTGAACATATTACTAGTATTTTACAGAAAGGCTTAAGTGGATTGTTGGATGAAAATAGGATTAGTGATTTATCATTACTTTACAACTTATACAGTCGGATAAAAAATGGCCTTGTGGAGCTTTGTTTGAATTTTAATTGTTATATCAAAGTATGTTTTTTTTTTATTAACAGTCGATATATATATATATATATATATATATATAAGATTATAATAATGTTTTATATCTTTTCAGAAAAAAGGCAAAACGATAGTTATAGATCCCGAAAAGGATAAAACGATGGTACAGGAGTTGTTAGATTTCAAAGATAAAATGGATAATATAGTTAATACATGCTTTCATAAAAATGAAAAGTTTGCAAATAGTTTAAAAGAAGCTTTCGAGGCTTTTATTAATCAAAGAGCAAACAAACCAGCAGAATTAATAGGTAATATATACATATTATAAGTAATACATAAGTAACTATATTAATTTTAAATATATTGAAATACAATGCAAATAATTTAAAAAATTGCAATTATATTAGAAAACTAGAGTAGTAATTGAAAATCCTAATTCTTGAATATAATGCAAACAAAATTGAAAATAATATATTTCTGATTTCAGCTAAATTTGTCGATTGTAAGTTACGTGCGGGTAATAAAGAAGCAACAGAAGAAGAATTAGAGAGATTATTAGATAAAATTATGGTACTCTTTCGGTTTATTCATGGAAAGGATGTTTTTGAGGCGTTTTATAAAAAGGATTTGGCCAAACGTTTGTTAGTGGGAAAATCAGCTTCTGTAGATGCTGAAAAGTCAATGTTATCTAAATTAAAACAGGAATGCGGTGGTGGATTTACTAGTAAATTAGAAGGAATGTTTAAAGATATGGAACTTAGTAAAGATATCAATATTGCGTTTAAACAGGTAAGACAAATAATTATATATTATGAAATAATTTTATATATGTATATCAAATTTTGATTGTAACTTACAAAAATATATATATATATCTCATATGTAACATGTAGTATGTATATATATATATATATATATATATATATATATATATATATATATATATATATACATACTACATGTTACATATGAGATATAAATTAATGTACAAATATATTTTGCATTTATTGTTTATTGACTAAACTTACAAAATATATTATTTAAAATATTGGTTCTGTCTTTTAGTATGCAGGAAACTTACAGAGTGAATTATTGGCAAGTAATCTAGACTTAACTGTATCTATACTTACTATGGGATATTGGCCTACATATCCAGTCATGGAAGTTACTCTACCAATGGAGATGGTACAGTATCAAGATGTATTTAATAAGTTTTACTTGGGTAAACATAGCGGTAGGAAATTGCAATGGCAACCGACCTTAGGACATTGTGTATTAAAAGCGTGGTTCAACCAGGTATTGAAAAACGCAATGTTGTTTATATATGATATATAATTATTGACTAATACACAAATATTTTGTATATAAAAAATAGGGTAATAAAGAGCTACAGGTATCCCTATTTCAAGCATTGGTTTTAATTCTATTCAATGATAGTGATAATCTTTCGCTGGAAGATATTAAGGCAGCTACAAACATCGAAGATGGTGAATTAAGAAGAACATTGCAATCTTTAGCGTGTGGAAAGGCTCGTGTTCTTCAAAAAAATCCACGCGGTCGGGATGTTGCTGATAATGATAGATTTGTATTTAATGCTGAATTTACAAATAAACTATTTAGGATTAAAATCAATCAAATTCAAATGAAAGAAACGGTACTTATATATATTTTAAACATTTTATATATATATATATATTCATATATAAAACTGATATTATTTAAGAAGAATTTAGTGTCTGTTTACACACATAATATGGAATTTTTCCATTTTTCATTTTTCAGAATGAAGAACAAAAAGCAACAGAAGAGAGAGTTTATCAAGATAGACAATACCAGATAGATGCTGCTATTGTCAGAATTATGAAAATGCGAAAAACTCTGACCCATAATCTTCTTATCAGTGAGCTGTATAATCAATTAAAGTTTCCTGTAAAGGTATATATATATATTTTTTTTTTTTAATAAGAATTAAGCATATTTAATGTGAAAATCTAATCTTATGATTATTCGAGTCTTTGAAATAATATTTGTGATCTTAGAAAAATAATAAAAATAATAGTTACATTTAAAATAGTCATATAATATAATGTGAAATTCTAATACCATTTGTCATTTATGTCACTTCATAAAATATTTTCCTTTTTTAGCCTGCAGATTTAAAGAAACGGATCGAGTCTCTTATAGACAGAGACTACATGGAACGAGATAAGGACAATTCAAATCAATACAATTATGTTGCGTAACCTAAAGCAAATGCCAAAGTTACATTGACTCACAAAATCGACGCTGATTTTTCTAGCAAATTGAATCTATCGCCATTGGTGTTTGTCTATTGTGAATGTGAATGAATTATGATTCAAACGAAGGATTATATAACCAATCTGACTGTTGGGGATAAAGTTGTAGCGTTTGTGATCAGTTCGTACAAAAGGAAAGAAGCAAAGAAAAAAAACTCAGTTCAGTGAATTTCCCCGTTTCGGTTTTTTAGTGCATAAGAAACATTGAATGATTGCAATCCTCTTTTATCAGTGTTGTGTTATTTCTGAATTTTGCAAAATAAGAGACACAGGACCTTGGATATAAAATAATCTTGATGACGTCCTAGAATATAACAATTTTTTATGCAATACAGTTTTTCACAACATACAATTAAGAGGATGTAATAAAGAATACAAAATGTATACATATTGTGACACTACCATGAAAATAGAAAGTAAGAGTGCAATTGCAATATAAATTAATTAATTCAAAAAGAACACAGTACAGTATTTATAACAAAAATAAAAGAACATATTATGTCTATATATATATATGATATCGTGGTTCTTATCTTTGAAATCTATAGATTATTTCTGCTATATCTCTTTACTTCATGTTTTTAAAAAGAATTTTGACATTTCCCATGTTCTTTAGAACCATGATAATAGAACTTCAAACACATTGCATCTTTATATTAGGCAAAGTATGCGAATTTGTGATTTAATTAATAGTATAATCCAAGATGAAAACTTTTGTAAAAAGTGTCCAATTTATTTTAAATCGAAGCTCTAACTACATAACGGCGAAATGATGTAAAATAAATAAGATTTCAATAAGCAAGAAACTACATGATGTATATGAATCGCAATTGTTATTAAAAGAATATACATACATCATCATTACCAAAAAAGTATGCTAAGAAATGAGAGTAAATGATCATTCAATGGCTTGTTAAATTGTTTCATGTCCATGTATTTATAAAATAGATTAGTAAATAATACATTTTACGAATGCAGAAATGTTTACTGACAAGAATGTTCAGCTTATTTCAACAGACTGCTCACTGAGAGTTTTAACATAAATCTGTTAATCATCAAATACAAACGCAGTTATGTAAATGCATACCAAAAGACTTGGTAGTTTTTTAATCGAGAGAAGATAGTACTGCCACAGCAAAATAGCGTTTTGGTACATCACTTGCGCTCATTCTAGCAAGAGAAGATAATAGCTTCATATTGCCATGTATAGATTTAGGGATAACCTCAGGAAGTGAAGGTAGAGTATATGAACTTGACATCTTCTCGCATTATCTTATATACTGCGTTTCTCAATTATCTGTACGACACTATAAAACTTATTTTTTTGTAATAATAGATTTATCGAAATTGTATATAGAGAGTAAGGGTACTGTACTTATAATAAAATACAATCAAGAAAGAAGAAAAAGAAAAATTAACGCCGCTTAGTAATAACAGTAATATCGTAATTACATATCATTTGTTTACAATATAAAACTTTTATTTTATAGAGTGAAATGTAAAAGGGATTTACAGAATGTCCCACTTATACTTTTCATTAACAGATTTATTTGAGAATTCGTAATTGTATAATTGTCAACTTTTTTTCTAGTAAAAGACCATTTTTTCTAAATTTCCAAAAATGAAAATTAAAAGAAACATTTTCGTTTTGTTACAATTGTTACTAAGTAATACTTTTACGAAAATTATATATCTGCTACATATCTGTAGCACAAGAAAATTTTATATCATAAACTTACTTTATCCTTTGCACATGCAGATTTTTCATATCAACTTCATTGATTAACGATTTTGCAAATGTGACGGCATTAGCTTCCTTGTTTAAGAAATCTGACACTAACTGCGATGGTGGTTTACCACCTCCATGTGCTAAACATTCTTTTCGATAACGATCACCCGATGATCGACAGAAAGGATTGTCGTGAAAATAAGTTTGCCAGATCCATGCGGCAATTGCACGAGATATTTGATAAGAATAATATTTTGCACCATATCCGACCAAGTGAAAAAATCTGAATTGCCATGCCTATAAACAAAATGAGATCAAACATAATATTTACTTATACATTCTATCACCAATTAAAAATTAAAACTTGAGTTATACATTATTTACTTTATTTTAATAGAGTTCATTATCTATTTGATTGTTTAGTGAAATTTGCACATATTGATTTATATATTTCATCAAAAAATCAAAAATATCTTTACATTTTTCTATAAGAATCTTAGCTATGATCAATTCTATATGAATTTTTATTATGATTATCTAATTTTTTGTAAATATAAAATATATTTCAGAATCAATGCATGCAATTAAATAAAAATGCATACCGTATTTTTCACATATGGAAGACCATAATATTCTTTCTGTACATCTTCTAAAATCTCGGTGGTAGATTTTGTTAATTTACCACTGTGATATACTTGATCCAACATGCTGTAAAATACTTGATTTTGTAGTTCAGAAGCATAAAAAATATTCTTTGAAGCGCTCAGTTTATACAATAAATTTTCCGGCATTGGTTCTTGAGTTTGGAAATGTTTTGCGAACTTCGATATGACCTATGAATAAATAAATAAAAATTAATACGTTCATTTTATATCTAAATACTAACAAGCTTGTAATTTTAATAATTACAGGTACTATTAATTGGTCATTATGTTATATTATTGAATATTTACCCTAGAATCACTCGCAAAATATTCCATTAACACACTTGGCACTTCTGCAAAATCTGTACTGCATCTAGTACCAGTAACATGTTGATATTTTGTTCGACCGAGCATAGAATGTAACGCATGTCCCATTTCATGAAACAAATTGTTCACAGATGACGGACTTAATAAACATGGATTTGACCAACGTGGATGCGGTAGTGACAACATAATTACAACTATGGGGTTCTGAAATTAATGATAACAATGTTATAAGATCTTTATAATTATATGTATAATTGTATGAATATGAATACGTGAATATGTTTGTGCAGATATATTAATAACAGAGGCATAAAAAAACATGAATATGCAATTAATAAAAAAATATATTCAGTTATTAATAAATTAACAGTTTATACCTGATAAGAGTTATCTGAAAGTTGCTTTCCACCTTGAATCGTGTAATGACAGTCTTGATTAGGCTTTCCTGCTCTTTCATAGAAATCGCAGTAAATATAACCCAAGATTCCTTCCTCTTCATCTATTACAGCTAATTTATGTATGTTATTCGCCCATACTTCTCCGGATAATATTGGGACGGATTCGAGCTTAACTCTGTATAATGATTGCGTGAGGAAATTCAGACCTTCCATACAAGCACCAAGAGAAAGGTATGGAGCAAATTCATCAGTAGAAGTATTCAGCCAAGCTTTTTTCGCCTTTGCTATGAAGTATGGTGTATCCCATGGCATCAATTCCTTTAATTAATAATTCAGGAAACAATTTTACTATTATATAAAATATAATAAAAAAATAAAAATTAATTCTTTGATCGCTAGTTTTACATATTTGATATAATTCGAAAAATCAAACTATGAATATAATGGATAACTAAATATAAAGGCTACGGATAGACACAAACTTGTTTTACACGCGACTCAGCATCTTTCATTTTTTGCATTTCTTGAAAATCTTGTGCCGCTTTAGGTTGCAAGTTATCATTTAATATATTGAGAAATTCCTTTACTACAACTGGCGTCTGAACTGTACTGCCTTTCACAGCTCTATAATAATACGTTTTCAAATTACTTATTTTATTCAAATGATTGTACTTTGATGAAATTACCTATGTGCATATGATTCAAATCCACAAAATTCCGCCAGCAAATGTCTGGAATGCAACAATTCGTGCAATAGGTATTCTTGCTCTTTATCCGGGTATAAAAACAATTTGTATGCCGCTTCGCGAACAGCAGTATTAGAAGAGTCTGTATAAAATCCTTGGACTAATATCTGACCATTCTCTGTTACAAAACTGTGAAATGTATCTGATATCAAAGAGATACCTTTCTAAAGCTTATACCTTTGAAAAATTTTTTTAAATAGAGTTTAGTTAAATGATGGAACAATCAATTGAATTACTGCACTTACTGCTGCCTGATGACACTGGGTAATACATCAGCGTTAACTGTCCTTGGAGTAACAGCGCCAGCCATAAATTTTTGACCTACCTGAAGATCAAATAGAAAAGCAATTACAAATTTGATTAGAAATTTGTAATCAAATAATATTTACTTGCAGGATATAATTGTTTAGCTCAACTACTCTTCTTCTTTGTCTCTCTGGCAAGTGTATACCACATTGTTCAAAATCAAATAGAAATAATTTAGCTACATGATCATCTATATCAGATGTCAGTTGAGTATCACCATTGCTTGTTACTTGTTTTAGCAAATCATACAACTCACGATGTGTGTTTAGTCTATAAAATGTATAATTTGTAAATGGAATTATACTATAAATTAATCTTATTAACGAGCAACAACTTGATCCAAATAATACAGAAAAGCCTAATAATTAAGTGTATAATAGAATTTCAAAAAAATGAACTTACTTTTCAACTGCACCACTTATAGTTATACAAGCATCTTCAGCAGCTTGAACATATCGTTGATCAGGATGAGCAATTCTAACAAATTCTGCCATATCAGCTACTTTACATAATGTATTAGATAATTCATCAAATATTTCTACCATTTTTCTCTTTCTGTTCTTACTTGTTGCTTCTTCGATGAGAATATCAACTTGCGCCAGTGCATGATTTTTTAATATATCAAAACCATTTTCAGTTTTAAGTTCCGGAATACCAAATAATCCCTCGAAAGAGTTTTTAACGATAAAATACAAATATATGCAAGATGTAATTCAGTATGAAATTGAACAAATTTATTTATATGTTGCATGTACTATATTTTTATCCAAATATCAATTAGAAAATTACATAATTTATTTATTTTATATATAAATCATAAACACAAACGATCTTATATCTTGAATTTTGATAAAAATACATTTAGTAACGTTTTACACAAAAAAAAACTTATTTTTTTTAATTACAACAAAACGATCAAAGATAAACTTACTGTTTCTTTCTTCGATATGTTCACCAGACTTTCATCATTAACGATAGAATTAAACGCCGTGGCGAGAGATGACCATGTATTTAATCTTTTTGTATCTCGTATGTTTCGAAAAATTTGTCTTTCAAATATTCGCAACATTCTTCGGAAAAATTATATCGCAAAAAATTATTTAGAATGCCCAAGAAACGAGAATTTTCAGTAATTGATACAAATCGTCCGTGATAATTAATAAAAAAAGGCAAATGATTTTATATAATGTTTAAATATATCTGCAATATTCCTCGCAGAATCACTAGAGGATAAATTATAATAGAATTCTTCTTAATAAAGGATTTCTCTTTCTCAACTCTTTTAAAATAATTTTAACCTGTAAATCACATATCAATCAATATATAAAGTTTGTTCTAATTCTCCGCACTTTTGCAGCAGAAAATAAGTTTGTTCGTAGTCAAAATAGTGCCGATGCAATTGGGCCTAGGGTCTATCCAATAAACGCATGGAAAATTATCCAATCGCATTTATATGTGTCTTATGGTTGTGTTCCGTTTCGCGCATTATGCGCACGAATGACATAGAAAACGTTCCGTTTCACTCAATTTGCGCATAAACAGCGCTTAGAATTTAGATCCCCACCACCTGTAGCGCATAACGCACGCATCAGCTACCTCAAGTTCAAGTTGTAGCAGCTTATGCGTTCTATGCGATTGTGTAATTGCATATGGCGGTTGTTGACATTGTGAAAAGTTTTGAATTCTAATTTTACATAAAAGTGTCAGTGTGAAGATATGAAAGAGACATTATTAGAGTTCCCAGTCTTCATTGAAGAAACGCAGAGCATCATCACATTATTTCTTACTCAGGAAATAATTAATAAAGTTCAAACAGGTAACATTTAGTCGAATATATTTGTAGGTTATATAGATTACAACAAATACAAGTAGATCATTTCTTACGGAAAAAGCTTTTTGACAGTAGTGAAAATACTCAATTGGGTTAGTTTTCGGTTTTTGAATTAATATTTCCACTACTTCCAAAAATATTTTTAAAGGGATTATATTTTTCTATTTATTCAATTATTGGCTGTAAATATAAATTATATTAGGAATACTGTTGTTACAGATCAAAAGTTGCTGCAATCGCTTGTAAACAGAGAAATCAGTAAGCAGAATAATTCTACTGACTTCTCAAGTTCTTTAGAAATTAGTCAGCCTTCATCAGCATTGTCTGAAAATGTTGATTCCGAAGAAAATGATTGTTCGACAAATACAAAAGGATTTGTATGGTCTGATGCTATATTTACTATTAGAATTGTATCGGGAGAAAGAATCCGACTTCAATTCGGGATCTAAAAGAAATGCTACTATTTGGGCTGAATTAGCAGAAAAAATGAGAGAAAATTTAACGAAAATATGCTGTAACTGGGTTGCAATGCTCTGTAAAGATGTCTGGTCTTAAAAGAACATTTAAAAACATAAGCGATCAAAATAAAAAGAGTGGAAATTGTTGAATACATGATCTTTTATTCGGTAAATAAGCTTATTTCTGTAAATAATGTATTAGAAAATGAAATACAAATTTGATACTGTTAATTTTATATGTAATCTATTTGAATTTTGTAAATAATTTTTTACGTAATTGATTTATATAATCTAAATAAATGCTTTTACATAATTATAATTTTGAAGATGATGGACTCAATTTTTGGGAAAAAGGCTTTTGTGATGCCACCTGCGATTGCATCAAGCAAAGGTCCAGTTAAGCCAACAAATGTGACAGAATCACCTTCATTACCATCTAGTAATAATAAATCAATAAGATTTCAATTCTTTTATCTTGTCTTGTCTGCATGCTTTAATAATTAATTTCTATTTTAGATCCAAGCAAAAAGCGAAGAGTTGAGACTGTCCTGAAGAATTTCATTGATGATATAAGACAAGATAGGAACACAGCAATGGCCAAAAGAGAAGAAGAGAGGAAAGAATATGAGAAATTAAAAGCACAGCGGTATATCGAGCGTAAAGAAGAACAAAGGAAAATTCATGAAGAGAAAATGGAGATACAAAAATCATTGATTGAAATTATGAAACTTTTAATTAAAACAAAATAATTTTGATACCTCTATATTTATCTATAGCAAAAAAAATAGTCTTATAATTTCCGTAATGGCATTGTTTCGGTGATATGCCCTACATTCTATTTTCTATGTGATAGCTAGTTTGTAACAAGTCTGTGATCTATCGACAATACGTACAAATAATATTAATGTAATAAGTGATATTAATCTAATAAGTGATATTAATGTAAGAAATGATATTAATTAATTAGTAAAACTATAATATTTTCAGTTATACTCCTTTACGAAGTTATAATTCTTTACGAAAATATTTTTGAACGATATATCCTATATATATTTAATATTTTAAAATATTTACATTAAAATTAATATTTTAAAATATTTAGCTTATGTTATTTTGTTTTTATATTATTTTTAATTTTATATTACGAGTATTTTGAAAATGGATTTAAGTTTTATGTTTTAATTACTAAGTTAAAACTTGGGGTTCATTTATAATTTTATACTTATATAGTAATAACTTCAATACGCGAATTATAATTTTAAAATGGCCAAAGATATATGGATTCAGAATAAAATAACTGAACAAAAACAAACGTTTAATTTGTTTTTTACTTAATTATTACTTAAATATATTTTTATTTTTATATACACACATGTTCAGTATTACATATATTTTAATGTTATATTTTCCTTGGTAAAGCATTCATAATTACATTTCTTTTAGCATTTCCTAAGTCAACTGCATTATCATGTAAAACAGGTATTACTTCGTCTTCATTTATACCCATCAGTTCAATTATATCGTTTTGCAAAATACAAATGTTATGTAATACACAACAAGCCAAAATAAATTCTGGAATTTTTCTAACATCTGTTAAAGGTAAACAGTCTAAGAGAATCCTAAAACGAACTTTCAGATGACCTATTGCCCGTTCAATTGCCATTCTCGTAGATGACAAACAATAGTTAAAATTTTTTTGCGCATTTGTCAGATGACCATTATCTCTAAAAGGTACCATAACATGTGGATGGATTATATATGCAGCATCTCCAATAATATGAGAATTATTAGGAAAATATATTTGAGGTAATTGAAGAAAATCTGCCACTGGTGAGTTCCGAAAACTGCATCATGCACAGATCCTACATGCCCAGCATAACAATGTGTGAATAGTCCAATGACTCACAGACAACTTGTACATTAATTGAATGAAAACCTTTCCTATTTATGTACGAGTCTGGATCTTTTGAGCACGAATTTTATATGAGTTCACATACAATACCTATCACGTTTGGAAAATCACAAACTTGTTCAAATTCCCTTATTATTTTTGTGGCAACTGCATCTTTGGGCCACTGAATAAACTGAGGAGCAATACAATGTAGAGCATACGTTACTCGCCTTAATGCTCTGAATGCAGTTGCTTTTCCAATTCCAAATTTCGGCTCGATACAGACCTGAAGACATAATATAAATAAAATATTATTATGAAATAATTAATAATTTTCTATCTTCTATCATATGTTTAAACATTAAACAGTGGTCTTAATTTAACTTACTATTAATTATTAATTTACTAATAATTTTTGTTTTTCTTTAAATTTATATTAATATAATATTTTAATGTATAAGATCATACCTATAAGAATCAGGAGTAGACAGAACCAAATTGCAATAAGAAGTTGTTAAAGTAGAAATAGGTTTTCTTCCAGGCAATGTATTTATGGCTCTTAGTCCTGGTCCAATTAATTGTAACACTACTTCAAATGTTTCTGGAAATATTCTGCAAGATATAAAACTACTAATTTCTTGGCATTGCTTTAAATTGATAAACAAAATTGAATATAGAAAATAAGTACTATGTACAAACGATTTATAAATATTTTAAACATCAGTCAGATTGAATAAAAATATGGTAAACATTCATTCTCAAAAATGTTCGAATACGCGCCTTGTGTATCCAGGGATGACTCTTTCAACAAAATCTGTTATTTTTTCTTTAAAAATTGTTTCTCCACGAGTTTCATTCACCATTAAAACCGAATATAAAATTTCTAAATCACTGATGCTCAAACTGTTCTCATATTCTTCGTCACTATAATAATCATCAGAACTCCAAATGGATGATTCACTCACACTTCATTAACATCATTAATTTAAAACATTGTCACATCGACAGCACAGTTTATTATTGTGGAATCCATTTTGATTTCACATTTCTAATGCGTTAACATCGTTCCGTTTCAAAATGTACATCATGCGCATAATGAAACGAAACGCAACCAATGCGCTGCATTGATTATGCGAACGATGCGTGCTATAACGAAACGCAACCATTTATGATAGAAATGCATTTAGTAATTTTTTTTATGCATATGGTTATGCTGCTATGTAAGTTTGTTGAATAGGTTTCTCTAAAGTATTTGGTTCGGTTGCACCAATATTATTTAGCTTTAAACAAGACTTACTATATATATAAATATATTATATATTAAATACCACTTAAAATTCAAAATAACGTTGATGCAATCGAACCTAAATCTTTTGATAGGAGTCACTAGAAAATTCACTGATGTGAGTAGATCTGTTCAAAGCGGTCATGTGTCATTAATGAAATAATAGAATGGCCGTGGTGATGTGCGGTGTGACAGTGGATATGGTGGATGGGTAAGGGATATGGATGTTGTGTGTGTGTGTGTGTGTGTGTGTGTATATAAAGCGATTACGGAATGTATGGAGTGTATATAGCATCACTAGTCTGAAATGATTGAGGTTAATTCATTATGAATTGCTATGAACGATATGTTCAATCAAATGCGAAATTATATTTAATAATATTTAATATAATAATTAATATAGAAATGTTGAAAATGAGTAACCAGTTGAAAAGATATTTCTTTTGGTTTGCTCATGAACATGTCGATTTCCGATTGTTGTAAGTTTTCTTTCATTAAATATACCTGTATAATATATAATGATTTTTAATCTAAAGAGTACTAAAGTGCTACTATATTCTAAAATATATTATATTTTTTATAATGTATTTTGAAAATTTAAAACTTGATAATCTTGAAAGAATATTTATACTTATAAAGCTAAATGATAAGCTAAGATTTGCTACATAGAAAAAATATAATATTATCGTTAATTATTTGTTGCATTATATTTTGCTTTTCTATATTAGTTGAATGCAAAAATTAAGTTTAAAGACGAATTTATTTTGATATTAAATAATTTGTGATATAATAATTGTTTTAATTTTATAATTTCATAAATGTATAATTTATGTATAAAATCCAATATTTCATGCTTATTATACTTTCCAGGAAATGGAATCTATATTTGACATTTTTAACATTAATCCATGCATGATGACAAGACCAAAGGAACATGTAAGGAAATCTGAATATATTATAAATATGATATATATATATATATATATATATATATATATATATATATATATATAAAATATATAAATGTATGCATAATATGTATATGTGTATGGTTTAATCTTAATTTTTCTTTTTTCAATTTTAAACTAATTTTTAAAAATGATATTTTCTATATAAATAGATAGAAATATATAGTTTAAAATACAGCTTGATATAATATTTATGCTATTATAGTAGCATTTATGTACATATAACTTGGCAGATTTCTTTGAAGAATTTTTTTTGTTATATAGTATTTATATAATATTTTGTAAACATATTTTTTAATAATTTATGTGTGTGCAGATGCTGTTATAATAGAATAAATATCAAGTTGTGTTTTATAATATACAATATAGAGAATTTATATAGAGAAATATCTAATTTAACAATAATTAGAGAGAAAGAAAAATTAATGTTAGGATATATTGAAAGAAATAATGTAAACAAAACTAAGATTTATTAAATTCTGTTTCAGCCTTACTGGATTGTGGATTTACCTGACTAAAGTATAGTACATCAATTGCCAGTAGAGCAGTTTCATTACGATTTTGTTTAGAACTTTGGGCACAAGGTAAACAAAATGAGGACTTACATGATTCTTTGAAAACTTACTTGATCAAAAATACTGAGACTATCGCTAAAGACAAGAAAAAATCGTTTAAGATCATAGTGGAAACTTTCTGTAAACACTTCTCACAACGTGAGAAAATAAATAAAATCGAAGTAAGTAGATATTTTTCTATTAAGTAAAATTATATTGATATTAATAACATTAATTTTAAAATTGCAGTAAAACATGCTAAAAAAATATACTAATTGCTTAATACTTAGATTAATTTATTTATTTTAACAACTTATTAATGTTAATTAACTTATTAACTTAATTAAGATATATATTCGGAAAAGTCTTTCAGTTATCTACCTCTTGAAGGACCAGTTAAATTGAAAAATCCAGATATTAATTTATGCTATATAGAATATTATGGACTTAATCCCAACGACATTCCTGAAGACCCCTATGAATATTTTTTTGGAAAATGGGTAAGTAATATACTTAAATATTAATCATCATTTGTAGGCTGTAATATTGTTTTATTATAGATTGCTGATGGTCAGCGAGACTTAATTCAAAAGTTGGCATTAAAAACTAGAAAATTTATAGGAAACACTTCAATGGATCCTCAACTGTCGCTGATAATGGCAAATCAGGCGCAAGTTCAAAACGGAGATCTAGTTTCGATCCATTTGTGGAACAGGCTCTTTGTTAATTGCCGCGTCTCATTTCGGAGGCTATACATTTGGAACGGATATTGATTTCTTAATGCTCCATGGCCGTACGAGACCTACACGGATATCGCAAAAAGTATCGTTAAAAATTATTACTTCAATTATATATAAAATTATATTAGATTAATATACAAAGTAGCACGCGTAAGTTTCCAAAAAACAAACGAATAATTATCGTGTTGTGTACCTCAGACAAGAGAAAAAGACGAAAGTATCGCAACGAATATGCGTCAATATGGAATGAGTTCTTATTATCTTGATGTTGTGGTGGCTGATTTTTCATATCCATTATGGCGGGCAGATTTACGAATAGATGCTATTGTAACGGATCGTGAGTATAAACACTACACAAGATCTGCAAATGTAAATTATGAAATTTTTTAAATTTACGAGTGAATAGAACAAATTATATTTTATAAAATAAATTTAATGTCAGAGAAACATCTCTTATGCAGCACCTTATGGTATAAGGGAAGCTACTGAACGGATAGGTACTATGAAAATCAATCCAGTAATAGAGGAGCATCAAGCGACTTCTCATATTCCTTCAAAAATTGTTTATGGCCTGAATCAAATATATAATGATTTGTTATGTTTCTCTGCGAAACATTTGAAGTTTTATGGAAGACTAGTCTGTTGGTATCCATTATTTAGGTATATATATATTTTTATGTAAAATATCTATTGATTATTAAGGATATATTACAACTCTAAAAAAAATCACTTCAGCAATGAATTATTCAATGATCAATTAATAGTAAATATACTTAAAAAATACAGAGATCAGTACGCGGAAGATCAGTTACCGGCCCATCCTTGTTTAGACTTAATAGCTAACTCCGAACAAATATTGAGTAATTACACTAGCAGGAGATTATTAACTTACAAAAAAGTTAAAGAGCCAGAGGTACGTATATGTGTAACTATAATAAAATTGTATACTCTGCGCAATATTTCAGATAAAATATAAACTATATACATATTATAGAATACTACTTGTAACTATCTGAATTAAACGTTACTACAGGATTTTTTATACAATATAGAAACTATATTTCTTTTTTAAATTTTCTTCTTATTTTCTATTATCTAGTCTGTAAAATGCAAAATAATAGGACAGATTAATATTAAAATATATCAGTTTTTTTAATATTTGATAACAGGCAACCGATGAAAGTATTATTATGAATCTAACTGATTTCCGTGAAAAATATTTTGCATTACGTGAGGAAACGAGAAAGGAGAAACGAATGAGAAAAGCTGCAGAAAGAGCGAAGAGACGAGAGGAATGGGAACATAGTAACAAAGAAATTACTGAAAGATGACTGTAGAATAACTTTATACAGTATTGTATAAAAAAAACAGATATTCTTTTTCATTTTTATATACTTTCATTACGAGGATGAAAAGATATATAATTTATATTATTATTCAAAATTATTTGTTAAAGTGACTATTTGGCATTTCTTAGTTATTATGTATAGAATATTGTTAAGGTTGATAAAATCAAGGTTAACTGCAATGATTTAAAAATAAATGATATATTTTGCACACATCATATAATTTATCAACGCTGTTTTTTATTGCGTTATGTAACGTAACCGATATTTAATTAATAACAAAACAACAAAGATGTTGAACAAGTCACAATATTGAGTGACCACAATCGCACAAAATCAATGATTATTACATTGAATAACATGTACAATAAGATACGGAAATATGAATGTACATTGAAAAGGTAATTACACTTGGTGCATTTATAAAATGTGACAACGGTACTGATATAGATTAATTAACTAATATATTAACATATAATTGTACATTAGCAAAATTATATGGAGTAAGATAAAATTATCTAAAAATGTGATGTATGTTATAATGAAGAATAGAATAAGAAATATTGTTTGAATATATCAACTCTGGTCAGATATTATTATTCTTTTTTAGCTACACAGACTTAAAAACATTTCTAAAATTTCTTTGTGTTCGATAAATTCTTTGGAAATTGTTATTGCAATATCTTCAAACATATATCACTTACAAATGTCACAAAATTAAATATAATAGTATATAATAGTACCTAAGCTTCAAGTTGCAATTGTCCTAGTAAACGTTCTATATCTTTAACATCTTGATTTGAAACTTTACTTTCATATTGTTTTTCGATTTGTTTACTAGCCCATTCACTCAGCTTCATTGCTTCTTTCTTTTTAGATGCAGGACATTTAGGTGATGTTGCAATATTGTTTGTGGTCTGAAATTAAATAGATATTTGCACAAATATACTTTTCAAAATGTAACATTATGATAACGAAACTTACTAATAATAAGCCGTATAGAGCTCTAATATTATTTGGATTTAATTTTGCAGCTTGACAGAAATATGCTTTTGCTAGCTCCATATTATCAAATCCACCCTAATATAATAAAATCTTATTAATTTCATATCAGTATTATTTAAGATATATATTATTAATTCAGTAAACTAATATCACATTTTTTTATTGATTTAAAAATAAGATTATAAATGACTATAAATAAAAGTACGTCATAAAATTCTCTCTAAATATATTACCTGAGAATATTTTATTTCCGCATATCTTTGGTAAATTAAATGACTGTGTGGATTATGTAATATAAGTTCTTCCATGCAATATGCTGCTTTGGAATACTCCTGTTCTTGTAAATACAAGTCGCACAGCTCATGCCATGCTTCTTGATCGCTCATAAATCTAAAATGATTCCATAATATATTATTTTATAATTTCATAAAATAATTTATTTTATAAAATTTTTGAAACCTAACCGTTCAAATATATATATATAATATATAAATATTCATATCAACCTTTTCAAATATTCTGTAAGCTCTTTGATTGCTTCTGGAATACGTCCTCGAGCTTTCAAAATAGCAACACGACGTTTTCTTGGCGCGGCATTAGTTTCGTCTCTTTTTATGATTGAACCAAACTTCCATTGCTTCATCATACCTAGAAAATATATCAATGAAGCATCAGAACAAGTATTATTATTTATTAACAAATAAGAAATATAATACATATTATACATATTATAAAGTTACATTTCTAATGCTTCCAAATGCATGGCATGGTATTTATGAACACGCAAACTACCAGGAAATGCACGCATTAAAATTTTGATGCAATATTCAGCTAATGGTAATCGATAACAGTCCAATGCAGCTACACATACTTGTTCCAAAACCAGATACTCTGAATACAAAAAAAAATTAAGTAGTACATATTTATGATTTTTAACCAAGAGGATTTACTATGTTACAATAATTCTATTTATTATTGATTATAATTTTAAAAATAAGAAAGTATATATTAATTAATTCTACTTTCATTGCCTAGACGGTCAATCTTTCCCATTAATGTATTTTCCAAAAGTCCACTACATCTTTACTTCGCCGTTCAGAATCTTCTCCAAGTTTCAATAAGTCGCGTACGTCTGTATAAAAAAAAATCACAAAAAGTTATTTATCATAAACACATAAAAATTTGAATATAATGCCATCAATTCTAAAAAATTTATAAAATAATTATCCTTATTATATTAGCAAATTATAAATTTAATATTTGTATATTTGTATATTTGTTGTATATTTAATGTAAAATAAACTGAAACCAAATAAAATATATACAATTAAAGGTTCATCAAAGTTTGAAATACAAATATGCAAACAATCTTTCGGCAATAATTTATTAAATATTTGATAACTTTCTCGATGTTAAAACTAAATACTCTGACAAAATTTTTATTTAAAAAATCTGTTTTTTCAATATTACATTGCTTTCTAAAATATATACATATGTATGTCTAACCTTAATATTAATATTTGAAAATTATTTCGGAATAGGATATGCTAATGTATTATATTAATCATCAGATATCAGAAGTCTCACCTGTCCAAGACAATTTGTCATAACATCCTGCCATTATTATCGTTTTACAAAACGAAGAAAATCTATAAGCGAATAAAGAACACAGTAAAATTGAATTGTCACGCACTGCCTTGTGGAGGTTAAGCGATGTAATGCAGCGCTCACGATATACGGTGTAAACATCAGGTAAAACACGTTTGCCAAAAAACAAAATCCTTCTTGTTTTCGCGTAATAAAAAAAAAATAGCATGAAAATCGCAACGTAATACCGCCAGAAAGACTTTCCCTGTTATAACGCATCAATTTCCTCACACGGGAGCATACAGGATAACGATAATTACGATAAATAATGAATAGCAGGGGGAGAAGTGTGAAAAGCTGACAGCTATTCATTTTGTCCAGTGTCAATTATACATTTTGAAACGAGATGAAAATTACGAAAGTGAGGAAATTTACTAACTCCCGACATATGAAGTTGGAGATTTACTCTAATGTTACTCTAATGAATTTCCTTATTTTTGTAATTTTCATCTTGTTACAAAATATACAAATAATCTTTTTAAAAGAACCAATCACATTCAGTGCATGGAGAGTAAGCTTGTTACTCTGCTAGTTCATGGCTCTCGTACACTAAACAATGGGTGATAACTGATGATAACGAGATCCAATGGAATCTCTGTTTTTCATTTAAGGGCTTTCCCACACTAAACCTGGTTAATTGGTTGAATTATTCAAACGAAATTGGTCAATTCTCTTCCATCCGAGATCTCGGACCGATTTCTAACATTGTGGACACAGGCATAGGTATAGATAGGCAACAGATTTCAATCAATCAGAAGCTGTAAAGAATATCAGAGATATTTCTGATTGGTTGAAATCTGTTGCCTGTTCCCTATTCCCTGTTTCTGTTGCCTATACCTTTTTATTGTGTCCC
>JAECZD010000084.1:0-83945 GCA_024349325.1 Pogonomyrmex californicus
GTAGTAAGTGGGGCACTATGGCGCGTCAAAACAAACCCCCACCACCTTCCCACTGGCGCCAGGGGCGTGGCCAAAAACTGGCAGCCACGTGGAAATGGAGCGTTCTGATTGGTCGGTGGGGATGGAAGGTGATAATTAGGTAATTAGTGGGAGCGTTCTGATTGGCTGGCTCCATAGCTGCCAGACGCGTGATTGGCTCTACCCATAGTGCCCCATGCGTGCGATTGGTTGTCGAAATGCTAGACGAGATAGGAAAAGGGTGAGAAAGCGTCTGGGCCCGATCGGAGTCCGAAAACAAAATGTCGACTGCGAAAAGAAATATGACGGGTCTGTAAAAGGAATATACTTGTCGAGAATGGAATGCGATTTTTGTTCACGTGGGATGGAGCGAAGAGAAGAAAACCGATTTTTTTTGTGGAATTTACTGGTTGTATACGGGATATGAAGAATCACGTTTTTCTTAGGGCGAAAGGTTTCTCGGCGTCTCATAGTCGCTGAATTTAGATAAATTTCTCGACTCGTTTGACATTTTTGTATGGGAGAAATATAGGTTACGAGTGGATATAGGTTTCGAAGACATGAGATTTTCGGTGCGTAATAACCATTATTTACCAGGTCGTACGGTATTTGAGAGGAGGAAAACGGGAACGGACAGGTTCGCACTATATATTTCTGACGTCGATGACGTCGAATTCGGAGTTATACGAAGCTTTTATTCTGAGACAAACACGCGGATTGAAAAAATTTTCTAGATGCAAACTCTAGATTTTTCTAACATTCGGAGTTATACACTAGCGAGTTTATGTTCCTTAATTCTATGGTAAACAAACGAAAAAATATTTAAAAACGATTAGATATTTCTAGCTTGGAATTAATGTGGCTAAAATTGGTTTTAAATTGTGGGAAAGGAAGTAAAATGGACAAAGAATTTATGTTACAAAAATTAGATTTATTGTTATATCATTATACAAATTATACCATAATAGTGTTTCTTTAATGTTTAATTGTTCTTAAAAGTACAAGTTTGTATATGACAGCACGTTACATGAGATTTTTCACATTTCTTTTTTCCATGAAGAAAGATTTTACGAAATAATTGTACGATTAGCTTATCATTATCTTCGTAATCTTCGCTGAATATTTTGAGAAATTGTTTAAGCTTATAACCGCGGGACAAATAATAAAGAAATACGCAGCAATATTGTCCACAGGTCTGAGAAAATGTGCCCTGTAATCGCGTGATGTTCCATTTATGAGTAGTAGAGTTTCGTCGAAGTCGCAGATTGAATCTGGAATCCAGGGGTGGTAGTCCGTAGCTATCGAAATACGTGCCTTCTCCGTGCTTGTCTAGGTAGAAAGCAACCCAGTGTTGTCCAGGACGATCGTGATTATCAGTGTTCGCGACGATGGCCGTCGACTTCGTCCACACCCTCGGGATTCTGTCGGCAGGATACACACCCGCATGTCCGATACTGAGATGATGCAACGCTCGTAAGATTTCGAGCGAATTCATCTTCCGCGGTGTGGAATGATGTTTGACTTGTTTTTTGGCTCGTCGGTGTCGTTATATTTTTATCCTCTTGCGAGGATTGTAGGTAGAAGCTTCCTTTTTTCACACTTGAGTTTCGATAGATCTTCTTTCTCGGTTTTTATTTGTTCGCACCTCGCCTGTTCTTTTTCTAATCTCTTATTTCTCCACGTAACGAGATTCGGAAAATTTCGTTTTATTGTAAAAACCTCGCTTTCTGTATCGCTGTCGTCGGAACTTTCAATGGTAAAAGAATTAGCGCTGCTTATGTAGCAGTTCCCTTCTTGAGATTGCATCCAGTATCTCAATTTGCATGCATTGCGTAACGCGCAATGAAATTTGTCGGAATTTCGCTGAAACCCGTGATGACCGCAGCGCAATTCATGCTCTTCGCCTTCCGACAGGTTTTTGAAAGCAGGAGAGATTCCTTCTAGATTATATACGTTTCTTGCGAGTGTATTTTCCAAATAATGTATCTTCTCTCGACCACGGGTGTATATGTAACGCGCTTGCCGTGCAATTTCACATAGTTCAGCCATGAAATGTTTGGAATTGACTGTTCCGTCAAACCACTCGATCCCATGGAAGTTTCGAGAGAGCCAGTTGTTTTCTCGTCTGTATTTTTCGGGTAATTCGACAAATGGATATGGAGGCATCATAATGCAGTGACTTATGAATGCTTCGTTAATGGCGACAACCGCTACTTCCTTCGGCATAAACTTTCCCTCAGCGTCGCGGAAACCTTGTATATCGATAACTATATCCATGATGCGTAGAATATACTTTCAATTTATTTTGCACGAAGTGACGACGTTCGCGTCTAAAGCAAAACTGCGGCTACTTTTTGTTAAGCTTTCGAAGAAATAGAAATGAAAAATAGATAACGGTGGGAGGGGAAAATTCGAGTATGTCTCAGCCGCTAAAATCAACGATAATTTGACGCGAGGAATCGATCTCTAACACGTTATCGAATTCTGCGTAAACGATACAATTAATCGTTGAGGTAATAGCTTTTTCAAATCGCACCTCTAATCGTAAACTTCCATGTCTGACGAGATTCCAATGTCCAGCGCAATTTGCCGATAGATCGGGAGTGAGATCGAAAGCGAAAAGCGTGAAACCTTTGGCATAATCTTCTCTGCTTATAGAATTCCCCTCGTTTAGAAAATGGATGCCTGTTCCTGAGAAGAGGGTGTTATAAGCCTCGACGTAGAGCGGATGGTCTTTTGAGAAATTCGGTTGCAGCGGTCTACTCGGAATTTGCACGCCATCGGCATATAGCGAGAAGAAATTTATGCCGTAATTTTTGAAATTAAATGGATTTAACTTTCTGTCGCCGTTAAACGCTTTGTTATCGACGAATCCGACTATTACCCGTTTCGGAAGTTGCCCGAGTATCGCGTTATCAATCGATTCTCCTACCACTCCGGCGTGAATCGTGAATGTTTTAACTTCGACTCGCGTCAGAGGATACTTGGCGGTTGTTTTACTCAGCATTCTCGCATGTTCGAGTAACACTGCGGGGCTTATTTTTGCTCTTCTTATGAGTAAACTAGCATCTAGAATGCGTATTTTCGACGTTGAGTTGCTTTCCATGAGGCAAAACGCATCTCTCGAGCGAACGAGTCTCATTCTAACCTCCACTCCGTTAATTAAAAATTTATCCTGATTAAAGACGTCGCAATGAAGATGACCTATTAGATCTACCGAACGTTCTCCTTGGATGTATCGGGCGCGTCTCACGAGAGCTTGATTGGGGTTGTCCGATTCTAATAGCGCGTCCATATAACCGGGCTCGTCCGTGTCCCATAGACAGGAAGTCAGATGGGAAGTTTTTGCCGGTGAAGAATAATTTAACAATGCTTCGATGTACGCGCGGTACGCGTAGGCGTTGTTTGGGGGTGATACGAGTTTTTGATTGAAGTACACGTCGATCTGGTTGAACATCGAATGTAGTAGATGATTCACAGGGCCTACTTTGTTTCCTCCTGCTCCTCCTCCTCTGATGTTCCAGGACCGGGTAAACTTTCCACTCGTACGCGAAGGCTTAGCATGGTATGCGTGAGATCTAGATAATCTTCTCCGTGCCCGGGTACGACGAATTCTATAGGCGCGTCGTCCGCGAGCGAGGTCACCGGTTTGTAATAAACCCATTGCGAATTCTCGATACTGGTTTGAGTAGGAGGTAAACTGAAAAGATCGAGCTCGCTCTTTAAACACTCGCTCGAGTGGGTATGAAGAAAGGACATATCGCACAAATTTGCAAAGTGCCTCGGTTAAGCGAATATATCGGATACGGTGCGCTTTTTCCCGCTATTTCGTCGATGTTTCGTTGCCTTTTTAATTTTGCCCGCTTTCCTCTTCGATGATTTTTTTTAATCGTTTTTTTCACGCCAATTTTCGATGATTTCTTTTTTTACCGGCTTGTCTGCGTTTACGAACCGCGCTTCTCCCGGATTTAGCGGTGCGTGCGTCGTGCCCTCCGAAGGGAAACTGACCCGGTCGTATTTTCGTGGATGTTTTATATCCCGAGCCCTTCATCAAGTTACTTATATTTTCTTTGGCTTTTCTCTTAAGATTTCCGCCCGATTCCTTGAGCCGCGTTTTGACTGCTTCCCTGAACGGAGTGTTGTTTTCAACATCCTCCATCACGCCAATTCCGGCGCGTAAAGCTTCTTTCCCGACTGCGCGCATTCCTCTGCTTAGATAAGGAAGTACTCTTCTAAATAATCCTCCGAGGAAACTACCGATCCCATGACCGCGCTGATAGGCTGAACCGACGAAAATTCGTGGAATTCCGCCTCCCCTGCCCCCACCGTTTTGCATTTCGTAATACTCGTCGTATTCCATGGAGACTTAGTTTTTCTCAAAGCTTCGTAGACTTTCCACCGCCAATGATAATTAACGGACGCGTCTAAAGTGTAATGTTGCTATCAGTGTTCCGGATGCGAATGGTATTTTTTCTCCTCGGTGATCTTTTATATCTATTTCAATTTTATGGAATTTCGTTTGACGCAAAGGAGTATATTGCAGAGTGGAGAAATATTTTACTAAATTCCTTCCGTACGTGTAATTACATCCGGGTATTTCGGTTGGAACGATCCGAAGAAGCGGACTCCGCGTATCGCCGGTTATGTAAGGCTCGCAAATGTCGCAATAAACGTACATTTTATCAGGGATACCGTGCCATAGACTACAGGGTTCTGCAGTCCAGAAAGATACAGTGCGTCCATCACCGATGGCATAACCGAGTTTCAAAAATGGCGTTAATTCGTCGGAATTAGGTAACTTGTGACGGTAAATTGTGCCGGCATCATCGATGTTGATCTTCAATATTTGAAAAATATTAGCTGGCAGATTTATATAATGAACGAGAGTACAGTTGTCGTCACAATCGATGCTTATACGGACATTACCACCTGAACCTTTTCGTAGTTCGAAAGTAAAATGCGAATCGCTGCGTCTGCACTCTTTATTAATCGCGTAGATAAGATCCTCTGTATTTTCATAAACCCCTGGCTGTAAGTGCAATTCTTTCACCGTAAACTTATCGGCATTTTTCTCATCTTTTTCGTTCTTCAAATCGACAAATCTAACCTTATTATCTCCTCGACGTACGTGAAAAAGACTGGCGGGAAATTGAATCTCGCTAAGCGCGACTTCCCATTCCCCGAATAAATGTATGCCGTGAGGTAATTGTGTGGTGAAAGAAGAGCATGTATTTCCCGGAAAATACTTCTTACTGCTATCGCTCGGAAGAACCATAAAAAATTGTTCCTCCTCCATCTTGGAGAAAAGTTAAACTCGAAGCGGGAATCCAACTGTCGAATTTACTGGGATATCCTTGCCAGCTAACTAGCAGCTGTTTATTAGCACCGCGTCCTCTACTTTTTATCACGCGCTCGACGATAAACTCTTCCTCCCTCAAATTTTTTCTGACCCGTGCTAATTCTTGTTCATAAAAAATCCCATCGATGTGTTCGCCCGATAAGTCGCACAATTCGTACACGCGGGGTCTTCGCCAATGAAGAACGCGACAAACTCGAAATATTTCCTCGCTCCACCGCGCTTCGTATCCTTTCTCGAAAGTGGCTTTTGCTCTACTGACACGAACGAGATCGTTAACATCGAATTTAGCCTTTTGTTCTACTACTTTCGACGCCCCCTTCACTCTCTCCCCTCTACGTCGCTCCATATTTTCACGTGCGATGCGGGCATTTTCTCTCGTAACGTTCGCCGGTTGCATCCTGATGGACGAATGACGGGTGTGATTGTAAGCGCGCACGATATCTTGCAACACATCGATGTAACGCCGCGTGTTTTTATGCGTAAAATAGCGCCACATTCGCTCCTTCAACGTTCTATTGAAGCGTTCAACGACGGCGGCTTTGACGTCCGGATTGCGAGCTACGCGATAACGTATGCCTCTTTCTTTCAGAAAATCTTGAAGCGGGCGTGCGATAAATTCTTTACCCTTGTCGGTTTGCAAGTACACGGGCACTCGTCCTTCTCGAGAGAATATTTTGGAAGGCGCTTGTCACGCATTTGCTCGTTTTATCCCGCAACGGTTCTACCCAGACAAATTTGCTAAGTACGTCGATAATCACGAGCAGATAAGAAAATCCGTCGTTGTAACTTTTGAGATTACGGAGTTCGATCAAATCGGCCTCCCACAGATCGTCGATATTCGTCACGTTGTAACGTAATCGCGGAAATTTTCGCCTCGAGGGGCGGTGCAGTGTGTACGCGTCTTGCGATTCGAGCCAGCGAGCTACTTCTTTACGAGAGAAATTCGGTTTAGCGGCACGCGTCAAGTTATCCGTTGCCGAATACCCCGCATAGTGCGCTGGATCGTAATACAAATTTTCAAGCCTGGTCATTTCAATTCACTCCAATCGAGTAAGCGTCTCTTTCTTGCCTGTCGAGAATCTTTTGCGAAGGTTATAGGGATATCGTCTTTACGAAAACGCGGCGAAAGAAACAATGCGCACCTCGCTCGCTCTTCTTCTTCGGTCTTTCGGCGTTTTTGTCCCTTCCTCGTGCGCCGTATTCTTTTCCGCGTCGTCGCCGTCGACGTCGCCGGCGTTGACGTGGAAAGTTTTCTCTGTATTTTCGGCGTGGAACTCGCTTGTGGTGATGATAATATCTTGACAAATGTGGTTGCTAACAATTCCTTATTTCCTACGAGTACAGCCGGGGTGTTTGTCGTACGTAGTAATCGCGCAAACTGACCTCTTCCTATTGCTTTCACGGTTTTTCTCTCTCGCAGCGCGTCGTTTATCAGTTCCGTGATATTCGAATCTTTTATAACGTCGCCATCGATAGTCACGATTCCTTCCTCGTCCCAAGTAATTCTCGCGGGTACTGCTTTATCGATCAAATGTTTCAAAAGTAAACGCGCCTTGGCGCGAAAACTTTTCGGCACCTTTTCTAATATTTTTTCGACGCTTTGCCGTTCGCGCCTACGCAGAGACTCGCCTCGTAGTATATTACTTACTTGTCCGTCAAGATGCAAAAGTTTGCTCAATGGTTGCGATTCGCGCGCTGGTTCCGCCATGTCCCCCTCCTGCGCATCTGAATTGTTCTCATCGGCGGCGTTACGCGTCGAATCTTCCTTTTGCGCTTTATCAAAATGGAGATATCTCCAAAGTACTTCTTTATACAATTTCCATTTCTCACTTACATCGCGCGGAGTGGGAGAATTAAGAATTTTGCTCATATCGGAATCGAGCCGCGACAAAGGCGTTCCGGGTGTTTGTACGGAATTTAAATTTTCTCCATGTATCGTCTCCGAATTCTGCCTCGTGGAATTTTCCCCGATGCCTATTTCCGTTTGCTGCTGTTGTCGGAGACGATGCTGCATTCTTTCGAGATTTTCCGTGGAAATCAAGACCATCTTTTTTGCCCTTTCCATAATTAGGTTTACTCGATCTCTCTCTCTCTCTCTCTCTCTCTCTCTCTCTCTCTCTCTCGCTGACTATTCTCCGATAATTTTCGAAAATAGGAACGAAAGTATAGGCCCTATGAGATAGGGTAAAAATCCGCCTCGCTGTAGTAATAGCTTTTTCTTACTTTTCCAATTGCCGTCTTTTTTCGCTATGCGACGCAAAGATGCTTTATATTTGCTGAGACGATTTTTTCAGAACGTTCGAGCGGGACGTTACCCTTGAGAGTATTGAAAACGCACTCGCGGATACAACGAATGAATTTTTCATCCGCCTGGCGTAAGAAAGAGGCGCGTTGATTTTTGTTCAAATAACACAGCGCTTTGAGAAGACAGATATTTTTCTTACCGATCGAACGTTCTGCGATTTTTCTCGCATTAACCGTGGATTCTCTTCGCTTCTTCATCACGAGGAAGTTGAGCGACTGTCGCGAGAGAATGCGAGTACGATACTTTTATACGAAACTTCCGGAAAAGGATCTGCGCGATACGTAAACGTAGTTCAGCGTATCATCGGGAAATATGCACGTGCGAAAACGATACTCGTCGGGAGTCGATTGTTTCAGATCGAGCAATAAATATCCGTGAGGTTGAGACGTGGCGTCGTGATACGCTTCCTCGAGGAACTTTGGATCGTTGGGATAGACTTGTCGAGCGAGATGCCGGATTTGCGCGCGATCTCGTGGATTTTTGAAAACCACAAAGTAATTCGCGTTGAGAGATATATCGCGTTGTCCACGGCCCTGATGAAAGAGATTTTGCGTGATGAGAATTACGCTGAGATTCTTATGATGACTTCCCTTGGTAAACAGATCCACGATCGCTTCGCTCGAGGACGATTCCCTCATAAGATCGTCAATTATTATCAATTTCGCGCTCGTTGGATCGTTAGAATAATCTTCCGGACGCGGTAATCCCTCGTGAAATTCGATTGCGGAATCTCGAGTTTCGTATTGAAGTTGCTGATAAGCATCCTGCCATTCGGCGTAATAAAACAAAATTCTCTCAAAGTAGACATCTGCCATAGCGGATAAATGACGAAGAAATCTCTTTACAAAGATTGTTTTTCCACATCCCGTCGGTCCGCACACGATCGACGTCCACGGATGTTTCCAGCGTACATCCATTTCGCGAAATGAACGCTTTGCGCGTCGTACTTGGATTAATAAACAATGGAACACTTGATTTTTTCTCAGAGAAATTTTTGAGATTAGCTTACTCGCGGAAGGGCCCCACCGCGGCGGAGGTGTGCTCGCGCCAGCATCTTTGCGTAACGAGCTCGTACCCGTCCGCGACAAGCCGCGCTCGTACGCTCGCGCGAGCGTTCACCGCGAGAGCACCGTCGCTTACGAGCTTGTACGCGGTGCTCATCGAAAGCTAATTCAAGTCGGAGAAACTTACTCGCGGAAAAAATAATTAAATACTTATTATTACGGACGTAAAAATTTATAACTTTTTCTTTTACAAATTTAAAAATCGTAACTTATGCGATTATAATTTGGGATTATAATTTAAAAGATATTTTACCAAGTATTTTAAAGATTCTCTATTATAAATTTAAAATATTTTCTATATAAAAAATTAGCGATAAAAGAAAGTTATGGGAAAATTATAGGAAAGGGGGAAAAAATTGGATTTAAAAATTTAATTTTACAAAATTTTTATTATCCTTTTTCCTACAATTAGAGAAATAAATATTTTTATTATATTTTTTCTTAACTAAACGCAAATTTACATTGGTAATTTTACA
The DNA here is from genome assembly GCA_024349325.1 of Pogonomyrmex californicus. NCBI lineage: Eukaryota > Metazoa > Arthropoda > Insecta > Hymenoptera > Formicidae > Pogonomyrmex > Pogonomyrmex californicus. The sequence goes on from JAECZD010000084.1 coordinate 9,223, forward strand.
TTTCTAATCGAAACCGTGCAATATACATTTTTCAAATTTCGCATTTTTTCTTAAATTTAATACTAAAATAAACTATAACTAAAATAAAAATAATCTTAATTTTTTTACAATCGTATTTATTCCTTATACATATTCTGTACATATTTACATTTGAGGGAGGACGGGGAAAATCCGAGCCTTAACCTAACTTAATTTAAGTAAAATATTATAACGTAAAACCATAGGGGTAAGAAAGAAGATTGTCGATAAATCTGCGTTTTAATAAAACAGGTGCACACGTTTTCACCTCGTTTCGCGTTATTACTTCGTGAAACGCGGTGCGACGAATTGTTTTAAAGCGCAGATTTATCTCTTCCTCCTCCTCTTTTTCCCTATTTAATAATAAATTATAAATACTCTTAAAATTAAGCAGCCTCGAGTTTTCAAAATTCAATTTAACCCCCTTTATTTTACATATTTCGTATTTTCGCGCGTCCGGTGTACGTACCACGTACGCGTAAAATTTCGGGCCGCCAGAGACAAACGCCTCGATGAAGCTACCACGCCCGTAACTCTCGAGTTCGTCGGTCATGTCACCCAAAAAATTACCTGTACGCGGTTCGTACTCCTCGGGATCACCGCTGCTCGTATATATACAGGAATCCGTATCATAATATAATACGCGACGATCTAATTTTTCCAAATATCCGTATAATTTTAATCGCGCCTGTGCCGTCGTGTATGCCGCTATCACCACGTTAGTTATTGGTGAAGGTACCACCGCTTCGCTCTTTAACCGCCATGAAACGTATATCGCATCCTCGTTAACGGGCAATACACCGACTATCTCGTGTTCGGGACTCGACAGCAATTCGGCGAAACGCTGAGGGGATCTTATTATTTCTGTATTCGGCAGGTTACTCCGCTGGCCGAATTTCCCCCAAAACGAATTAAGGCAGAGTTTGGCGACGGAGCGTAAGCCGGAATTACGTACGATGTTGCTTTTATCGAGAACGATACCTTCGGTTGCTTCATACTCCCTCAGGTAGCGTTCTTTAGCAACATCGTCGTTGCATTCGCTCGGCCACCCACTCGCCTCTTGTTTTAGTTGTAAAAAAGTGTTGATGTATTCCGTAAACAGCCCTCCCTGTTGCGTTTCGGGGTTATAACGCGTAGATTTGTACTGCCAAATTTCGTCTACCCGCGTCACGAGATAACCTTTTTCGACTGCTTTGCGTAATTCGCAGGACACCCATGTGCCCTCGAACTCACGCTCCGCAGGATCGTCGTGAGTGCACGCGTCGCGAGAAAATGATTCGCAACATGTACGGCAAAGAGCAAATAATAATTTACCGCGCACGCGGTACGGTAGTACAGGATGGAAGAGATCACGTGGGGGGAGTACTCGGCAACGTACGAGACCCTCGACCGGAGTAAAATTAAAATTTGGCGCGATTCCAATTAAATCGGCGCATTCCTCGCCCACATAGATATCCGGGTGACCAATTGGGAAAACTCCGGTCTTGAGTACATACGGGTACAGAGAACATACGTCTACGTACCGTATCTTCTCGGTGCCCGTAATCTCGTATCGAGTCGCGATATTGCCGGTGCGTCCGCCGAAAAATGCATCGCGAGGATCGAGAGGTGGGATTTGCACCATGGGGTGATTTTCGAGAAATTCTCGCATCTCTCGATTCTCGCGCATTTCTTCGTCGAAAACGCACTCCCATTTTTCCGTTAGGATATATCCTTGGCGACGTAATCGCCAAGACGTTGCAACCGTTCGTTCGTAACGCGCGTCAAACGTGTCGTTAAAATTTTCGAGCGTTTTATCGCGATTTAATGGATAGCAAGACGGGCATCCGTGAAAAAAGCAACCGTGAAATTGCAAGACGTGACGCCGCGTCTCACCACCATTCTCGCATTCGTAATATCCGTCGACGAGCATGCCTTCCGCTAAACGATACTCGCGTCCTCGCCCCGCGTGAATTATCCGATGACCTAACTCACGTTCCTTCAAAATTAACCATTGCGTGCCTTTGCGCGACTGGTTATCTTTAAACCTGTATCCACCCGAAGGAATGATTCCTATTTCTCCTTCGCGCAAAAAGTTTTTCCGAAAAACTCTCATGCACGTCGAAGCGATAGTTGTACATTCCTCGAATGGACACACGTTTCCCCGCTGCAAGAATATTTTTCGGAAGGCCATGCATGCTCGGCGAAGGATATCAACATCGGTGCGACAATACGCGAGTATTTCACGCTGGAAATCGAATATTACATTCTTTCCCGACATTTCTGCGTGCCACGCGAGAAAACGTTCGCGTTCCTCTGTTCGCATGGTTTCGGGCGCGTAATAGCGAACATCGGGTAGTGGACCGACATAAGTTTGATTATCGACAGTATTAAATAAGTGCGGAAAGACACCTTTGTCACAAGTATCCGGTAACCCGAAGGCCTTCGGTAATTCTGACAAACGCATTGGCATATAATTAACACTGTCGATAAATTTCGTGCGATTCGCTGTTAGGACCATAATTTTTGTGCCGTTTAAAATTACGCGAGGTTCTAATCCGGAATAATTTTCTACAATGTGCCGAAGGATAAACTGCGCGTCGAACGATTTCGCGTTATGCGCTATGCAAATAATACGTGAAAAATGTTTTGTAGGGCGTGTTGCGAATTCGACAAATTGTTTTACCGGATCTTGGTGAAAAACAAATTCGCGTACTCCGCACCACTCGCATCGCACCGACAAATCATCTATTTCCGCGCACGAATCGCAAATCTGCTGCGCGACACACAGAGTCGGGACGTGAATTTTTATTTCGGTTCCCTCGAGTGATTGGTCTTGGCGTGTCTCAAAATCATAAAACACGAATGCCACTCGTCCCTTTTTGCATTTCCGCTCACCTGAGTTATTCTGCTCGCTCTCTCTCGCAAATACAGAAGAATCCCCGCCGCACTCAACAGCGGAGGATCTGTCTTCGCGGGGGAGAGGCTGCATGTAACAAAGATGATTTACGGGTTTTTGCAAACTGCAGATTTTACAAAAAGAAACGCCGCATTCGTGTTTTTTTGACGCTTTTACAACCCGCCCGCATCCTTCGCAGAGACGAATGGTGTTACAAACGCTCGTCGGAGTTTTACCGTCATACGACTTTGTCGCGCGATGATGTTCGAAGCATGCGTTTCCGTAGAACGAACGTTTGCAACTCTCACACCTAACGAGTTCCACGATTTCGCGTTGATCGCACGGCGGCACGTTGTTACAACGCGAACATTTATTTGAACAGCGGTGACCCCTTTCCTCGCGATACCCGATATTGCATGGAATACAATACCCCCCTCTACTCCCCGCGGCTGCTTTTAAATTTAAAATCGGACTATAATGGCGATGTTGCTCGTTATATAGAATATTTAGCCGATATAAAGGTTCGCGTTCTAGAGAGGCGAGTACCGTGCTTCCGTCAAATAAGGGTTTCTCGCCGCGTCCAAAAGTAATAGAATTATAAACAATAATAGCTATATTGGATGCGGCGAGAAAGCGTTGGAAACATTCTATTTCCCGAATCCCGCAACCCTCCGGTGGAATGGCGACACCAGCTCTCCTCGTCAAATCCAACGCGAGTTCGCGTTGTAACGAGGAATTCTGGTGTCTTACCACATTCCATCGCTCGTGAAGTTCCCCCGCACGCAACGTACCGCGTTCGTGATAAATTTGCGCGGTCACGAGAGAGCGGGGAAAACATAGATTATCGGAATTGGGGATTGATAAAATCGAACGTTTCGCAACGTCTTCCCGAGTGAGTTTATTTGAAACGCGTCCGCGACCTCTGGGTACCGCGACATTGAAAACGCGTACGTTAAAATCCTGCGCGATATCGAGACCTCCGGCACTTTGCGCTACTGAACTCACGAGGCGCCAAATGTCCTCGAGAGTTAAGTCGCGGGCCGGTCGAAACGATAATCCCGCCGGGCCTTGCGTTAAATCCTCCGAATCGAATGAAAATCCCACATAATCGTGCGGTTCGGAGGTATGTAACGCGTAGGCATGAATTTCCGCGAACGCGTTTTCAAGCCAATTATAGACATCGGCTCCTTCGGGTAGCGGACGCACACGGAATATCGCCTCTCTTCCTAATAACGCGAAATTTCTAAAGCGGCGCGAATTTTCCCCGATTAATAACAAATGATTAAAATTTCTGACCTCGTGGCCAACTCGCTCTTGTTCCATTTCCTCTTCGTCCTCCCTCTCCTCTTCCGCTTGTTCTTCTCCCGTCATCTCCTCCTCCTCCTCCTCCTCCTCCTCTTCCACTTGTCCTCCTTCCTCAGCTACCGCCACCTCCTCCTCCTCCTCCTCCTCCTCCTCTTCTCTTTCTTCGCCGGCTGTTTCCTGCTCCTCCTCCACCTCCCCCTCCTCCAAATTTTCCCGAGGTGGAAGCCCTCCTCCACGCTGCGGCTCTTCATTGCTCGCTTCTGTGCAAAAGTTACAAAAAAATTAGAAACATATTTTATAGAAAATACTTTGAGTTTGCTTACAATATTATGTTCGTATTTAATTTAGTAAACATGAGTATTTTTCCGAGGTAACTCGCCTTTTATCGTTAACGTCTTCTTCTCGCATGGAGAATAGGGCTGGGAGGAATTCCTATTAAAAAATTCGATAATTTAAAATTGAATACGAACATAAATCGTGAAAAGTAAGAAAAAAGATTATATACCAGGCGGTGTTTCTCCAATTTCCTCTTCCCCTTCGGGTTCTCCCTCGCGTTCCTCCATCTCCTCCTCCTCCTCCTCCTCCTCCTCCTCCTCCTCTTCCTCCTCCTCCTCCTCCTCTTCTTCTTCTGCTCTTCTTCTTCTTCTTCTTCTTCTTCTTCTTCTTCTTCTTCTTCTTCTTCCCCTTCTTCATTGCTCCAAATTCCCTCTCCCGGGACTACGGGGGAGTACATGTGGTCGTATTCTAAGAAAAAAATATCGTAAATTTTTATTTTCGATAATAATATTATGACCTTAATCAATAAAGATATTATGTATTTTAATTAATATTTTCTCTCTATTGACTTACCGGGTGAAAACACTCGCTGATCTGGAGTACTTACTTCCGTATCTAAAAACAAAGTTGTATTAAGATTTTCTAATTTTTTATTATTTGTTTTAAAAATTATTTATTTAAAAATGCAAACCTACCAGATGAGAGCTGAATAATTTCAGGCACCTCCTCCACTAATTCCGGCGTAGGTTCAACACGTGCCCTTCCTAAAAACATTTAATATTTTAATCTTGGAAAATTTTTATTTTTTAACATTACTCCTGTCTAGTTTTTAATAATATTGCTTACGTGCTGGACCTGCTTCTATCTCATCCTCCGCTCGTCGCCTTCGAATTTGCGTGAGCGGATTCACCACCGCAGTGCTTCTTTGGCGTGCATTTCTTACTATAATTTATTATTAAAAATTAGCTAAATCGTTAGTTTGATATATGAGTTACTTTTATAAAAATAATAGAGTCACTTACCATTGTGGAGGTGAGAGAGGAGATTTTGGATGTGACCACCCACATCCTCCTCTTCGTGTCCAACCGCGCGTCGCGTTTCGATTATTTCTCCGGCAATTCGGAGTAAACGCTCGTCGCCAGCGAAGTAACCCAGTTGATATAGCACCCCCAATATCGTATCCGAACATTCGCACGAAAAACGTGTAAAAAGTAAATAATTAGCATCGAGCGAAATGTTGGATATTTTAAATAAAAATTTATCCGCGTTTATGCGGATATCCAACCTCGATGCTAACTTTATGATTTTTTTAATAATTACACTAGCCATTTTTTTCAAGCAAAATATCACGAACACGAACTTTTAAATACCGCACGACAAAACCGTAGTAGAATCAGAGAAGAGTTCAACTCGGAAATAGATTTCCAATAGCGCTAGACGCTCTATTTATAGGGAAAATCTTTTCCAAAAGTGGTTTATAAAAAATTATAGAATTATCTCGTAGTTTCGAGGAGAACGCGAGGGTGAAAATGCTATTTCGGCCCAAGTAATAAATTATTTTTTCTTGAAAAATTTATATTACCTGTAGCTTGACCCTTTTTCGATTTCACTTTTTTTTTGTTTACTAACGGCGTATAAATGGCGCCAGATATATAGCACGTCCAAATAAATAGTTATTTAAATTTTTCGGAAGGAAAGTTCTCGCTTCTTCAAACATTTAACAAATTAAACATTAACAAATTTTAAACATTTATAAAATATTTCTTACTCGTGCTTCTAGTGTATATTTCGATACTTTCTTCTTCTTCTTCTTGAAATAGTTTCTGCATTTTATGCGATAATTTTACGATGATTTTACGATGATTTTTAAATTTTCTCATCTAATACCCTGACACGTTCGAACGTGATCGAACCTGTAATATTCGCTTTATTCGAGAAAATTCTTTCCTTGAAAAAAGAGCAACGTAAAATTATAGATTATTCGAATGTTCAATAATTTATTTATTTAAAATTTTTCTCATCTAACATCGAAGATTCTCGCGTGTTCGAGCATGGTCGAATCTGTAATAATTCTGTTATTCGAGGAAAGTTTTTCCTTGAAAAAAGCAGAGACAAAGCGAAAATACGCGTTTCTTCTAGAATCTTCTAGAATCGGTTTAACTGTATATTATTTATAAATCGTACTTTTTTATTTATTTCAAAGGAGGGGATGATGCGATATAGGTAAGGTAATATACCGCTACACTGCTTCACTCGAGTAGCGACATTCGAAGCGTCTACTTCGAAAATATCCCTCCGAGTTTTCGTTTGTTAAAAGTGAACATTTTGTTCAAATTCTCTCATCGAGTAATATGGCCGGACAACAAGAAGCTGCGAATCCCACTAAACTAGAAAACATTCGCAAGATATTTAAGAACTGTGTGCAAAATGTGGAACAAAATTTGCTGCTTTCTACGACGTACCCACTCAATACCTCTCATACGAAGAAATTACACGTGGGATTACAATTATCTAAAGAAAAGATCTTCGAGCCTGTCGTTAAATTGAGTGGTAATTCTGCAGAAGGAATCAGCTTTGATCCGGACACGTGGCAACAATTTCAAGACAGTATTCGGTACATGAGCGCATACTTTAACGGAAGCAGCAAAAGCAAAGTAAATCCCATCACATTTGCAAACATATTCATCAACTTCACCTCTGCCTACGGTGCGAAAGCTGTATTGGTGACGTATAAGGAAAATGAAAATTTTCCTAAAGAAAACAATACCGGAAATACGCAAGCAGACGCGAAAACGGCGGAACAACCTCCGGCGAAAAAAAGGAAAACTTATTCCGTTGCAGTTGTAATGCAACAAGCTACTTTTCAAGGGATGGAGAATATCGCCAAATGTGTCGATGCTCGTATAAACCATCTAGCATCCGTCGTCGATACTGTTAACGAGTGCGCACGTTATTTGATCAAGGAGATAGAACTATGTCTACCTAACAATTACATCGACGCCGATATCATCAAACTCACCGTCCGAGGCAACCAAAAGGATATCGAACTTGCTGTGAGAACGCAAATAAATAATTTACCATTTTTGGATGCATATTTTGATATTGTATTTTTAGAATTAATTACATTAAAATTTAAAGAAATTACTACTATAATTTTATTGAATCGTGAGTTATAATTTTTATATAATATTCCTATATTTAATTTTGTAACAAGAAGAATAACTCTGTAACAAAACATATTCATATATGCGAAAAATAAATTCGACTTATACTTGGTAACATAAATTCAAATTTACGTCGTTTCTTTATCTCTCCCTTTATCCTAAATTTTTCACAACTCTTCCTTTTTGAAAGTCATTTACGCAGGCCTGCGCGAACGTGTTTTTCTATTGCCTTCTAGTACCTCTATGCTTTCCTGACCCACACGTTTCTCTCTCTCTCTCTCTCCCTTCAGTATGCCTACATAGTTATCGTCACGTCGAAAGAAAATTTTTTCTGCCCACGTGTTTGTGGATAGGATAAAATCCTCGTATAACTCTAAGTTCGTCGTCGTCGTCGTCATCAGAAATATATAGTGCGAACCTGTCCGTTCCCGTTTTCCTCCTCTCAAATACCGTACGACCTGGTAAATAATGGTTATTACGCACCGAAAATCTCATGTCTTCGAAACCTATATCCACTCGTAACCTATATTTCCCCCATACAAAAATGTCAAACGAGTCGAGAAATTTATCTAAATTCAGCGACTATGAGACGCCGAGAAACCTTTCGCCCTAAGAAAAACGTGATTCTTCATATCCCGTATACAACCAGTAAATTCCACAAAAAAATCGGTTTTCTTCTCTTCGCTCCATCCCACGTGAACAAAAAATCGCATTCCATTCTCGACAAGTATATTCCTTTTACAGACCCGTCATATTTCTTTTCGCAGTCGACATTTTGTTTTCGGACTCCGATCGGGCCCAGACGCTTTCTCACCCTTTCCCTATCTCGTCTAGCATTTCGACAACCAATCGCACGCATGGGGCACTATGGGTAGAGCCAATCACGCGTCTGGCAGCTATGGAGCCAGCCAATCAGAACGCTCCCACTAATTACCTAATTATCACCTTCCATCCCCACCGACCAATCAGGACGCTCCATTTCCACGTGGCTGCCAGTTTTTGGCCACGCCCCTGGCGCCAGTGGGAAGGTGGTGGGGGTTTGTTTTGACGCGCCATAGTGCCCCACTTACTACTTAGGGCCGTGGGGTATATTTTTGCTTGCTCGGTTCACGATCGGGGTGTTCGGTATAAAAGATATTCAGAAAGCCTGCACACGAGAAAATAACGGAGAGAAACAACAACCCGCGGCGCCGCAAACATTATAACTACACGAACATTATAACTACACGTTTTAATTTTAAAAGACCACCAAAAAAATTCTACTCTCAATGCGGAAGAGACGGGATATTCACAAAGGATTGTCATCCGCAGCTGGGAAACGCGCCCGCAGCCAGGGGTACCTCATCTTTTCCGCATTGAGAGCAGAATTTGTGTAGTGGTCTTTTACAATTAAAACGATCCTGTCCGCGTTGTTTGCACCGCCAGCATGTACTATCTCGATCGTATATGAGTGTAGTTATAATGTTTGCGGCGTCGCGGGTTGTTGTTTCTCTCCGTTATTTTCTCGTGTGCAGGCTTTCTGAATGTCTTTGTATTCTTTGACTTGATCCGGGAGTTCATATAAGTCGGTGATGTCAGTGAGTCGGACGTAGATTTTATACTCGGCGCACATAATCTCTCATAATCAATCAACTTTTTCTTGTCGTGAAAAATTCCCGGCACGACGCATCATTGTGAGTACCGCCGTGGAATACTGTTCGAATGTTTTGTCACGTTTTTGTCGGCAGTCTTAAATTTCGCTCATTATGCGAGCCTGGAAGCATCGCGATAAATATTGTCGAAAGGCATGTCAAAATTCTTCTCTTGATCATTCGTCTACGTTATTGTGATATTAAGCTAGTGCGTTTCCTCTAATAATTCGATTAATCTAGCTAGCATCCATATATCGGTATTGCCATTGCAATTCCGTGATTCGCTCGAGGGAGGAGAGAGGGTCACGTCCGTCGAAATAGTATCTCCATTTTCTTATTTGATTTATAATCTTTGCATGTATTAATTCATCGGGTGATGGAACGAACGGGGGGGAAATACTTCGAAAAATGCGGGAGGATTTTGTTCGAGACTGGTTGAAAATCCGACTTTCTAGGTAGCCATAGTGCTGGATTTGTCTTTAATAGTCTGGCGTTGTTTTTAATAGTCTAGTTCGTCGAGTGTACCAGTTTCGAAGTTTAGCAGTCGCGCTATGCAAATTGCCTCCGCTTTTGAGAGTGATTGTATCTACTGAGTCATTTAATTCTTATTAATTTTTTAAACGGTCTCTGTTCGGGCTCCATATAACGGTCCGTCCTCGTCAGGTGGTATCGTGCGATTTCAGGGTGCGCGAACGTGCTCGTCGGTTTGCCGGGTAGTTAACAGAATTTATGCGACTCAGGTTTTGTTTTAAATATATTAAGTTTATTCTTATTAGGATGTATATATATATATATATATATATATATATATATATATATACATCTAATAAGCATATATATATATATATATATATATATATATATATATATAAATATTGGTCAGATAACGACCCAGGAAATTTGCGTCGCGCGCTGTGTATATGGTTTTCGGTGTACGTGTAAGGTGTGTAGTGTGCATTTGGGATGCCGAACGCGTGTGTTGGGGCGAACGATAGGCTCGTGGCCCGGTCGGACAGACGGATAAGCGCGCAATTGGTTGTGCATGAGCTTACCCGTTGGACCTGTGGAATGTGCCGTATGATTGTCGCGGTGTGATTTTGAATGTTGGAGAATATTCGCTCCTTCACTCTGCACGAGAGACAAGTATGCTTGTCGGGGACTGAGAATGCTTTGTTCCGATTGCTCGTGTATTTGGAAAGGACGTTGAGACTCAGAATGCTCCGTCTCGTGATTGATAGAAAGGAATCCGTAGACTGAGAATGCTCGGTCTCGGAGAAGCAAGAGACAAATATGCTTGACGGGGATTGAGAATACTTGGTCCCGATTTTCTCGTTTTACAGAGAACGATACAAGCGTCGAGTATGCTCGACGGAGATCAGAAATGTCTGAACTCGGTTACTGGTACCGGTCGGAGACAGAGACAGGTCGGAGGATCGAATCGGTCTAGTTTCCTTAGTGAGAATCGGCCGGGTTTATATATCCCTCGCTGTCGGCTATTTTGCGATATTTCGGCGCGCGCGTGGTGGACGCGTGTTTTCGCGCGAAACGGTCGGCGCGTTCTGTGCGCGTCGGCTGTCTTCGGGCGCGGAGCCCGAATGCACTTAGAATTAAACAGTGCGCGGAAGGCGTATCGTTACACTTTTATTGTACATTTAAAAAAAGTTATATGTAAAATTACAACTATCATTGCGGATTTAGACATTGAATGTTTTATAGCTATCCTAAGCAGCCGATATTCAAAATTATTTAAAAGAAATAATGAATTCACGAAACTGTATTGAAAAGTTAGGAGGATTATATTCAATAATAATTATAATTATAATAATTATATTTATTAATAAAGAAAAGTCATTGGTAAATAAAAATGTGAAAATTAAAATAAATATTTTCAAAATAAATATTATGTTGTAAATTTAAAATTTGCAATAATGTAATTATAAAAAAATTAATTAAATAAATAATTAAATAATCATTAAATAATCAATAATTAATTATTTAATGATTACTTAATTATTTATTTAACTAATTATTTAATTATGATTGCCTAATAACTCTTCTATTATACATTTTAAGAAAAGTGTAAAATTACAACTATCATTAGAAGGTTTGGAAACTCATTGTAATAGTTTTCCGCGTATTTAATAAAATATGTAGTGTGCAAATAAAATTAACTTTTTGTGTCGTAAGTAAGATTGTAGAATTACATTTACATTTAAATGTATATATATATATATATATATATATATATATATATAGAAATGATATAATATAATGTAACGTGAAATAATACTTTACGTATACTTAATAATACTTTTTATAATTACATTATTACAAAATAAATATTACATTTTCAAATTTTAAATTTACAGGATAATATTTATTTCAAAAATTTATTTTAATTTTCACATTTTTATTTATTAATAAATTTTTATTATTATTGAATATATTATTGACTATATTCTTCCTTATTTTTTAATACAATTTCGCGAATTCATTACTCTTTTTAAATAATTTTCAACATCGGCTGCTTGAGATAGCTGTAAGACATTCAATATCCAAACCCGCAATGATAGTTGTAATTTTACACATATTTTTTTAAAATGTATAATAGAAGAATTATTACAGTAATTAAATAATTAATAATCATTTAAGTAATCATTAAATAACCAATAATTAATCAGAACGAAAGGAAAAGAAAGAAAAGCATGATATATAGAGACACCGTGGTCTCTCACTCGCACTAGTATCGAATGTGTGAGACAACGAAATTCGGTATCACGTCCGATTATGCTTGCCTTCTCGATCGTGCGTCTTGCATCTTAAGGATGCAATATCGAATTGCTCCCATTATTTTTTCCTTCCGCTCCGCGATCTTCGCGCTACCAAAGATACGCGCTTCGTGTGTACGTGTAGCGACCGCGCGCCGAGCGCAGAGATACCATTCCTGCCGGTACACCATGTACATCATTTATATAAAAGATTTGATATAAAAAAAGTGACGCCAAGTTATAATGCCATTATCTCGGAAGTTTGATGTACAATCTTTTTTAAAAAATAAAACAATGATACATATCTTTGTATTTCCATCTTCTTATTCTAAAGCTCAGTTCTAAAGTGATAGTAGCTCCAATTCTTTTTAAAAAATAATGATATAATAAGATTGCGTGATCTAATTCAGTTGAAATAATATATATGTTATTCGCCGAAATAGCAAAATGTTTCAAAATTGTTGTCATGTAACCGAAAATCGTTACAATAACTAATTTAAACAAACTCAACAAAGTGAGACAGCATTATGTCTGTCGCATTGAACTCAATGGAATGATAATTTTAATAATGACAAATGTCAGCATCAATCTACTATTCACAACTTAACGACAATTCGTGTTGTCAATTTGTCACCCGCAATTACCAACATGTTGATAGCAAATTAGCAACAATTTGAAAGCAATTCGTCATCATCGGTATGCTATTCACATTCAACAGCATGTTAACAACATGACGACAACATATGCCAAATAACGAATGCTGCATATGCTGATAATATGCCAACTAAATTCTGTGCCAGTTTCTCTGATAAAAATGACGGACAGAATTGGACAGAAACAGACAAAAAATTTCTATTGGTTTCTATTAGCTGTCTATACAGATGAAGATAAGCTTAGTTTAGCCGATAGAAATCATATCCATTTTTGTTCGATTCTGTCCATAATTTCTACCAGAGTTGTAAATATTTCGAAACAATACCGACAATGTTCAAGAAGTAATAAAGAATATATAAACTTATTATTTTTGAAATCACGTGTGTCCAAAAATGTCGCATTTTTTAACAAAATGGCAATAAAATTATATCAGAAATTTTTAAACAGATTTCAAGACAACAAACTGTTTCAAAAACGTTTCTAATATAACTATATTACCATTTAATCAAAATTGTATTAATTAATCAGGGAATGTTGTTAATTTTTATTCGTATTTTTATTTTATTTTCTTATTTTATTTTACTATATTATGTGTAATATAATTAATATAAGTTGCAATGTACATACATCAGTTGCTTAGAATAATATATTTGTAAGTGTAATTAGAAATAAATATTTATAACTTGTATATAAATCTCGAAAACTATATGTTTTTTTGCTGAAAAATTGCCGTAAATGTGTGACATTTTATATTATCAACACTTTGTTAGCATTGAACTACAATTAAAAATCTTGATGTTTAAAGACATATATGTGACAACGAATGGAAATCATTATATATGTTTTGTTGCCGTCATGTTTTCATCATGATGCTCAAGATGAAACAATTAATCATTTGTTGGTGACATATTGCTGATAACATACTACTATTGCTAACCGTTTGCTCTTAAAATTTCGTCAACTGATTATATCCATAAGCAGGTATATTGTTGTATTTGTTACGTGTCCTATTTCGATGTCAGCAAATATATGGCAAATATATAGCAACACATGCAATGCATTAGTTCGCTCAATATGCTATATTATATTTGGCTATCTAGGCGTGATACATTATTCAACTAAATAATATGTATATCATTTGTATAAAATATTTGTATAAAATATTTGTATAAAATATTTGATATTATAATAATAAGTGACATCAAGTTATAATTTCCATTACCTCGACAATTAAATAAATATATTATTCAACTAAATATGTACATCATTTGTATAAAAGATCTAATATCAATAAGTGACATCAAATTATAATCCCATTATCTCGACAGTTAAATATATTGCTTTTAAAAAATAAAGCCGAAGTCTTTGTATTCGTAATGAAAAATCTTCTTACTATAACCCAAATGATAGTAACTAATCTAAATGATAGGAACTCTAATTTCCTTCAAAAAATAATGATATCACAATGAAATTGCGTTACTTAATTCAACTCAAATAGTATTTATGTAATACAAGTGGTAATAGCTTTCATTCTTAATAATGTAATTTGTAATGTATAATATCCTTAATAATGTATAATATCCGACATATACAGTGATTTATGAAATTGATATAGTAGTGTTATTTCTAGTTTCTATATAATATATCCTTCTTGGGACAGTCAATAATCGAGCAAAGTCACGTAGGTTATTTATATTTTCTTTCATGCTTATATAATTAATTAGTATGCAGTTAGTTGACTTTCTGACTTCGGATCTGTGAAAATGTTGTGCAGCGCACTTGATTGATTTTGTGAATTTCGATCTTCACAATGGATGCTTTCCATTTAGTAACACAAGTAATTCTATCGCAAATAATTCTATCACAAGTAGTTCTATCTTTTTTGGCTTTCAATGATTAACAAGGACAAAATCATGCTTGTCGACTTATGTTACTAAATGGAAAGCATCCAATAATTAAAGATTTTTTGTAGCTTGTTTGTAGCTACTTTCTTCAATTATTATCATTAGTATATAATTTGCGATCGCTACCCTAAATTCGTCGGTCGCCGGTCTCACGATACGAACCGGTGGAGACGGCATTAGAACATACAGATACTCAGTATAATTAGGTAGAAGGGTTCAACGGTCAAGTCGCTTATTTAGGGAGAGAGAGAGAGAGAGAGAGAGAGAGAGAGAGAGAGAGAGAGAAAGACCAACAAATAATTAACACCATTTGATGGAATAATAATTTAATTCGCGTTATTTCTAATACCGCTTCGAGGCGAATCGCAACACAAATTCTATCTCAATCACGTGGTACCCGGCTGACCCAAAGGTCGCGCGAAGTATACAAAGATGATCGGCAGTATCGAGAAATTTCCGGCAACGATTATTCGACAGCTCGACTTCCTCACCCGAAATTCGCTACAATGAGCTCCCGAGCGGTAGTCTTCAGCGGCTGGCGGTAAAATACTAAGCATGCAAGCAATTATATGCAGCGTAAACAAAGCGGCAATAAGCGCACGACAATTCGCATCCCGAGCAATAGCACGCGCAATCGCAAATACACGGCAATTTAGGTTCGCGATTGGAAGCAATACAGTGTGACAAGACAAAGATAGCAAATAACAATATTACAGATCAGAACATTACGATAATGCGATAAGACTAGACGACGCCACTCTACTACTGTGAGATCACCAAGAGCAACCATTAATATGCTCTCAGCCGCGACGGAACGTCGCTTCGTGACATCGCAAGTTAGAACCAGTACAAACGGCAATGAATGATATGATTTGGGAGCGTCCCGTTTGACCACGTTAATATTGACCACAGTCCCAATTGACCACGTTGCGATTGGCCACGTTGCGATTGACCACATTGATATTGACCACCGTCCCGATTGATCATAGTCCCGATTGACCACCGTCCCGATTGACCATCATTCCGATTGACCGGGACGGTGGTCAATGGAAACGGTGGTCAATCAAGACGGTGGTCAATCGAGACCGTGGTCAATCGGGACGGTGGTCAATCGGGACGGTGGTCAATCGAGACGGTAGTCAAACGGGATTATGGCTAATTGTACCGTGGTCAAATGGGACTGTGATCAATACTAACGTGATCAAACGGGTGTCATTCCGTGCCCTACGCAAAATCCGATTGGGAAATTTTTACTTTAAGAAACGTCATTGTCGTCGACTTTCTATGGCTGCAATATCTATTGCAAGATGTCATTGTTAGTCTTATCGACCCAGCGGATCAGACTGATAAGTTAGGGTTGTAGGATCTAGCGAATCAATGTTTGCTGCAGTGACCCTGATTTATCAGTCTGACTTATCGGTCTAATTTATACGCAGGGTCGATAAGATTGATAATATAATAAATACGCGTGCATCGAAATGGACACATTAGCAATATATTATACTAATAATTCTTTTTATTTGTTCCATCTTTCTTCTTTCTTTTTTTAATTTAGAAAAAAATGCATAAATTATATTATATCTTCATCATTATATTGGTCGTTCGTATCAATTTTTATATCTATATGCATAAATTATATTATATCTTCATCATTATATCTATATGCATAAATTATATTATATCTTCATCATTATATTGGTCGTTCGTATCAATTTTTATATCTATATAAACATATATTTCATAATCTCTAACTATCGTCTCTGCTCCTTATGTCACGATTTTGATTATTAATAAATTTGATTGATTGATTTGATTGATTGATTTTGATTGATTATTAATAAATATGCATAACGAGAATAAGAAAGCAGAAAATGAAAGAGCAGAAAAATGAGAGAGAGAGATAGTATGCTTGTTGCTCTTTTTCCGTGCATCCGATTGGCGGTCAACGATGTTAAGTTTCGCGGCGAATTTGACAATTGGTAATTTATTTTGGAGTGTAAGTAACCGATGTTTATGCACCATAATCTGTTATTTTGCAAGTAGGTTCTAAGAAGCAATATAAATACTGTCATTTTGATATTATTCTCTTACGTACGCGTTTTTGTGCTTTTTTCCAGAAATTCAAACCTGGAAGTGTTCAGATACTATGATCTGTACAGATTGTTGTGCAACTCTTGACTATATTATGGTATATTTGTTTAAACAATATATTAAATAATATATATTTAATAATTATTAATAAAATTGAATTATCTTTTCAATGAAATTGTATTATACATATATGTATTATACATTTCCAAGACATTCAGAAAAAAATTGCGACATTCTGAAATACTCGAGGGTCGTTCCAGCGAACGGCGTTTCAACTCCGCAGAAAGATTATTTAATGTAATCTTCTACTGCGATGTAATAAGAAATTATTTTAGTTGTTCTGTAAAGAAAAATTTTACTTTATTTGTATCACCACTCTTTTCTTTTATGCTTTTAATAAAAATTTAAGTTTTATTTACAGAATACAAAATAACTAATCTTTGCATTGCAACGAAACTTTACATAAATTATTTCAAATGCTTAAAATACTTATATAAATGTATACTTATATAAAAAGAGTTGTGATTTTGTCATTATTTCTTAATTATATTTCTATTAATAAATTTTCTCAATCAATTTATGCTTATAAAAAAGCAACAATAGAAAAAAGGAGTTTATCAATTTAAAATATATCATAATTTTATTTTTATTATGTAATTATAAATTCTTACTCCTAATGTGTCCTTTTTGATGTATGCGTATTTATTATTGATTATCGATCCTGCAGACTATCAGGTCGGATAAGTCAGGGCCACTATAGAATCTAGCGATTTTGTGAAAGGGAAATGTATCTCTAACTACAGTATAACAAGAATGAGCGAATCGAGAACGAAAGAGAGAGAGAGAGCGAGGTAACATGGTTGCTCTTTTTCCGCGAGTCCGATTGACAGTCGACGATATCGTTGAATTTTGCGATGAGTTTGACAGTTGATGATAATTTATTTCAAAATGTCAGTGATTAATTTGTGAGCCATCTATTATCTATTATCAAATAGGTATTGGAAGCAATATAAATACAGTCATTTTGTTGTGCTATCAAAAAAATATATTTAACAATTATTTTAAAAAATTACCTTCAACCTGAGACAAGTGTACTGTTTATTCAATTGGTTCTTGCCTGTCAAATGCATTGAATATATGTACGAGTAAAATTTTAAATTAATGATGAAATTAAAATTATAATTTTAGATGTGTACATACTACAAAGTCATAATGTCATTTGATATATTAAGTCCTTTTAGGGCACTATCATTACTTGAACGTGTTTAACTCCCATGGAATGATTAGATTCAAATTTTTATGCACATATACTAATAAAAATTGACAATCCTCGTATGATATTTTAGGATCAATATGTAAACAGGTAAAAATCTAATCAGATTTTATATTATATATCGTGCTTAATTTAAAATGATAGTGCTTTCGAGTTATTTAATACAATTATGATATATTTATTTAAATAACTTATTAAAAAGATACATTTAATAATTATTTTAATAAAACAGAATTTTCTTATCAATGATAATTCCTTTAAGAATTATAATAAAAGAATTATAATGAAGAATTATAATTTTTTTTCTTGCAGATTTACACAAAATTCATGAAAAAGATATATAAATGATGCCCTAAGAAAAACTATCAAATTTGATGATATAATGATTTTGTCAGTTAGTAATCAGGAGATACCGTGTTTCATAATAAAAAAGCACAAACATATACATACATAAAAGTACAATACAATGAAAAATACATGCATTTAAAATGACTACTCATATGAGTACTCATATTGCTTCTTAGAACTTACCTAGATAATAGACGCATAAACATCACTTACACTCTGAAACGAACTATGACTAATTATCAAACCCGCCACGAAACTCAATAACATCGTTGACTGCCAATCGGACACGTGGAAAAAGAGCAAATATGTTATTTCGTTCTTTTGTTCTCTACCTTATTTACTCTCGTGCGTATTATAGAAAAAAAATATCAAGTATAAAAGGTGTCAATTATAGACGCGCTTTTCGAACACAGAAAGATGGTTAGTACTACAAAATGTCTGATATAATTTACAATGATTTTACAAAAAGATAAATAAAGAGTGTCAAGTATAGTGGAGGCTTGAAAAAAAAAAGAAACTGTTGTACCAAGTTAAAAAATAGAATCTAATTGACAATATCTTTTATTTTAAAGAAATAGAATCTAAGTGGTACGTAATACTCTGTATCTTCATTGAAGGACCTTTTTACTCTAACTCATGTGGTAGTAATTTTAATCTTTAAAAAAAATTAATGTACGAAATTGCCATATCTAACTCAATTCTAGTTGTGATCAAACTAAAAAATAAAATTTAAGTGCTAGTATTTTTGTGATCTTTGTACTCATTGAAGAGTCTTCCTATTCTAAACTAAATGGTACTAGCTTTAATTAAAAACCAAAAAAATTTGTTTCTACATTGCTAACTCGACTCATATGATATCATTTGTATAAGAGATTTGATATCAATAACTGGCGCCAAGTTATAATCCTACTATAAAAATTGCGTTATTGTATACTAAACTCAAGTAATATGAATTAAAAAATAAAAATTTCCGTCATTGTCACTGTCTATTGTACGTATTATTGATTAATGTAACTATTAGCAAGTGTTGGAGGTACATAGAGCTATCATAAGAATTTAACAAGTCACTTAGCGGATTTTATGATATCAAGACATATTGCTCTACTACATTTTACACTCGTGTGGTCGTCTCTGACAAAATCATCCTGCAACGCTCTCTGATTTTATTGCACGTAATAATGGGTTTCAGTCATGAGACGACAACTACTAGTTATACATGATCGCCACAACTGCAACAATTGTTGAGATTCATCTCTTTATAAATAATTCTTATAAATTTGCGTTCTATACCTTATCACTGATGATAACCTGATTGAGGTCGAAACGTTTGGATACATGAATTTTAATATCAATAAACCATTCGCATAGCACCACTAATCAGCTTGGCTATTATGCTCCTTCTCATTTCTTTAAAAAATAAAATCCAACTGGCAATATCTTTTATTTTAAGAAAATAGAACCTAAGTGATACGTATCTTTGTATCTTCATTGAAGAATCTTTTTACTCTAACCCACGTGATAGTAGTCTTAATTCTTAAAAAAAATTTTCGTTTCCACATTATCAACTCAAATAATTGTAATAATGTATAAAATTTGTATGAAAGATTTGATATCAATAATTAGCAAGTTACATTCCTATAAACTACATTGAACTACAAGTCCACCTTAGTCAAATTATGTATTTCAATTGTATAAAAGATTTGATATACCACTATTTTAAAAAACTAAAACCCAAGTTGTAGTATCTTTAATTTAAAAATAATTGTGCAGAATTGAGACGCCGTTCGCTGGAACGACCCTCGACTGAGGATCCGATGAGTGATAGAATGACGAAAATTGTTGAGACAAATCACACTAATTTAATAAGTCAGTTTTCGCCAGTAAAATGTACAGAATATAGAGTCTAACGGTGGCATACACGTTGATAAAATAGAACAGATGTTCGCTAGGCAGATTGCACGTAGGGTTGAAGTTCGCACGAATTGCGTGGTCACGTGATTAGAGAATGTCCGCAGCGTGGTAAGAGAATGGTCACAAGCTCCTTCACCTTGATCGAACTTAACGAACGACGACGTGCTGTTTCGTCAAGCTGAGATACGCACTTATCACTGAGAATTCGCTCTTTGAAAATGCTCGCAGTAAATATTCCTGTCGAAGTGGGATTTACTTCGCAATGCAGGAATGCACGAGCACTCTTCCGAACGCGCATATCGAGCAGATCTCCCATAAGTTCATGCGAGTTATCAGTCCTTTCGCGCGCACATCTTACGCACTCGTGTATAATTGATTTAACCGTTTGACGAGCGCGAAGAATCCAAAATTCATCACGAAGTACGCGGAGAGTGATTTGCGTACCTGCATGAAGAGTTCGGAGATGCGCGTGCTGAATGAGAAGTGAGAGTAGAGAATGTCGCCCGAGAATAATCGGATGTTTCGCCTCATCCGGGAGCTTTGAGTGATGGAGTCGTCCTCCGACTCGAATCAAACCATATTGATCGAGAAAGAGATTAAGATTTAAGAGCTTACTGTTATTAGCGACCCAACCTTTCGCCTTTAGTTCTTGGATGTCGCAAGGAAATGTGCGAGATTGCATCGACACCAAAAATGTTTGGCGTTGATCACTTCGGATTGATCTAATACTGTTGGAGTCGAAGCGTAGAGATCCGGAGGAGAGACGGAATGCTTAAGGTTTCTTACCTTGAGCATGTTGACAAAACGGAAAATATACGATGTGATGCGAATTAATTTTGGTTATGATGAGAATCGTTGAGCGAGATCCAATTCATCTTGAGTGTTACAAGACTGACAAGATGAGACTTGGCCTCGAACGAAAAGTTCAGAGGAAGAATAACATCAGTTTGAGGCCATTGAGCACTCGGTAATTTAAGCCATTCTGGATCTTTCCACTAGTCGGGCTTATTAAGCAGATTTTGTACGGGAATGCCTCGCGACGCGTAGTCAGCTGGATTCTCTTGAGTTGGCATATAATGCCATTGAGAGTTCGGAACCTTAGATTGTATTTCATCAACTCGATTCGCTACAAATGTTTTCAATTCGATGGATGTTGTCTTATCCAAGCTAGAATAACGGTGGAATCTGTCCAACAATGACATGGAAAGTCGGTTAAGTTAAGAGATTCTCGAACATAAAAAAATCATACGGGCCAAGAGAACGGCATTAATTCCAATCGACGAATACTTAGACTTTTCAAGGGAGCGACTTGAAATTTCGCCATTAATAAAGAAACTTGGCGATCACCTAGAAAAGAGTCGACCTTGAAATAGATCATGGCTGCATAAGCAGACGTGGAGGCGTCCGAAAAACCGTGCAGCTCACAGTATTGTGTGTCATGACCCTTTCCGGTCCAGCGACGAATTTCGAGAGAATTGAGAAGTTCGAGAGAACGATAATATGCAATCATACAGATATCCATGAAGGATATTAGAAGGAACTGCATCATCTCAGAGAACCTTTGCACGCTATAAGCGCTGCATCAGAATCTTTGCAGTGATTATGATGGGAGTTAGCCACCCCATTGGATCAAACAATTTCGAGATAGCAGAGAGAATTGTGCGTTTGGTTAATGGCAGCGAGTTAGACAAGATTACATTGAATTGAAAGACATCACACAGTAGATGCCACTTGAGTCCTAAAACTTGGAACTGATCATCGGACTCCAAAGATTTACTTTGAGATAGGCCATGGTCACGCGAATCGATATCTTGGAGAAGATCAAGACAATTGCTGGACCACTTTCGCGGATTGAATCCAGCGAGATTTAGTAACTTCATCAATTGATCGCGCATTTGTTTGGCCATAGGTTTATCATCTGCTCCGAAGATGCAATCGTCGACATAAACGTTATGCTGAAGAACAGATTGAGCGAGAACGATTGAGCGGAAATGAGCCGCCATCGGTTAAGGCTAATTGTTTAAGAATGCTAGATATGGAGCGCATGTGGTTCTATATGTGATAGTGAATAACCGATAGGCTTGAACGTTTTGGGACGAATCTGATCGCCACAAAATTCTTTGGAAATCAACATCTCGTTCGTCGATGAGAATTTGACAATACATTTTAGCAATGTCAGTATAGACATAGCGATACTGACGTCAACGAAGAATGATAATGGTCAGATCGGTTTGCAATCTGGGCCCAACTAAGAGATGATCATTTAACGAAAATCCGTTCGACGTGCGGCTTGATGCATTGAACATCACTCGAAGACGCGTTGTAGTGCTGCTATTGCGAATAACTGCATGGTGAGGAATGTAAAAGATCTGTGAGCGAGAGGTTTCCGTGACAGGAACTATGTGACCTAAGCTTTCATATTCGCTCATGAAAGCACTGTATTCCTTTGCTACGTCAAGCTGAATTTCAAATTGCCGTTCGAATAGAAAAAGACATGAAGAATGAGAATCTCCGATATTCAATGGAGGTGTCTTGAACGACAATCGAACTATGAATCAACCTTGCTCATTATGAAAGTGAGTTGCGAAAAAGTGATCCTCGCATTGCTTTTCTTCTGGCGTAAGGTTTTCGCGGAAGTTCTTCGACTTCCCAGAAGCGACAAAACTCCTTATTGAGAGTATGCATTTCTGAATAGGAATGCACTTAAATGGAAGAAATATGAAAGGAGCTAAGATGAGATGAAACAGGATCTGAGACTATCCAACCGAAAATAGTATTTTGTGCTACAGGTTCAAAGAGAGAACGCAATTGTAAACCGGGAAGCAAGACATTTCCATACAAGTCGGCTCCGACTATGACTTCAATCGGAGAGGAGCTTGAGGGATTAGGATCTGCTAGGTTTAGATCGTGAAGATGTGAAAATGAAGAAAGATTGACGTCATGTCGCGGCGCGTATTTGATTAATGACTTGAGAATGATTACGTTGGTGGAATATACCGGTGGAGTATACCCATTACCCAATCACGAAGATACTTGTATATCGGCACTGTGTCGAGCTGACATCGCGGTGTCTCCGATTCCGGAAATACCAAGATTCGCTCGCGCTTCAAACGCAATCGTTATGCGAGATTTTCATTAAGGTGGCTATTGAATCTTGACCTAAGAGAGCTCGCACTGTAGAACAGCGATCTATCGCAGAGCCCACCCGAATCCACGCGGTTGCTAAAAAAATTTGAGAATTTGACCGATTTATTTTCGGCAGTAAATTTGAAACAATAGAGTTAGCTTCATTCGAAGTTAACGTAGTTGGGTGAGATGAGTTTCTCGACGGATGCTGGTTGACTCGTGCAAAAGATATGATGCTTCTGTTGACAATGATGACACAAGAATTTACTCGTACATTTCGATTTTGTATATTTCGCGCTAAGACAATTGAAGCAACGGTGAAATTCCTTTACAAGGTCGCAACGCTGAGTTACTGTTTTGCTTTTGAATTTAGAACACGCGAATAAGAAATGATTCTGTTGACATATAGGACATTGAGCATGAGTCGTGTTCGCTGCATGACTTTGAACGAACATTTTCTTTGTTTTCTTCCCGCTAATCGAAGATTCTGGAAATATGTTTTCTAATGCGCGAATGCGAGCCGCGAGAAATTAATCTAACTACTTGTAAGATGGATATTTGGTTTCATATCCGAGATGAAGTTCCCATGCTTTTCGCGTAGATTTATCTAATTTCGAAATAATGAAATAAACTAGCCAATGATCCCAGATGTCGTGACAGTTTAGTGAGGCAAGAGCCTGTATCGCGGTATTCGTTTTGTCTCGCAAGATTGACAATTCTGATGGAGATTCGGGATTTGCGGACAATAATTTATGTATCGAATGTAAATGTTCGTGTATTAAACGCCGAGGATTATCGTATCGAGATACAAGCAAATGCCAAGCAATCTTAAAATTAGCGTCGATAATAGCGAGCTTTTTTGAGCAAATCTTGAGCTAAACTCTTGACAAGAGATCAGATATTGTAATCGCGCGACATCCGACAATTCACTGTTCGTTATGATAAGTGCATTGAAATGATTCCGAAAAGCTTCCCATTGGTGATATTCACCCGAAAATTTCGGAAGATTAATACGCGGTAGCTTACAAACAGATATAGAAGAGAAATTAAACTGTCCTTGACTCACGTTTCCAGAGGCATTTGGTGATGGACTCTATGACTCAAGAGTAGCGAGGATGTCGGCCATGTAGTCGGATGCTTCGTATAGGTGTCCTCACAGGATGAGAATTGGTCATCCGTGAAGTACTTCTCCGAAATGGTAAATTCCTTGCCCGCTTTGGCAATCTGAGCGTGGATTTGCTCACAACGTGCGAATTGATCCTTTAGCGCGTTGAGTCTATGACGCATAAGTCCGACCGTGTAATTAAATTTGCCAATTTTCTTGAAATTATCTAATGCGCGTCCGATGAAACGCATAATTACACGTTGTTGTGCTAGTAAATCCTCCATTTTAACTGAGAACTCACTCATTTTATAATTCACTGACTTAAGCTACTCAAGTTTCTTCAGTCTAATGTGACTAGAGGTCATACAACAATGTTTCTTCGTCGATGCACAAGTGACCTACCGATCCGGCTCGAAGGACCAGAAATTCTATGTGCGGAATTGAGACGCCGATCGTTGGAACGACCCTTGACTGAGGATCCGATGGGTAATAGAATGACGAGAATTCTTGAGACAAATCACACTAATTTAATAAGTCAGTTTTTATGAATAAAATGTACAGAATATAGAGTCTGACGGTGGTACATGTTGATAAAATAGAACGGATGTTTGCTCAGGCAGATTGTACGCACAGGGTTGAATAGTTTGCACGAATTGTGTGATCACGTGATTAGAGAATGTCCGCAAACTCGTTCACCTTGATCGAACTTAACGAACGACGACGTGCTGCTTCGTCAAGCTGAGATACACGCACTTGTCACTGAGAATTCGCTCTGAGAATGCTCGCAGTAAATATTCTTGTCGAGTTCGAAGCACTAGAATCTCGATGTGACGAGAGAGAATGTGAACTAGGAATTCGCCACGATTCAAAATGCTTCGAAGTCTTTCGCAATGACGATTTATGTAATATATTTTGAGGACTGGTCTCAAAATATCTCAGATATTTTCCGCTT
Source organism: Pogonomyrmex californicus (assembly GCA_024349325.1). NCBI lineage: Eukaryota > Metazoa > Arthropoda > Insecta > Hymenoptera > Formicidae > Pogonomyrmex > Pogonomyrmex californicus. Next base: position 34,627 of record JAECZD010000084.1, read on the forward strand.
TGAGGACATTCCCATTCCTATATTTTGCGTATACTTTGGGATATTAAATTTATATGATTTTAACTGCATACTGCCATTTAATAAGATGTCGTCAAAGCATATATTGACTATCTTTTTTTATATAATATATTTATATAACTTTTCTTAAGATTAAAAATTGGAAATTTATTATATGACTAATATCAATAATTTTATCATTACTATTACCATATATTGTAGCCATTTTTTTTATATAAATTTCTTCAAACTATTAAAAACAAACATATACACACACACACCCACACATCATACACACACACACACACACACACACACACACACACACACACACACACATATTGCCAAAAATACATATCTATAAAATACGTTATGGGACACCATCTTTTAATTGTTTTTATTTTTAAAATATCTTGCAAATAAGTTATTGTTGTTGCGATTTTTTAATAACACATTGATTGGAGACTCAAATTATATAACTGATATATAAAAATGTTCTCAAAACATGCAATCCACCTTTATAAGATATATTTTACATCTTTATATTAAATAATTTTTTCCAATGTGTTGTACTCCAATGTAATTTATACGAATATTTTATTCCAAATTTTATAATAGCATATGTTCTATAATCATGACGATTTGACGAAAGATATACGTGATCAAATATTTCTGGACATTTTCAAATGAGACAATTCTTATATACAATGAAATCTTCATTATATCCTCAAATGTACAAATGTTAAAATTTTAATCCTTTTGTAACGATCGTATATTTCGAAAATATTGTTAAATGTAGAAATATACATTAAATGCATAGTTTGGGGCATTTCTTATTTTAATCATATATATATGCATGAAGCAGTCCAAGTAACACATCTTGATATTGCAAAATTTTTTATAAAGCAGTAATATTAAAATAATATTAAATAATATTAAAATAATAATATTAATAATAATATATAATATTAAAATATAATATTAAAATTAAAATAATAATATTAAATAATAATATTAAAATACATTAATATTAAAATTACATGATTTTTTAATATATAATGTCTACTTTCAATTTTATATACATATAATATATAAATAGTTCGCGGACAATTCCTGAATAATGCGATTCACAAAGAAAGCTTTATTTGCCTATTAAATAATTGTTAATAGCTTCATTGTACTCAGTTGCAGATAAACTTAAATACAAATTATTTATTTTAAGTATTATAATACACATAATTTTTTACACCTAATTTTATTATACATTTTCTATGCATATATATTCTATAATGACTATGTCGTACATAAATAGATTATATATATCACATATTTAACACATAATATGTAAATGCACAATATATCTGAAGCTTTCCGTGTGAAATGAGGTTCACAACTAGTTTCTGGACAGGTTTTATGTCTTTCACATAAAACAAAATCTGCACTAGATTATCCTAATCTTTTCTTATCATTAATGAAGCTTTTCTACTCTGTCTATAAGTAATCATTTTATGTGCAATTGAGATTGTTTACAACTGTGTTTGTAATGTATTGCAGAAGACCGACGTTATTAACAACTTTAGTTGGAGGGAAATAAAACTTTCTTTGCAACTCGTATAATTCAGGGATTGCGAGATATATTCGTTTATTATATGTACGTATAAAATTGACATACAATTGACATACAATTACAAATTATATATAGAAAATCATGTAATTTTAATTTGTGTAATTTTAATACTACTATAATATAAAAAATTTTGAAATTTCGGATGTGTTACTTCGGCACAGCGCACGTATATGATTAAAACAAGAAGAGCCCCGAACTATTCATATAATATTCTTGCTAAACAATTGTTATTATCGCGAATTATCTAACATATTGTTTGTCATTAATGTATTAATGTATTAAATAAGTTTTATAATAACATATGTTCTATAATCATAACGATTTTGACGGAAGATGTAAGTGAACATATATTTCGGGGCAATTTTCGAATTAGACAATTCCCATATATAATGAAAATCTTGATCCTATCCTTAAATGTACGTGTTCAAATTTTAATTCTTTTTTTTAATGACCATATATGTCGAGGGCAGCATTAAACATAGAAATATATATCTTATGCATAGTTTAGGACATTTTTTATTTTAACTGTATATATACGAAATGCAGCCCAAGTAAATTCGAAATTGCAAAATTTTTTATAAAGCAGCAATATTAAAATTACATAATTTTTTATTATATATTATGTCTACTTTCAAGTCAATTTTATATACACATACATATAATGTACGAATACTTTGCGGACAATCCCTGAATAATGCGATTCACAGAGAAAGCCCTATTTGGCTACTAAATAATTATTATGTTAACATCGTCATTGTACACAATCTCAGTTGCAGATAAACTTAATTACAAATTACTTATTTTAAGTATTGTTATACACATAATTTTATTATAGATAAGTATTTTTTATGCATATATATTTTATAATGACTATGTCATATATAAATAGATTATATATATCATATGTTTCACATATAATATGTAAATGCACAATATGTCTGAGGCTTTCCTTGTGAAATGATGTACACAATTGATTTCTTACAAGATTTTATGTCTTTTACATGAAACAAAATTCAAATCTACATTAGATTATTGATCCTAGTTTTTTCTTATTTTAATGCAGCTTCTCTACTCTGTCTATAAGTAATCGCTTTATATGCAATTAAGGTTGCTTACAACTGAGATTATTTGTAATATATTATAGAAAATCGTCGCTATTAACAACTTTAGTTGGAGGGAAATAAAGCTTTATTTGCAAATCGCATAATTTAAGGATTTTCCGAGATATATTCGTTTATTATATGTACGTATATATAAAATTGACATGCAATTACAAATTATATATAAAAAATCATGTAATTTTAATACTATTACAATATAAAAAATTTTGGAATTTCGAATGTTAAACTTCGCCACGACGCACGTGTATGATTAAAATAAGAAGTGTCTTCAACTATGCATTTCGATATATTTCCAGATTTAATATCCTCAAAATATGGTCATTACAAGTAAAAGCTAAAACAAATATAGTCATTAGAGGTCGGACAAAAATTTTTATTGTATATAGACTTGTCAGATTTGAAGTTTGTTTGGAAATATTTTTATTCATATCTATGCCTTTCACAAATCACACGATCGCGCTTCACTTCATAGTGCACATGGGAATTTAACGAACATAAAATATAAGACAAATATACCTTTATGTGAGACAGCTAATCTGAAATAATTAGAGCTCAAAAACAGCTAGACTAATCAAATTGTACACTTAATCAACTTGAATTCGAATTTCAAAAAAATTCGCATATGCGCGCGCCCGCGTGGTGTACACAAAATGACACACATGTTATACATCATGTTATATGTCATGTCGAACTTTATAACAAAAAGTTTTTTTTTATTTCTCCTAAGTATCTCTATTTTTATATATATGTATATAATTAACATTATTATTTCAAAAAAAATAAAGTATTCATATTTTAATATATTGAAGTTTTAATGCAGCGCTGTCCAAAATGTCGCTTGCGTGCAGAATGTTTTACCTCCATCCTCTCGTTGAGAGAGATGGAGAGAAGATAAAGAAAAATAGAAAACACATAGTACGGAATGCGTATTTGTGTTGTTTTTTTCTACGTCTTTGAGATAAGGGACAAAGTCGAAACAGTTAGCCTTCATAATAAATTGTCGCGCTCACGGCGGGTTCACTTGCGAATCGCGTTATACGTAAGCCGCGCGCGAAATGACAACTCTCTTCTTAATAAAAACTTGAGAACTTTATTAATAACGAAGCAATTACAACATCGCGGACATACGTCCGTCCGCCTCAAGTCTCCGCGTAACAACAACCACGCTTGACAACCGCTTAACGACAGCGTCGACAAGAAATGATTTTCAAATTAGTAATCGATGTGAGGGCACACCTGGGAACACCGCTCGGTCGTAATACCCCCCTCCTCTTCGAAATTGTCGTCTCGACAATTCCAGGGAACTCCCTCGCAGAAAAGTCAGCTTCTTCTTCCATGATGAAGTTCTCAGGGAATCTGTCGGCTTCCTGCTCTACCCCGAGCTGCTGCTGGGTTACCGAGCGTCGAACCAGTCCCAAACTTCACCTTTCCCGGAAGTTCCGTGCCGCTGCGATGTCATCTTCCCTCTTCTTTTTCTTTCCTGATGCTTCATCTTGTGCTTGTGTCTTGCGCACTTTTTTCTTGAATCTTCGGACAAGGGAGGGGAGCTTCGGAGATGAACCCTCTCGTCCTTACGGACACCCCAAGTTCCCGCTTCGGCATTCGCCCTAAGTCCCTCGGAAAAACCACGGTTCAAAAAAACCGAGGGCGAGGCAGACTTTTTAAAATTATTCTTTAGCCAGATGTTCGGGCTTCAGAAAAAAAGATCTCCCATCGTAGACGCCAATTCAACAGCAAACAAAGATGAAAACGAAAACGTATTTACTTCTTTCAAAATATTTTAAAATATTTACAAATTTATTATTTTTCCTTCTTCGGACGGAAAGAACAATCTACATTCTCAAAAGCTCCGATGAAAACTATGATCCACTCTAGAACGCCTTCCCGAAACGAAATTTACACATCTAAACGAGTCCCATCTAACAAACACGACCTTCCGGACACTCGGAAAAAAACTTCGAAGATTATTTAACTTCCTATTTACTTGATTTCCCTCCTATCTAAAACCGAGACATCGAAGCCTGTGCTAAACTTGAAAAACGTATGCGCGTCCATCCGACAAATCAAATCGTGCCAAAAAAAGTTAACGTAAAAGCATTTTCTTTTACTCAATATCGCGCACATGCGAATTTAAAAAAAAAACAGAATTTATTTTATAAAAACGAGAAGAAATTAATTAATTAATGACTGGCCTGGCATTTAACGCTGATATTCAGTCGCCACTTGACCTGTTTCTCCGCTGAAAGAACAATCTTCCATTCAGAGTCGATCCTTCTCTTTCCTGCAGGAATCACTCGTCGCTTCGTTGATCTCTGCCGGCGTGCGTCGCACTGCCATATTAAAGACGATTTCTCCGATCGAACCATTCGATCCTGGACGAGCCCCCAAAAATGTCGCGCTCACGACAGGTTCACTTGCGAATCGCGTTACACGGGTAAGCCGCGCGGGAAACGACAACTCTCTTCTTAATAAAAGCCTGAGAACTTTATTAATAACGAAGCAATTACAATACTGCGGACACACGTCCGTCCGCCTCAAATCTCAACAACAACCGTAACAACAACCACGCTTAACAATCGCTTAACGACCGAGTCGGCAAGGAACGATCTTCAAATTAATAATCGATGTGAGGGCAGCGCCGAACGGAACACCATTCGGACGTAATAATATTAATGTTTGAAATATGGAATTAAATCTCTGTTCTGTTTTAAAGCAGCATTTAGAACTGGATGCACCGTTCGGAATTCGACGATCGAACCGTTAATTGCCTATGATCTCTTTTATGTTTCTATACTGGAAATATGCTGACATCGTATCTTGCAACAAACAGTCATGGAACTATTATTCTTGCTAAGTAATTGTTATTATCATGAATGATCTAACACATGTTTGCCATTAGTGTATTAAATAAATTCTATAATAACATATGTTCTATAATCATGACAATTTGATGGAAAATATACGTGATCAAATATTTCTGGACTGTTTTTTAATTAGACAATTTTCATATACAACGAAATCTTTATCCTATTTTCAAATGCACATGTTTTAATTTTAATGTATTTATAATGATCGTATATTTCGAGGACAATGTTAAATGTAGAAATATATATCAAATGCATAGTTTGGGACATTTTGTCCCACATTTTAATCATATATGTGCGTGAAGCAGCCCAAGTAACACATCTGAAATTGCAAAATATTTTATAAAGCAGTAATATTAAAATTTTATGATTTTTTAATATAACGTTTAAGTCTAGTTTAAGGTCAATTTTATATACATATGCATATAATATACGAATACTTCGCGGACAATCCCTGAATTATGCGATTACAGAGAAAGCTTTATTTTCCTATTAATAATTGTTAACAGCGTCATTGTACACAATCTCAATTACAGGTAAACTTTTAATTGCAATTTTCTTATTTTAAGTATTGTTACACACATAAGTTTTTACACATAATTTTATTATAGACAAGCATGGGGGGCATTTCTATGCCCATATATTTTATAATGACTATGTCGTATATAAATAGATTATATATTATATATCATATATTTTTCATATTATATGTAAATGTATAATATGTCAGTGACTTTTTTTGTGAAGTTTACAATTGATTTCAAGATTTGAGTCTTTTATATGAAACAAGATCCAAATTTGCACTTGATTATTAATCCTAATTTCTTCTTATCATTAATGCAATTCCTCTACTTTATCTATAAGTAATCGTTTTGCAATTAAGATTATTTACAACCGAGATTGTTTGTAATACGAATTGTAGAAAAATGACGCCATTAACAACTTTAATTGATGGAAAATAATCTTTCTTTGTAAATCGCATAATTTAGGAAGTATTCGCGAAGTATTCGTATATTATATGTATATATATATATATATATATATATATATATAAAATTGACCTGAAGCTAGATATTATGTATAAAAAATTCATGTAATTTTAATATTATTGCTTTATAAAAAATTTTGCAATTTCAGATATGTGGACTGCATCATATACATATACATTTAACACTGTCCTCGAAGTATACGATCATTATAAAAAGAAATAAAAATTTGAACATGTGCATTTGAGACTAGAATAAAGATTAACGATATATATGAGAACTGTCTAATTTGAAAACTGTCCAGAAGTACATGGTCACGTATATCTTCCGTCAAATCGTCATAATTATAAAACTATGTTATTATAACACTTATATAATACATTAATGACAAACAATATAACATTAGATCTTTTATGATAATAACAATTATTTATTAATAATAATAATTCAATGGCAGTTTGTTGCAAGATACGATCTTAGCATATTTCCAATATTGGGACATAAAAGACATCATTTGCGATCAATGGTTCGATCGTCGAGCTCCGAACGGTAGTATAGAGATAGTAGTCCTTTCTCTTCGAAATCTTTTCAAAATGTACGTGCGTACCTAATTCTAAATGCTGCTTTAACGCAGAACAGAGATATTTCAAATTTTAATATTTATTATCAGGGCTAACAGTTTCGTCTTTGTCCTTTATCTCGAAGACGAAAAAAAAACCAACAAAAAGCATCCGTACTTTGTGTTGTCTATTCTTTTTTATTTTCTCTCTCAACGAGTTGACGGAAAGTAAATCATTCTGTTCGCGAGCAAAATAGACCTGCATTATAGCATCAATACATCAAAACATAAATACTTCACTTTTTGCAATAATAATGTTAAATATATACATATATAAAAATAGAGGTACTTAGGAAAAATAAAAAAATCTTTTTGTTATAAAGTTCGACATGATGTATGTATGTATAACATGCATGTTTTGTGTGACTACGCGGGCGCGCGTTTGTGCGTGCGTGCGTGCGGGTATGTGTGAGTGAATAAATATATATGGATCTATAGCTTACTATGAAATTGAGGATTGTCAATCATCCTTAAAGTTATGAATTAAGAACAAATGCAGTTGTAGTAGAAAACAAAGATCTAGATATTTCCTAATATATCCATAATTTACACATTGTTACTTTATGATGGGGTTTTCGCCCATATAGCATGTAGAAAAAAAAGTAAAAATTTCTTTGCCATTCGAATTCAAGTTGTCGATTAAGTGTTCGAACAATTTGATTAGATTTGATTCTAGTCGGTTTTGAGATCTAATTATCTCAGGTTTGCAACTAGCTGTCTCGCATAAAGGTATATTTTTATAGGTATGTCTTATGTTCGTTAAACGCTAGTGTGCACTATGAGGTGAACCGAGATCATATGACTTGTCAAAGGCATAAATATGAATAAATAAATATTTCCGAACAAACTTTAAATCTGACAATTCTCATACATAAAAATTTTTGTCCGACTTTTAATGACTATATTTTAGTTTTAGTTTTTACTTGTGTTGAGCATATTTAGAGAATATTAAGTCTGAAAATATTTATCGAATGAATAGTTCGGGGCTCTTCTTGTTTTAATCATATATGTGTGTGCCGAAATAACTCATCCGAAATTTCAAAATTTTTTATATTGTAATAGTATTAAAATATCATGATTTTTTATATACAATTTGTAATTGCATGTCAATTTTATATGTACGTACATATAATAAGCGAATATATCTCGCGCAATTTCTGAATTATGCGATTTGCAAATAAAGTTTTATTTCCCTTCAACTAAAGTTGTTAATAGTGTCGGTTTTCTGCAATACATTACAAACAAACACAGTTGTAAACAATCTCAATTGCATATAAAATGATTACTTGTAATGGCAGGGCCGTTACTAGTATGTAGAATAAATATATATATATATATATATATATATATATATATATATATATATATATATATATATATATAGATATACACCTGGCTTATTTATCCTGCGCTACCTATCCTGCTTGCACGCACACCGCTCGAGCTATTTCACTCGCTTGCATGTACACTGCACGCGCCGTCTCGCTCACGCTATTTCTCTCACTGAGTGCCCCACGTGATATCGACTCCCCACCGTCGGACCGACGGCGCACAGTGGGGAACGCCAGCCGAGTATATAAGCCCGGCCGATCGAGACATCAAGACCAGATCCCATCCTGCGATCCTACTCCTAACACTGACCTGACCAGTACCAACTACCTCTCGGGGCCAAGATTTCGCTTAGCTCTGCCGGATTTCACCGACTTTCTTTACCTTCGGGCTGAGGTTTCGCTCAGCCCAGTCGGGTTTCGCCGACTCCTATCATCACTCCGCGGGCTGAGGTTTCGCTCAGCTCCACCGGGTTTCGCCGATTTCCGTTGCTAAGACAGGGCTCGACGTAACACTCGGCCCTGTCCGCAATACCTAGCCACTTAACCTGACATTAGCTCGTAAGTGCATGTAAATACCGCGCAATAGAGATAAGTTCACTAGCTATAACCGCGTCATAGTATTAAACCCGCTAGTCATAAGCCTAAGTTCGCTAGTTGTAGCCGCGCCGTAGTCGCGTGTAAATAAAACCGTTGACGGCGGCATGTCCCACCTGTGTTGCGCTTCTTGCCGCTTTGCGTCTCCGCTTTGCGTCTCGCATCCTGCAACGATACTGCGACATCTCCCAGCCCTGCACTCTGTATCTATCTATCTCTAAATAAACTATCTTTTCGCTTCAATCAGTGTTCTCGTAAGCTTGAGTCTCCTTTCCTCTCGAACCCGGACACCGACAAGCCGATCCGAGCGTCGAGCGAGGTGACCGCGTTACATACTTATAGACAGAGTAGAAAAGCTTCATTAATGATAAGAAAAAACTAGGATCGATAATCTAGTGCATATTTGGATTTTGTTCCATGTGAAAGATAAAATCTTGTAAGAAACCAATTGTGAACCTCATTTTACACGGAACACATATTGTGCATTTACATATTATATGATATAAATGATCTATTTATGTACGACATAATCATATAAAATATTTATACATAGAAAATGCTTGTCTGTAATAAAATTATGTATAAAAAGTTACGTGTGTAACAATATTTAAAATAAGTACCTTATAATTAAGTTTTCCATATTGTGTACGAATAATTGTGTACGATGACGCTGTTAATAATTATTTAGTTGCCAAAGAAAGCTTTCTCTATAAATCGTATAATTCAGGGATCGTCCACGAAGAATTCGTATATTATATGTATATATAAATATACAGGGTGTTCGAGAATTCGCGAATCAAAATATCATATTTCCAGGACAATATTAAATGTAGAAATATATATCAAATGAATAGTTTGGGACATTTCTTATTTTAATCACATATGTTCGTGATGCAGCCCAAGTAACACATCTGAAAATGCAAAATCTTTTATAAAGCAGTAATATTAAAATTACAGGATTTTTTTATACGTAATGTCTAGCTTTAGGTCAATATATATATTTTATATATACAGGGTGTCTGAAAATTCGCGAATCAAAATATCATAGCAAGAAAGTTCTCGAAAAAATAAGTTATTAATGTATTTACCATTATAAAATATATGGTTATAACAAAGACGATTAAAATTTAAATATGTGCATTTGAAGATAGGATAAAAATTTTTGTTGTATATATATATATATTGTATAATATTTGTTGTATAGGATTGTCTAATTCGAAAACTGATATAAAAATAATCTTTAAAATATGTCACCAAAATGCTTTTCAAATTTTTTTATCTTGTTATTAGGTGTACAAAAAAGTTCTGATCTTTTTTTTGTAAAATTCAATCTTTATTCAAAAACAAACAAAAAAATATTAATCAGCGAAATATTCCCCGTTTGCATCAACGACTTTTTGCCATCTTTCGGGTAGCTTGCGAATTCCTTGACGATAGAAGCTCACCGGCTTCGAAGCGATAAAGTCATCAATGCATTTTCGTATCTCTTCAAATCTCACGAAATGTGTATCAGCCAAATGATGCTGCAGCGACCAGAATAGGTAGTAATCGGAAGACACCATGTCTGGGCTATACGCCGCGGGAGAAGTTCCCAGCCTAACGCAAAGATATGGTCCTGAGTCGCTTTCGCAACATGTGGTCGAGCATTGTCATGAAGCAAGATCACTTTACGACGTCCTTGGCCAGTAAATGGCCTCTTTTCTTCTAATGCATCGCTCAAATTGGTCAATTGTTGTTGGTAGCGGTCTGCCGTGATTGTTTGATGATTGTTTGATGACCCAGTTGTAACAACTCGTAATACAACACACCTTTCCAATCCCACCAGATACAGAGCAAAACCTTCTTGGCGTGGATATTGGGCTTTGGCGTCAATGTCGAAGGTTGATCAGGGTCAACTCATGATTTTCTACGTTTAGGGTTATCATAAAGAATCCACTTTTCATCGTCTGTAATGATTTTGTACAGAAAATCTTTTTTCCGGAACTTTGAAAGTGAGTGCAGTGTCACGCCGATGATTTTTGTTGTCTTCGGACAATTCATGCGGAACCCATCTGCCTTCCTTCTGAACCTTTCCCATTGTATGTAAACGTACGGAAATGATTTGCTGCGTAACGCCAAACTATTCTGCAAGCTCCTTTTCAGTTTGCGCAGAGTTTATATCCAGCAGTGCTTGCAATTCGTCCGTTTCAATCTTTTGAAGGCGTCCAGTACGCGGTTCATCTTCAAGACTGAAATCTCCTTGGCGAAATTTTTGATACCATCTTTTACATGTAGTATGACTTACAGCGTTCTCTCCATATGCAGCACAAATCATTGCAGTGGCTTCAGCAGCATTTTTCTTCAGATGAAACGCGAAGTGGATGGAAAATCGAATATGCTCTTTTGTTATTGCCATCGTAAACACTACTGATTTTTGAGGTTGTGCAGCAAACGCCAAACCGGCATTTTAGAAGGCCAAATGTCAACGTTTTAAAACCGCAAAAGGGCGGGAAGATATATAAAATTTAAATTGTTATTTCGGTTGTATGAAATCTAAAACTCAGAACTTTTTTGTACACCTAACAAATTTTAACAATATTTTTATTTTTTGATAATCTCCCAAGACGATATGAGCACATACATTTGTCGCCATTTTTATCTTTTTATGAAATAGTAATTTTATATTGATAGTAATTTATGATAATATTTAAATTTTTTTCTTTAAGGATGATAAACTCAAAGAATATTTAATTAATTAACAAAAGATATTAGTATCTAAACTATAAAATATTTATGAGAAGCAAGAAATTATTTAAAAACATAAAATATACTTTAACAGTTATTAGGATAGAATATTTAATTTGAAGACATTTCCATGAGGTACATTGTTTGTACAATATTGTTATACAGAGGACAATTCTGTCAAATATATCAATTATATAATTCGGGGACATTTCCGTCTAGTATGTCGATTGTATAATTTAAGGACATTTCTGTTAAATACTGTATAATTTGAAAACAGTCTTTAATCAATGCCTTTGTTCAAAGAATCTGAAAGTATACAATGAATACAAAAATTGCCAATATTTTTTAATTTATTGCTCTATAAACAAAATTTTTAGTTGTTTGTTATATGTGAAATAATATATGACTCATTAAACGAAAAAAAGAGAATGTCTAAAAATATCCTTTATACATATATATGTGTGTATATATATATATATATATATATATACAAAGGTAGTCTGAAAAGTTTTGAGCCTAACATAGAAACAAGTATTTTTTCGGTCAAATATAGTTTTATTTTTTAACATAATCTCTTTTTAAGTCGATACATTTTTCCCATCGATACTCTAATCTCTTTAACGCCTCCAAATAGTAGTTGGCTTCTTGCTCCGCAAAATAGGCGTTTACGTATGCGATGACCTCCTCGTTCGATGAAAATCTCTGTCCTCCAAACGAAACTTTAAGCTTAGGAAACAGGAAAAAGTCGCTGGGGGCCAGATCTGGTGAATACGATGGGTGGTCAACCAATTCGAAATGCAGTTCGTGAATTTTGGCCATGGCGACCGCCGAAGTGTGAGCAGGTGCGTTGTCTTGATGGAACAGCACTTTCTTCTTCTTCAAATGCGGCCGTTTTTTTGCAATTTCTGCCTTCAGCTTATCAAGTAATGATGCGTAATATACTCCCGTTATTGCTTTACCTTTTTCAAGATAGTCGATACACACAATTCCGTGACTATCCCAAAAAAACAGTCGCCATTACCTTCCCAGCTGATGGAACCGTCTTCACCTTTTTCGGAGCAGGTTCATCCTTTGCAGTCCACTATTTTGACTGTTCTTTTGTCTCTGAAGTGTAATGGTGGATCCAGTTTCATCTATAGTTATGAATCGACGCAAAAAATCTGACTCGTTTCGCTTGAACCGCTCCAACAGGGCCTTGGAAATGTTCATTCGAATTCGTTTTTAGTCCAAAGTGAGCAAGCGCGGCACCCAACGCGCGGATAGCTTGCGCATATCCAATTCTTCAATCAATATATGACAAACGCGTTCTTTCGATATGCCCATAGCCTCTGCTATCTCTCTAACCTTGATTCGACGGTCGTCCAGTACCATTTGGTGAACATTTTCGATATTATCAGCGGTTGTCGCAGTTTTTGGCCGTCCTGAACGCTCATCATCAGCCAAGCTGGTACAACCACGTTTAAATTTAGCTGCCCATCTTTTTACGGTGGCAAATGATGGGGCAGAGTCCCGTAAACAGCGTCCAAATCGATTTTAATTTGCGCAGGCGTATTGCCTTTCAAATGTAAGAATTTAATCACGATATTCAATTTTTTCCATTTTTACAAAAACGCTGACATCAACTGACACAAACGACTGTCAAACAACAACTGAGCGTCCAAAATGGCTGAAATTTTCACAAAAGTCTTTCAAAGCATATACTATTATAGTACTAGAATAGTTTTGACAAGTAACGTCATCTTCATGTTAAGACTCAAAACTTTTCAGACTAATATATATATATATATATATATATATATATATATATGTTTATATTTTTTGGACGAAAAAGAAGCGCTATGACGTGTTTAAATTTTTTCCAGGAAAAAAGCCGCGATAAGATGGCTTTTCGTGGAAATCGGCGTACGTGTCGCGACGTGTTAAGAAAGAAGCGCCTATACTCCGGCTGCTATAAACAAATTGCGATTCGAGGAGACCTATGATGATGTTTCGATTTAGACAAAGAAGTAGCATTGACGACTGAACGTGTCGCGGCATGTTAAGAGAAACGCTGATAATTCGGCTGCTATAAACAAATTGCGATTTGGGGAGACCTATGATGATGCTCCGATTTAGACAAAGGGACAAAGAAACTGTAGATGATATAAATATATACGTAATAAAAACCAGCAAAAAATCAATTTTCTTCTCCTCGCTCCATCCCTCGTGTTATAAAAATCGCATTTCCATTCTCGTCAAGTATATTCATTTCACGCATCCGCCATCTTTCTTTTTCGCAGATGCCATTTTGTTTTCGGACCCCGAGCGGTCTCAGACACTTTCTCCCGCTTCCCTTACTATTTCGTTTGGCACTTCGATGACTAATCACACACATGGGACAGAGCCAATCACGCACCAGGCAGCTTTGGCTTCAGCTAGTCAGAACGTCCTCACTAATTACGTAATTATCACCTGCCACGCCCACCGACCAATCAGAACGCTCCATTTCGTGACTGATAATTTTTGACAGCGGGAGACCACGTCCCTGGCGCCAGTGGGAAAGTGGTGGGAGTTTGTTTTGACGGGCCATGGCAACCCATATACTACTTTTAGCAGACTTTCAACGTAGTGACTTTATAATAATTCGATGATCGATATTATTGATATCAATTAAAATCCCTTTTATTATCCCCGCCGGAAATATATATTGCGAAAAATATCACCTCAGCCAGGGATCGAACCTGGATCGCCTGCTTTCCGGGCAGGCATCTTATCCACTAGACCACTGAGGTAATATTTATTGCAATATTCAAATAAGTCAAACGTCTTCTTCAGCCGAGGTACGAATAAACAATACATAGATATAGGCCGAGTACATGTTAACTAACAACTACAATGCGAAACATGGCATTTCCTCGGCAAGTAGGATCTTGGTTGCTAAAGTTTTTTAATATGAAATAAATTCAATTAATTATATTACTAACTATGTGCCGCCTTGATTTAACTTTCAACGTTGTGTTGTTTGTTTTTGATGAGTAACATCTAGAGAAGGTTCGTATTTAATTAGTTACGATCCCTCATCTATAAAAGCTACTGAAATGCAATTATTGAATAATAGATTAAAATAAAATCAGAAGCAAAATTGATTACTATTTCAAAACAAAAATATACTAAAATAAAAGATACTTTATGGACATTACCAAAAGTTATTTTTTCTATTCAAGAATCACATGAAACAATTCAGAAAAATACTATTTGGGTTATACATGGGTTCTAAAATAAGGATAAAGTTTCATCTTATCTTGCAAATGCAGTTTTGCAATGTTTTTTGCATTTAAATGTTATGAGAAAACTTTTTGAGTGTGATAAAGTAAACGTTTTAGGTATATTAATCTCGATATGAAAACGGAATATCTAATTTGAATATATTTATAGTACAATAAGGAGGTAATTTTTCCAGTTGTATAAAACAAGATGCATCTAAATTTCTCATAGCTATTTGAAAAATATAATTATATAAAAAATCTAGGCATCAAATCTAAGCATCAAATATGTTCCACGGTGTAAAATTTGTGATAATACAATTATTGTTACTAATGATAATATATTATTTCAATTCCCATTACTAATTGAAAGAAAAACAGTACGATCTTAATGACTTATTAAATATTACTTTTTCGAGGTGGTATCATTCTCATGGCATATGTAAAAATTGTACAGGGAAAGATACAACATTTAAAAATAAATTAACATTGACACGAAATATCATTCATTTAAAATTATTTTCAGAATAAAATGGTAAATTAATAAAAATAGATAAATTTAACTTGCGTGCAGTACCAACAACTACAATATCAGTAGGGGGATAATTTTATAAGATAATGAATGCCATTTTTCATCATAAATCATCTATTGAAGATGATCATTATACAAGTACATGTAGAGATGAAACGTTTAATGGATGAATGACATTGATGATGCGCAAATTAACAAGAAAAAATGACCTAGAGAAGCAAAAAATGTGTATATTTTTTTTTAACAAAAGATTATTAAAAAATAATTACTGATTGTATGTTCTTTCTAGTATATATAAAAATGTTTCAAATATGTTAAATAATATAAAATATTATTAGTTACTAAAAAAATGAATAATATCCTAACAAAATTACCTTTTTTTTAAAAAAGGTAAAAAATAACGCCAAGTTCACGCGCCTCTTTTCTTATTTATGTAAAAGAAAGAATCTTATACAAAAATTTCCATCTACAAAAATTTTTTTAGTAATAAATTTTATATTGGTACAAAATATGTGATATCAAGAATTAGCGCCAACTTCTAATTTAATAAAATAAAAAGGACTTTATAGTGAAATACATTTTAACTAACAAATTACAACGCAAAACATGGCATTTCCTCGGCAAGCAGAATCTTGATTGCTAAAGTCTTTTAATATGAAATAAATTCAATTAATTATATTACCAACTACGTGCTGCTTTGGTTTAGTAGACTTTCAATGTAGTGGCTCTATAATAATTTGATAATCAATATTATTGATATCAATTAAAATCCCTTTTGTCCTCTCCACCGGAAATATATATTGCGAAAAATATCACCTCAGCCAGGAATCAAATCTGGATATATTTCCGGTGAGGGGGATAATTAAAGAAATTTTAGATGTTAGACGTTTCATCTCTACTACATGTACTTGTATAATGATCATCTTCAATAGATGATTTATGATGAAAAATGGCATTCATTACCTTATAAAATTATCCCCCTACTGATATTGTAATTATTGATACTGCACGCAAGTTAAATTGATCTATTTTTATTAATTTACCATTTTATTCTGAAAATAATTTTAAATGAATGATATTTCGTGTTCAATGTTAATTTATTGTTAAATGTTGTATCTTTCCCTGTACAATTTTTACATATGCCATGAGAATGATACCACCTCGAAAAAGTAATATTTAATAAGTCATTAAGATCGTAACTGTTTTTCTTTAAATTAGTAATGGGAATTGAAATAAGTATATTATCATTAGTAACAATAATTGTATTATCACAAATTTTGCACCGTGGAACATATTTGATGCTTAAATTTGATGCCTAGATTTTTTATATAATTATATTTTTCACAAATAGCTATGAGAAATTCAGATGCATCTTGTTTCATACAGCTGGAAAAATTACCTCCTTATTGTACTATAAATATAATATATTCAAATTAGATATTCCGTTTTCATATTGAAATTAATATACCTAAAACGTTTACTTTATCACACTTAAAAAGTTTTCTCATAACATTTAAATGCAAAAAACATTGCAAAACTGCATTTGCAAGATAAGATGAAACTTTATCCTTATTTTAGAACCCATGTATAACCCAAATAGTATTTTTCTGAATTGTTTCATGTGATTCTTGAATAGAAGAAATAACTTTTGGTAATGTCCATAAGGTATCTTTATTTTAGTATATTTTTGTTTTGAAATAGTAATCAATTTTGCTTCTGATTTTATTTTAATCTATTATTCAATAATTGCATTTCAGTAGCTTTTATAGATGAGGGATCGTAACTAATTAAATACGAACCTTCTCTAGATGTTACTCATCAAAAACAAACAACACAAACTTGACCTTAAATACAGAATTATCAATGTTCATAATAGCATTTTGTAAACTTAATCCTTGGCTTTTATGAATAGTGATTCCATAATTTAATGATAAATTAAATTGTTTTCTGATAACATAAGCTCTATCCATCATTAAAAATTTAACGCTAACTTTTTCAATCAAGTATTCTAATAAAATAAAACCTGTAGGTAATAAAAGTTTGATCTTTCCTACATATTCAGTATTTATATCTTGAACAATTGATATTACTTTCGCGATTGTACCGTTATCAATTCTAAACTAGCATCAATATTACTGTCTTATCATTATTTTTGCAATCTTAATAATAACTTATTTAGAAAGTCCAGCTGTTCTAGTATCATCTTCATCATTTTTTGATAATACTTTCAATACATTCTTTTTAATGTATGGAATATATCTGTAATGTACATCTATCATGTCTTTAGCAATTAATAATATTTCTTTTGAATCAATACGATTCAACTATTGAAGTGTTTAACCATATCACACATATGACAAATAGAAAGTAAACACATAATGTGAACTGATAAATTGATAATAAAATTACATATTTCATCAAATCTTGAATCAAAAGAAATATTTCTAAAGATATTTTTCTATTTTGAAGAATCTCGTAATCTGAATTTGTTAATAAACCAATACACAATAACAATTCACGATAAGCCATCTCTCCTTGCTGTCGCATATTAATTGTCAATTCATCATATTCAAATAATATAGTCCACAAATAGTTCTTAATGCGCCAATATATTTAAAACGTTTCCACTTCCTCGCGGCTCCTGGATCGACGTGTTTCGCGGGATAGCGTCGGTCGAGTGTGGTCAGGATTATTCGGAGAGAAATAAAATATCGAGAAACTAATTTGTTATGTACAAGTATCTATATTTAAAGGTAATCTGAATTATTTACAGACTAGGTTTTCTTTATGTACAATATTTACAGTGCGCTTTTCTCGGAATCTGGTCTTTTGTTTCGCGAAAAGCGTCGTGGATTCCGGGAATTGTTACAATAGATTCTCTCGTGGTCTGTTCCGTGAATCCGGCGCGTTTGCAGTGATAGACGCGCGCGGGCGCGACGGTGCGAGGGATCTCGGAGCGTGTGTTATTGTCGGTCAGTTGTTCGTACGTCTCGTTTTCCGTTCTCGTCGGGCTGAGATTGGGATGTTCTATTTTGCTGTGGCTGAGATGCAGGAAGCTCCCTGGCCCCCTTCTTGGCCGTCAGCGGAGGATGGTGCGCACAAGGACTTGCCTTTAGAACCCAGGTTAAGAAGCTCCTTAACCTGTGGAGAAGCTTGTGTGCTCTGATGAGAGGAGCGATCGGCCAGAAGCTCCCGGCGTGATAGGAAGCACCCTAGATCGCTATTGGATAGGAATGGAAATGTCGAGAGCAGTACTGGATGCTTTACTGTTTCGCCGGTGATAGTCCTGATTATCCACCGAAGTCGCTTAATATACCCGAGTCGGCCGTCAGTCGGGAGTAGTCAGGTACAGGTCGGCCGAACTCGGGTCAGGGGTGATCTCGTCGGAAGATTCGAAATAATTCGTTGAACGCGCTCAGTGATTCCGCAAAGACGCTCGGTGGCGCGGTCGGTAGCGGGGCCGGCGGCGATGGCTCAACCGGCGCGTCTATTGTTTCCCCACGCTCTGTATACGTAAAGCCGTGCGATTTCGGTTTATCTACGTCTGGTATTTGACGTGAATTTACCCGACGGTGGGATCGCGGGAGGGATCGCCATGTCGATACCCCAACGGTTGATCGGTCGGGGGTTGAGAATTTTATGTTTATAAAATTCGCGAATATTATTATAATGGGGGTGTTGTTACATATTTATCAACCTTTTCTTTCAAATTAATAATTAATAAATTAACAAAAACAAAATCATTGTGTATAGGAGGTAATTGAAGAAGATCTCCAAATAAAAGAATATGTTTTCGGTCAAACCAGCCATTATTACATTCAGTAGTAATATATTTCGGATAATCGAAGATGTATATATATTAAAATTAAATTAGATATCACTGATATTTTATCTATTATAAAAGTGTAACATCATTTATCTATTATAAAAGTATAACATCATTTAAATTTGCTTGTAGAACTTTCAATACATGATTAGATAATTGTTTATATTTAGGAGTATGACCGTGTTCAACAGGTAATTGGAACAATCTGCGAATTGTCAAACCGTGCAATACCTATAGGTGCTGCTATAGCAGTTTCTTTATTAAGATTTTGTTTTATCCAACATTTAATAATCTTAATTAGAAAACTTTTCCCAGTACCACTTTCACCGCTAACATATAATCGTAATACTGATTTATCTAATTTAAAAGTACCAATAATGCTATCAAATATTCTCTTTTGATCCGTGTTTAATTTTCTTATTATTTCATCTTATTATTTCTTTAATTTTAGCTCCAAGATCGTTAAAGTCCTAACTTTACCCGCTTCTATATTGCACACCTATTGCATTTTCTGAATCATCTTGAGATGCATCTTATTGTTTTTGCAACTCATTATCTAGATATTTCTGAATTAACTGTTTTGCAGTTTCAAATTTGTTTCGCAGTTTCAAATTTGTTTTGCAGTTTGAAAAGTTTGTTGAATTTTTAAATATTGAAACAATGACGATTTCGTTCGAATTTTGTCTTAAACGTATACGTATACATATAAAATTTTCTGATATTAAATAATAATTCTTAAAAATTTATTTTTACAACATATTTTACTAAATGGAATAACGAATTAATATTATACTATGATATATATATATATATATATATATATATATATATATATATGTAATATATATATATATATATATATATATATTGTTACGTCCGAGGTTCTGGAGGTAATACCTTCCGTCAGGAGGAGGAGAACTCGGATGGACGCACGGAACCTTCGTTGCTCTCACAGACTGACGTCGTGAGGTCGATCCACGAGTTGAGCGCGCGTTAAGGGGATAAGAATCGGGTCAGCGTCGGTGACATTATAACCCTTACCTGCGCCAGCGTTATCGGTGGTCCGTTTTTTGATCAGAGAACCGAATCTCTTTTACCAGGGATGGATCTCGTGTGATCCTCAGGGAGCCGTAAACGGTTCAGGGTCAAGTTTTTGGGTAAATAAATCGAGACGGAATTTGAGTTAACTGATTTAATAATAAAAAAAAAGGAAATACAATATGTTAATTTTAAGAATTTTCGAAGTGACGCAAATTTTACTATGTTTACATTTGAATATGGAAGTGCAAAAATTTTATACATAAAATTTCAAATAATAATAAATAACAAAACAAAAAATCTGATATCTATATACCCAATTGTTCCAATTGGAGCAAAAAATTGGTAATCGCAAGCATATCGATGGGATCGGGTTGCAAGTGTGGCGGGGGATTAGGGTGAGCGCTGCGGAAAGCCTTTACTGGAACAAGGTAGAAAAGAGGGTCACGGGAAATATACATAGGGATGGTATCATTAACTTGGTGTCTTGAGATTTGATCTCAAAACTGGCTGTCGGTTTAAATTTCCTTTTAATGTAAAAGGTTCCAGGAGGTGGATGGGTGGGAGAGCGGGGAAATTGACGGACGAGATCGTAGAACATTCTCCACGTCGAAGTTCTCTGGAATGCATTGTTTCTCGAAATCTGCCGCGGAGTGGAGAGCGGTGGCGTATTGTTGTAAAGAGATGTTAGAGAGTCTCGGTTCTATGTCGATTAACCGCTCCGCGAGTTCCTCGGCGTGTTGGTTTCGCGACGAATCCGTTTGTTTAGCTTCTCCCGACGGTGTCGCAATGCCCGTTTCGTTTGCTTGTTCGGGATGGCTTTCGTTTGGTTCACTATGTAAATATAAGAGTTAGATGAGAGAGAGTGTGAGGTGAGAGAGGTAAAAAAAAATTGAGGAATCATGATAAGGTAGCTTCACCGAATCAATCGGCGGCTTGCTAGGTTGGAATGTTGTGGAATCGGGGGAGGCAGCTTCACCGAGTTAATCGGCGGCTTGCCAAGTCGAAATGTGGAGAAATCGGGAAAGGCAGCTTCACCGAGTTAATCAGCGGCTTGCCAATTTGGAATGTTGGAGTGTTTTAAGGAAACAATTATGTCGAGATCGCGAACCAAATAGCCAGTCTACCGCGGGAAAGAGTGATAAAAATTTACTTACTTTTGTTGTGGCGGGCGCTGGTGATGGACGAGAAGTGTGGTGCCTAGGTTGGATCGTGGATCGAATCACACGAAAATGAAAGAATCGCGCACAGATTCTAACTGAGAAAAAAATTTTGCGACAACCTCGGATGGTCCCGTCCGTAAAGGCGTGGAACGATGAGAAGCGAGAAGAGGGCGATCCGCTCCAAGTCGCGGTTTTTAAAGAGTTCCGAAGGGATGAGAATATCTGAGGGCATGATGGATTTCCGCGTTGGCTTGTCGAATGATAGTTTAGAAAAATTGTAAGTATAGAGAAAGGAGGGGAGCGGTGTTCTGTGAATTGTGGTTGTTTTTATATTTCCAGATTTCCTAGCGAATGATGGAATTAGTTAGTGAAAATTTTCCCGCCATTCCATACCTTCAATCATTCATTGGTGTGGCCGCCAACGGCCGCTAATCGTTTCTTCTTAATTGGCGTTTCCCTTAGTTTCCCCACCAATTTGGGGAGTGTCACCCTCGGACGATCCGACGCGTTTCTTATCCGTTAGGAATTTGCTTTTGTTAATATTTTTTATTTTTATTGGTATGTTATAAACTTGTCGGTGCCGACAAAGCTGTCTATTCCAAGAATTATTTTTTTTTTTTTTGATAGAGACGTATCTCGAGAGGAATTTTTGTGTATTTATTTAGGGTTTCTTTAGATCGTTCGAAGCGCTTCATTTTCTGATTAGCAGCCGTTGTCTTTTTCCGAAAGAGAAGAATTCGTGAAGTCCCCCGGACGTAACAATATATATATATATATATATATATATATATATATATATATATATATATATCTTGTAAATCATGATTGTAGATATTAATACATTTAGGTAAATATATTTAATTGGGTACATTTTGACATAAATTAATTTTAGTCAACATTTTTTTACAATTTAATGTAAAATTATTTACTTTGGTGGACCGATTTGACTATTTCTTTAATGTATTATATTACTTATATAGTATTACTATTATATAGTATTACTATTATATAGTATTACTTACTATTATATGTGATACACGTTATATCTTCTATTTTATTAATTAATATATACAAGTTTACATGAAGAATATCTGTCAAAGACATATCAAATAAAAAAAAATGAGCGCAAAAGCTGTCATACAGAGATGTTCATTAGCGCCTTTTGCGACAGAAAAAAGAAAACTACGGTCGACGACCCGAGGCTCTATCCTTGAAACATATCGTATACGAAAATTCTATAATTTATGTGACATATATTATAAGATTTTCGTATGCGATATGTTTCAAGATGTTTCAAGAGGGCCCCAGGATGTTTCTTAAAATTTATCAATTTGAACTTTGCGTCGCGATATCTCAATTTGTAGAACACAAAGAAAAAAAATAAAAACATTTTTTTTATATAATTTGATACTCAGCTATCGATTAAGCGTAGTTAAAACTTAATCGATGCAGTCGTTGCTGAGATAGAAATGTAGATCGAGTACATCCCAGGGTCTCGCGTAAATAGAGCCACGGGCATCTCGTCGCCATTCTATGCGAACTTCGCTGTGCGAACTTGGCGTCGAGACACCACCCGTGTCTCTTGATAACTAAATAAGAAAAATATTTTCCATATTTAATACAGTTATTAATAAGTAAATAAAATATACACAATTTATAAACATTTTCATAAGAATAATGATTCTTATTAATCATAATAGGTTTACGGTTCTATATATATAATTAAATTATCTACAAGAATTACATATGCAATCGAGATTTTAAAATTGAGATTATTTATATGATAATATAGTAATATTCATTCAACCAGATCATATTTTAAGCCGAGATCCGGTGGTCACTTATTTCGTCATTTCAGTAGTAGATTTCATCTCAATACAGAGGTTAAGCGACATCGAGCAGGATCTCCAAATGGATGGGTGGCCGCTTTTAGAAACATGCGATGATATGAGATAAAAAATGTTTCATCACTTTCTTTCATTTTTTTTATTTTTTCATTTTTTTTCACTAATTTCACTAATTTTCACTAATTTTTCATTAATTTTCTGTAAAGGGGTGTCACATATACCATAGACTTTCAGTATAGAAATCAATATTGGAACACAGTCGTAATTTTGTCATCATAAGTATGCATAATTTCATCTTTTCATATATAATCATAAACAATTTTATCTATTTATATATAATATATATAATTTTATATATAATTAGATATTAGATTATATATAATTATATATAATTAGATCAAATCAAAATCCATACATAATTAAATCTACAAAATTATATATATATATATATATATATATATATGTAATTAGATATAAACTTTTTTCAGGTTTTTTTATACTGAAGATGACTCAAATTTGAATTGAAACGTTTGGAGCTTTGTAATAAAAAGTGTTAATTGCACCGTTTACAGCTGATTCTTAATTGTTTCCTATTGTTGTAACTCTAAGAATCACTCTTAATAATTACTTAAAATGAAAATTTTAATCTTAAAAATCTTAAAATAAAAATTTAATTATAAATGAATTCCAATCTTAATCTGAGATTTGCTCTTTTATTTTTTAAAATTATAAATAAGAAAATTGTCACATTTCCTTAATTTTTGTTGCTTTAGGATTTATTCTTTCTAATAATTTTATTTTTCAGCATATTTGAAGTTATTAGACTGTAAATTTCATTAAATCTTTTTTAATAACCGTTCAAGTTATCGATGCCAGTCAATTCAAAGAACTCGATTGTTCCTTTCACTGATCATGGCCAGAAATGAAAGTTGAAGTAGAGCAATGTTGTAAGAGATACATTTTTATAAATAATTAAATGCAGTTATAAATATTTTTAAAAAAATATAATTAGGTACAAATGTAGATGTACGTGTTAAGTGAATAATTATAGATGCAGTAACTTTTAAAATGTATGTAATTGTATATTTAGATATATTTTATATTATTTCTAAACATAATTTTTTTAAATATTTAATTTGATAATCTTATATTTAGGATTGTTTTAAATATAGTCTTAAGATATTATTAACTAATCAGATGACTGTATTGATATTATTATATTCTAAAATGATCCTAAAATGGTCTATGAGTACCGCCCATAGGTATAGAAGCAATAAGTGCATAACGATATTTTTTTTCACGTATGTTATTAGAATACTTGTCAATGAAAGTTGAGAACGAAAAACTGGAGAAATAGCAAAAGAGCATCGAGAAAGAGAAACACACTTTGGAAGAATTATTTCAAAATTGTATCTATATTTTCAAAATTATAAAACAATATTTTAAATACAGAAAGAAATGTAAATAACTATTATTACAGTTATTAAATTAAAAAGTAATTATTTGTTTATATACATAGACAAAAAGTATTTAGATAACTACATAAAAGATATATAAGTAAATCTTATCATCAAATCTTATCATCAATACAATAAAGTAAGAACTTTATATGTACATTGAGCGTAGATTCCGGATCATTCGTTATATTTACATAATTCTTATTATTTTTCGAATGGCATGTATTATAAGGACTTTTAACATTTATTTAAGTTTTAGTAATTGTCAATTGTTTTTCGTTGTTAGGCCAATCCTAAATAAAAAATTGTGCTTATTCTAAATCCATGTTATATCCATAAATTTTATTATTAATTATTGGTGCAAATTATATCTTCTTAAAAAATAAAAATAAAATTCAAGATACATATTTTTACACCCAACAATTTTTCTATTTCAATTTAAGTATTATATTACAAATTTACGTAATTTTGTGTCTAAATGTGTATTCAAATAATATATAATACTCAACTTTAATAATATGCATTGTATAAAAGATTTGATATAAAAAATGTGCCAAGTTAAGGTTACATTATCTTGAAAATTCAATATATAACTACTTTTAAAAAATAAAACCCAAATGATAAGTATAAAAACTTTTCCTTTCCCGAAGTTATAACAATTATTTTATTTAATTTTCTTTTAAAATTTTATTATTAATTACTGGTGCCAGGTACATCTTCTTCAAAAAATAAAAATAAAACTCAAGTACATAGCTTTGCACTAAAGAGTTTTTTATTTCAAGCCACATATTATATTACAAAATTATGTAATCTTACTAATATTTAAGAAATATATATTATTCATCTCTAATAATATGTATCATTTGTATAAAAGATTCGATATCAAAAAAGTGATGCAAATTATAGTTTATTATTATTTCGAAAGTTTAATATACAACTGCTTTTAAAATTAAAATAATAAAATAATAAAATTCATGTGATAGCACAGTTACAGCGTTGATTCTTAATTGTCCTATCTTTTCCCGTTATTAAAATTACTTGGAATAATTATTATACAATTTGCGTATAATAACCCAGGAAAAAAAGTTTACATCTAATTATAAATAATTATATTATATCAAATATATATATTATATATTATGTCATATTAATAGATCTTATTATATATAATTATATATAATTATATATAATTATATATAATGAGATCTATTAATATTACAAATTATATGCAATTATATCAAAATATTTATAATTCCATATCAAATTATATAAAATTATATTAAAATTTTTTTCAGGTAAAAAATTTATATCTAATTATATGCAATTATCAAAATATTTATAATTTCATATAAAATTATATTGAAATTTTTTTCAGATAAAATGTTTAGATCTAATTATATGTAATTATATCAAAACTTTTATAACTCTATGTCAAATTATATGACATTATATTGAAATTTTTTTTGGATAAAAACTTTACATTTAATTATATGTAATTATATTAAAATATTAATAATTCTATGTATAATTATGTAAAATTATATTGAAATTTTTTTCGAAGAAAAAATTTATATCTAATAGAAAAGTTTATATCTAATTAGAAATAATTATATCAAAATGCTTACAACTTTAAATTGAATTATACAAAACTATATTTCTTTTAAATAGAAAGATATACATTAAATTATATAAAAATTTATACATAATATATTATGATGCATCAAACTAGGTATGAGTAATAACATCTAAAGAGAGACATTTCCGAGATATTACAAGGTTAGTTGATATGGTACGATTTATACGTACATATATACATATATACAAATATACACAATTTACGAACACATAATTTCAATTAAATATAAAAGATAAAGGAAAATTAAAGAAAATATTAAGTTTAATATAATTACACTAATTTACTTCGTTTATTTTATGAAAAACTTAATATTTTATATGTAAGATTGTTCATATAAATACAAGTATTATAAACAGATATACTTATAAAAATATATTAGTTTTTCATATTTACCAAAAAAATGGACCCATTAAAAACTTGATCTAATTGTATTTAAAAATAATTATATCTAATTATATATATATACTCAAGTAGCAAGATAACGTCATTATGACAATGATTTAAGGTCATTTCTCGTCATTCGATATCAGTGTACTAAATAATGATGTAAAATAAACGTAACATTTGTCACGAAATATTATTGTCATAAATATATCGTCATTTAATCATTTTTAAGTCATTTTTAATGAATAAATAATGAAATAACATTATTAATTATCTTTGTTAATTAACTATTATATAACTATAATATAACTATAACTAAATAAAAAAAATATTTCCCATATTTAATATCAAGCTGTTAACAAAGTCATTAACAAAGTAAATAAAATATATACAATAATTTATAAACATTTTCATAAGCATAATGATTCTTATTAAACATAATATAGATTCACGGCTCTATATATGTAATTAAATTATCTACAAAAATTATATATGCAATCAAGATTTTAAAATTGAGACTATTTATACAATATAGTAACATTCATTAATCAGATCTATCATATTTTAAGAAGAGATTTTTCCCGTAATCACTTATTTGATCATTTCAATAGCAGGTTTCATAAATACCGAGGTTAAGCAGCATCGTGCAGGATGTCTAAATGGATGAATTTTAGAAACATGCGATGGTACGAAATAAAAAATGTTTCACTTTCTCTCATTTTTTTTAATTTTTAATTTTTTTTTACTTATTTTCTGTAAGGATATTTTATATCACATATTATAGATTTTCAGTACTAGCAGTCAATATCGGAACCGTAATTTTGTCGTCATAAGTGCATAATTTCATTTTTTCATATATAATAATAAACAATCTTCTATTTATATATAATTAGATCAGGTCAAAATCCATATATAATTAGATCTACAAAATTATATATAATTATATATAATTAGATATAAATTTTTTTCCCGGGAATGTATTTTATTCAGTAAAATATATGTATAAATTGCAACTTAAAACAACATTTACTTTCTAAATATGTATATGTATATATTATTATTTCTTAAAATAACATTTTGTGTTGGTTTCAATGCACTGATCGCTTAATAAAAAAAAGGATTCATATTAATCAATTAATACATGTTTTATCTCTAATCTTCCATTCTAATTTATACAAATTTACTGTATACAATAACATACAAAAGCACAAATTTATTATAAGAATGACAAATAAAATTTTTTCTTAATGTATTTATTTTTGTTATATGATCATATTGATTATGTATAACAAATTTTTTTATGATGATAAATCATGAAATTGTAACTCTTGTATAAAAACTATGTAAAATATGTAAAAATAAATCAATATCACATCTGTAGGAAAATATGTAATATATTATTTGTCACTCTGATGTATATTTTTTTCATAATATTTTATAAAAATTATTAACACATAGAATGTAATAGTACAATAAAAAGATTTGTTAGTAAAAATTATTATATCATTATTGCGTATATAATCTCTATGAATATTAGAAAAAACTTTTGCTATATGTATAAGCGCCTTTATTATAAGCGCCTTTATTATAAAATGTTATATTATATCTGAATATATACATATTTTATAATAATTATATTCATAATTAACTGTAATTATTTTGTTTATTTCAGAAGTATAAAAAATATTTTCATCTCCAAATTACAGGAAATTTGTCATTTATGTGATGTAATAATAGATATCTAGATAAAATATACGTACGATAAATATTATCCAGTTCAAACATTTTAATATTTCTATTACTGTTGACAATAGAGTATAAAATATAATAATAAATAAAAAGTTAAAAGTTAAATAACGTTTAATCAATTTTAATTTTAATCTGAATATTCATTTTTTTTATATTAGTCTCTTAGCATATACAATAATTTATCTTTCAACTAGCAATTTGTTAAAAATTCTATATTGTTAAAAATTGTAATTTCTAAATATAAATTCTATGTTTTCTTCACATATAAATTGACTCTTTTAACTATTCCATGTATAAAGATATTAAAATAATTAAAAAATCATCATCAAATATCATTAAAAAAATGACTTTTTTTCATTTTTTAATGTATTTTAACATAAAACAACTTATATGTTTATCATTATATATTAAAATTTTGCAAAGAATATTAAAAAATAATTTTATGTTAATAAATATCATAAACATATACAAAAACATACCTGTATAGCTATCCAACTTTATGTTATAAAAGCTAATAAATATTATCTATATTTTCCGTGAGATATATTAAAATTGAAATTATTTCATTTGGGAGAATTAAAAAATAAACTATGATTCACTTTATGATTAAAATAAAAATTATGACATTCACGAAGATCGATCGCAATACGCGTACCCGAAACGACTGAACGGGTGAATGTTTCAGTAACGATAAATGGATACGTAATCATAAGTGCAGTAGGTAGTAAGCATTATATACTAACCTATCCTAAAAATATTCGCCTGTATATTCTATAGTAACGATGTATAAATCCTTCTATTACTTTATAATAGGACACATCTATAATAGAACATATAATAAGACAAAATTTAAAGAAATTTTATATTCACCTACAAGAACTAAAGAAAATATTTAACTTAGATTTAGAAGAATAGATTTAAGTGAGTTTAGATTTAATAAATAGAATATTTTATTTCAGTATATATACGCGCTAAGCTATTGTTATAATATGAAAATAAATACACTAAAAAAATGCAGAAATTTTAGAATTGCAACTAAATCTTAGAATTAATAAATTTAATTTACTTTTTTTTTAAGTTGAAACAAGTAGAAATGAAGTTAGATAAAGATAAATTTGATAGAGTAATTTATAATAAAAAATTTCGTCAACAATGAAAAGTTGACAAAAAAATAGTGCCATATTTACTACCATTAAAAAGTTTCAGAACATACTGCAATATGATGAATATTTAATAAATTTATGAATTTATTTATAATATCTTTATTCATAGTTATTTTTCCGTTCTTTCATAATTATTTATTCGTAAATTTATTGGATATTTCTATGACAGAATATAAGAGAACATCCATAATTTATACCTATATATCTTATCTGAGAAAAGTGGAATTAATCAAAACATAAAGTATACTAAAATTTTTGAATAATTGTATTTGAAATATTCAACACACATTCAATTATTATATGAATTACATTTATTTAACAACGTTATATGAATAATTTTACATCTTATACAAAAATCAAATCAATCATAGAAAACCTATTGAACTAATTATTTGGATAATTAAATGATGCGAAAGTAATTTAGCCAGAAAAAATTAATTTTATATTTATAAAGTATTAATTATTATTAGTACTAAATAAATAAACATATCAAAAATAAATAACACGGGGTGAGTAAAAAGTCCCGGATCAGAAATATCTCGAAAACTAAGAATTTTCGAAAGAAATGTTTCCTACAAAGGGATTATAGGGTTTTAAATGATATATTTACTGATCTAGTCAATCTAACCTTGGGTGATGTTACCAAGGACACATCGATTTTTTTTAAATGGCACATCCTATTTTTTATTTCACAATCTAATGGCTGGTGTCATGAGCTTTTCAAAACACTACAATAAAGTTATTTTTCATAAAGTACTTTTCGAGTTATGAGGCTTGAAAGTTATAGCATTACTGGCATTAGCATTACCCAATGCGTGAGCGAATTTTAATTGAATTTCGCATGTTAAAATTCCAAAATGATAATAATAATAATAATAATATTTAAAATAATAATATCTCTTGATATGACAACATATCCCAAAGGAATGAGAGCCCCGCCATGTCCATGTCGTTTCATCCTGAATAATGCTAAGCATTAAATAAATTTATACAAAATAAAGTAAATTTAAAATAGAATATAATAGTTTTAATATTGATGGAACTTTTACGTAATCTTATAATAATTAATTATTATAATAATTAATTAAACTATCGGTGATAACAATTACGGGATAAATTCGTCTTTGTGTATAAATCAATTAATGATACAAAATGCACAATACAATATGTACGTCAAAAAAAAAATAAAATAAAAAAGTATATTTATTTAATATATTTTTATAATCGTTTTTATAATCAAAGACTTTTTTTAAATTCGAGTATAATCAGATCTATCTAATCTTTCATATGTGATAATATCTGAAAAATAGACCGATTTGATCTTATACAGTTAAATATGATTATACCATATCATAAATTATCAGATGTTTCAAAACAATTATATAATAAAAATATAATAAAAATAGCTATACAATAAAAAATAGTCATTAATAATTTTATATAATTGAAAATTATCAGACATGATCATTTGCAATTATATATTATATTATAATATAATGTATAATATAATATTATAATATAATGTATATTATATTATAATATATTATTGTATACAGGGTGTCCCATAACTCGCGACTAAAATTTTTATGACATTCCTGAGTTAAAAGTAAAACAAAAATTCTAATACGAAAATGCCGAGGCTATAATAATTTTTAAATTATTAGCCATTAAACTTGAATAATAAAGAACTGACATTTCGCGCGCTCAGATATGATGATGTGACAAATGATAAAAGTGCTACGAAGACTCTTTTAACAATCCATATTATCACATAAATGTAATGATACGATATGCAATTATATTTTTATTGAAGATTTTTATTTTATTTCTGCTTTTATAAGAAATATCTATTTATATATTACATATGCATAATAATATTGAAACATATCAATATCACAAAATATCAGTGTCATATCAATTCCATAACAAAATATTACGATATGTTAAATATCAACATAAACTGTTGAAATACAGTAATATCGAAATGTTTTGTTAATTAAATTATATCTGAACATAAAAACCAAGTATATTGTACATGCGTTGTATTAATATTGTATTAACTGTAATTCATATAATGAATTACATCATGTCATGGAAAACTTTCTTTCGCATGATAAAAATTTTTCCTAATATTATTTTTCCAAATATTTTTATCATAAAAAGAGGCTTTCTATAATGTGTCATAAATTCTGATTTTTTTTTAATTCGTTATATGATTATGATTAAGAAAATGTTTCAGATAAAACAAAAACGTTTCAGATAAAAATTGTAACGTTTCGAGAGAATCACATAATTATGATATTGATCTATTTATAAATGGTGCCATTGTTGAGATTTTTTTATAGTCACCATTTTTTTTAAATAGAATGATATTTCATGTTACGCTGTTAATATAATTCTTCTAGTTATTCTGGATATAAAAACATTAAGATACAAACGTTAATAGTTTAAGTTACATTATGATATATAGAATCAACAAAATAACTTTTCGATGACGTTATTTAGATGTACTATATAATTTAAGTAATGATATGTAATTTTTCTTCAATTGTAGAACATTCATTGACAATAAATAAATGTTTCTGATTTGTTTGTGAATTAATATTTATAAATTAATATTTGTAAATTAATATTTTGTATATATTATAAACGTAATTATTTTTAATGTGCATGTATCAATGTACAATTCAGCTTTTAATCATTTCTCGAGATACTCTTTGATATTAAATTTTTCAATATTTTCAATACATATGTCTAAAGAACAATACATATTTCTAAAGAACAATTTTTTAGAGTTTCTTGATCAGAATTTTTCATATATATTTAATGGCTTTGGGAAATTGCAATTTCTCATTTGAAATCTTGTAATCTTCTTCTTCTGATAATATTACCTATTATAAATTTATAATCAAAATTTAATCTTTTTTGTCCATTTCGTTCTTGTTGAGGATTCTTAAAAATAAATAGTGTGTAGCTCTTGTTTACAAATTTTTTTAATATCCTGTTAATATTTTTCTTGCTCTTTAACACAATAATTTTTCAGATAATTTTATTTATTTCCATATTACTTTTAAGCACAATTTATTTTTAAATTATGTTTATAGTATTGTCGCCTCTTAGCACAATTACTTTCTAAATTTTATATTTTCTATTTTATATTTATTTCAGTTATCAGCCAGACTATTTTCTAAATTCTTTCAACAATTCAATTTCTGTTACTCCGTCGCAAGTTAACATATCACGTGTGACGCATACACATATCAAGTGTATGCGTCATTTCAGCTTCTCTTGATTTTACTATTGCTAATAAAGACACTTTTTAAGGAATGCATTCTTCTTGCGAAAAATACTCAATTACATTTGATTCAAAAATTTGGAATAGATGTGAACACATCAAACTATGATCATATTTTATTTTGAATTTAAAGTTAAATAACACTAAAATGACAAAAACTATTACAAAACACTGCAATTATATCTAATATAAAATTAATTAAATTGCAATAAGAAATTTGGCAACATTTTTGAAGCTATATGATGAAAATAATCTTCTCCAGAATTCTTTATGATACTTATGTAACATTTTATTATTAAAAATAGTCATAACTAAATGTTTTTTTGTTATAATACTATATATTCAATTTCCATCTAATGGAGCTCTATAATATTTCTATATACTTTTTATTTTTTTAAACAGACTGTACTATATTAATCTTGTAATCAATAGTAATCTTCATATTTCAATAAGTTTATAAATTTGACAACATCTGAACAACTTTATAATACTTTATAATAGATTATTTAAATATTCTATATCAATATTGATTAATCATTCATATAAATGATAGTTTTGCTTTTAGACAGTAGAATTATATATTTTTTTGTTTATAAATATTCTCTAATTATATTCAGTAAAAATTTTTTATTAACATGCAATAGCCTTGTGTTGACATAAAATATCCTTGCGTCGCCGCAGAGAAATTTTCTACTGACCTACAGCTACACTTTTGTGTTATACAGAGCTATTTTCTATTGCATAATATTCGCTTTTTATTGTATTGTAAGGCGATTTTGTATCGGCATCCGTTCTTAATAAACGTACAGCGATCTTGTATTGATGCGCAGTAGTCTTTCATCATCAGAGGTATAACGACCTATTGGCATAAATTTTTGTTGTAGGCATATAGCAGTTTTGTATTGACACACAACAGTCTTATATCGGTAGAATAATCCTTTTTTCTAGACAATTGTTATTCCTTATTCAATCTCTTTATATTAATCTTATTTCTTCTAGATAAACAAATTTTTCTTTTTAGAATTAAAAGTATTTCTTTTATCGTTCTATTTTGACTTAAATAACATGCAATCCTAGAAAATTCTAAATGAAAATTATCTTTAGTTGAAGATTTTAGATATTATTAGTCTAAGCTATAATTAATGCCAATATATAATGCCAAATAATAAATATCATAATTATTCTTAATCGACTAATTTGAAATTAATACTCAATAATAAATATTAATTATTTAAAGTGTTTTTCAATATGAATATTGATATATTACTTTCAATATGATATTCACTCTGTTACTTTTCAATATGATATTCAATATGATTTATTTTATAAAACTAAAAACTTTTAAATAAATACTAAATACTTTTTAAATTTAAAATTTTTATAATATATACATTCTGACAAAACAAATGATATTTTATATTTAAAATTAATATTTCTCTAATTATACATAAGTAGTATATGGGTAGCCATGGCTCGTCAAAATAAATCCCCACCACTTTCCCACTAGCATCAGGGGCGTGGCCTCTAACTGTCCAAAACTATCAGTCATGTGGAGCGTTCTGATTGGTCGGTGAGTGTGGCAGGTGAATTAGATAATTAGTGGGAGTGTTCTGATTGGCTGCTCCCATAGCTGCCAGGTACGTGATTGGCTCTGCCCATAGTATCCCAGGATATGTGATTGGTTATCGAAATGCCAGACGAAAAAGTAGAGGAAGGGGGAGAAAGTGTTTGGGACCGCTCAGGATTCGAAAACAAAATGGCGTGTACAAAAAAGAAAGATAGCGGACATGTGAAAGGAATATACTTGATTAGAAACTTTATACGAGAATGGAATGCGATTTTTATGACACGTGGGATGGATCGAGGAGAAGGAAATTGATTTTTTGTAGGTTTTTATATATGGGATATGATAAATCACGTTTTTCTTAGGATGAAAGGTTTCTCGATGCCTCATAGCCCTAGCGAATTTAAATAAACTTTTCGAGTCGTTTGACATTTCTTGTATGGAGGAAATGTATAAATGTTTTGAAGACGAGAGACTTTGGAGAGTTTTCGGAGTGTAATAACCGTCAGAGTTATTTACCGAGTCGTATGATATTTGGGGGAGGAAAACGGGAACGGACAGATTCGCTACTAGATGTTTCTGACGAACTTGGAGTTATATAAGGCTTTTATCCTATGACAAACACGTGGGCTGAAAAAATTTTCTTTCGACACGATGATAACTTTGCAGGTGTCACGTCTCGCGCGGTGCGTTTCCGGTTTCCTAGGGATTTTGAGCTGAAAATGAAGATTCGTTTCTTAAATCAAATTTTAATTTAACCATTACAATTTGTGTATCAATTAAATTTACTAGGAACGTATTTGTGATGACAACTCGACCTTATCCTTCCGATCCCTCGTAGCTCAGTCGAGAGACGTCGCTCTCTATTTGTTTCGAGGCTACCTGCGCGGCAATACTCCTGGGAATCCAAGAGCGTAGGGCAAGAAATAGAGGACGGCTAGGCCAGGATAGGATCAGCAAAATAATCGCACGATTTTAGTTATTATTTTTATTCATAAAAATGTATCAAAAGCATTATCAAATTGTATCAACAGTATCGAAAGTGTAAGAATAATACGATTAAGCGTTATTGTCCGGGATAAACATAAGCTCGATGACTTTATCATCGTATATATCCGGTTTCTCTCTGTTATCATGGCTAAGAATCGGTTTATTTCTTGAGGGGGGGCAATATCTGTAATAAGAGCGCCTATTGGCTTTTGCGGTACGCTTTGCAGGATTGGTGGGTTTTCAATTTTCGGTAAGTTAGTTCCTTTTATTGACGAGCCTTGTTGGTTTTTGTTTATCAAAGATTCATCTTGTTTTCGTTTATTGATGTTTCATAATCGCTGACGGGCGAAATAAATTCTATCTGTTAAAAAGCTGTTTTATTGAAATTTTCTTCGTATCGTTAATATTGAGAGCAGCGAACTCTTCCGCCTCCTTTATAATAAAGAGAGACGGCTCAAATGCAGATGTATAGAAAATGCATAATCCTGCAAACAGTCTGCAGGAATCTTTTTCGGAGCTGTTTCGATCAGATGATTTATTTCTTCGGGCGCCCTTATCCGTATGCGCGTTGGAAAAATCCGTTTAAACTCCGCACCCTGCCAGGCCTCGTAAGTTTTTGAAAACTCTACCGCGTCCGTGGGCTCGTGGCATGAAAATTGCAGAATTGGGGTAGCAAGGCTGTTCGAGGCTGATTACAACAGGCGCACCCAGCAGAAATCAATCAATATTCACAAAAATATTCTAGAGATGTTACAGAGTTGCGCACTTTTTTGCTCAATAAAATTTGTGCAGAGCTTAAGTTCCTTTTATCAAAAAATTCGCGTGGAGTCTGTTTCTTTTTTACGAAATTGACTGACGCGGAGATGCGTGCTCTTTAATTACTAAATTTTGACTGCTCCGCGAACGCTCCTTGGGTAGCCCTTTTATATTTTCGGATTTCATCAGCCTCCGAATATTCCAAAACGAAGTGTCACTGTAGTAAGTGGGGCACTATGGCGCGTCAAAACAAACCCCCACCACCTTCCCACTGGCGCCAGGGGCGTGGCCAAAAACTGGCAGCCACGTGGAAATGGAGCGTTCTGATTGGTCGGTGGGGATGGAAGGTGATAATTAGTGGGAGCGTTCTGATTGGCTGGCTCCATAGCTGCCAGACGCGTGATTGGCTCTACCCATAGTGCCCCATGTGTGCGATTGGTTGTCGAAATGCTAGACGAGATAGGGGAAGGGTGAGAAAGCGTCTGGGCCCGATCGGAGTCCGAAAACAAAATGGCGACTGCGAAAAGAAATATGGCGGGTCTGTAAAAGGAATATACTTGTCGAGAATGGAATGCGATTTTTTGTTCACGTGGGATGGAGCGAAGAGAAGAAAACCGATTTTTTGTGGAATTTACTGGTTGTATACGGGATATGAAGAATCCCGTTTTTCTTAGGGCGAAAGGTTTCTCGGCGCCTCATAGTCGGTGAATTTAGATAAATTTCTCGACTCGTTTGACATTTTTTGTATGGGGGAAATATAGGTTACGAGTGGATATAGGTTTCGAAGACATGAGATTTTCGTTGTGTAATAAGCATTATTTACCAGGTCGTACGGTATTTGGCTGGAGGAAAACAGGAACAGACAGGTTCGCACTAAAGGTTTCTGATGACGACGACGACGACGAACTTAGAGTTATACGAGGATTTTATCCTATCCACAAACACGTGGGCTGAAAAAATTTTCTTTCGACGTGACGATAACTATGTAGGCATACTGAAGGGAGAGAGAGAGAGAGAAAGAGAGAGAGAGAGAAACGTATGGGTCAGGAAAGCATAGAGGTACTAGAAGGCAATAGAAAAACACGCTCGCGCAGGCCTGCGTAAATGACTTTCAAAAAGGAAGAGTTGTGAAAAATTCAGGATAAAGGGAGAGATAAAGAAACGACGTAAATTTGAATTTATATTACCAAGTATAAGTCGAATTTATTTTTCGCATATATGAATATGTTTTGTTACAGAGTTATTCTTCTTGTTACAAAATTAAATATAGGAATATTATATAAAAATTATAACTCACGATTCAATAAAATTATAGTAGTAATTTCTTTAAATTTTAATGTAATTAATTCTAAAAATACAATATCAAAATATGCATCCAAAAATGGTAAATTATTTATTTGCGTTCTCACAGCAAGTTCGATATCCTTTTGGTTGCCTCGGACGGTGAGTTTGATGATATCGGCGTCGATGTAATTGTTAGGTAGACATAGTTCTATCTCCTTGATCAAATAACGTGCGCACTCGTTAACAGTATCGACGACGGATGCTAGATGGTTTATACGAGCATCGACACATTTGGCGATATTCTCCATCCCTTGAAAAGTAGCTTGTTGCATTACAACTGCAACGGAATAAGTTTTCCTTTTTTTCGACGGAGGTTGTTCCGCCGTTTTCGAGTCTGCTTGCGTATTTCCGGTATTGTTTTCTTTAGGAAAATTTTCATTTTCCTTATACGTCACCAATACAGCTTTCGCACCGTAGGCAGAGGTGAAGTTGATGAATATGTTTGCAAATGTGATGGGATTTACTTTGCTTTTGCTGCTTCCGTTAAAGTATGCGCTCATGTACCGAATACTGTCTTGAAATTGCTGCCACGTGTCCGGATCAAAGCTGATTCCTTCTGCAGAATTACCACTCAATTTAACGACAGGCTCGAAGATCTTTTCTTTAGATAATTGTAATCCCACGTGTAATTTCTTCGTATGAGAGGTATTGAGAGGATACGTCGTAGAAAGCAGCAAATTTTGTTCCACATTTTGCACACAGTTCTTAAATATCTTGCGAATGTTTTCTAGTTTAGTGGGATTCGCAGCTTCTTGTTGTCCGGCCATATTACTCGATGAGAGAATTTTGAACAAAATGTTCACTTTTAACAAACGAAAACTCGGAGGGATATTTTCGAAGTAGACGCTTCGAATGTCGTTACTCGAGTGAAGCAGTGTAGCGGTATATTACCTTATCTATATCGCATCATCCCCTCCTTTGAAATAAATAAAAAAGTACGATTTATAAATAATATACAGTTAAACCGATTCTAGAAGATTCTAGAAGAAACGCGTATTTTCGCTTTGTCTCTGCTTTTTTTCAAGGAAAAACTTTCCTCGAATAACAGAATTATTACAGATTCGATCATGCTCGAACACACGAGAATCTTCGATGTTAGATGAGAAAAATTTTAAATACATAAATTATTGAACATTCGAATAATCTATAATTTTACGTTGCTATTTTTTCAAGGAAAGAATTTTCTCGAATAAAGCGAATACAGGTTCGATCACGTTCGAACGTGTCAGGGTATTAGATGAGAAAATTTAAAAATCATCATAAAATCATCGTAAAATCATCGCATAAAATGCAGAAACTATTTCAAGAAGAAAAAGAAAGTATCGAAATATACAATAGAAGCACGAGTAAGAAATATTTTATAAATGTTTAAAATTTGTTAATGTTTAATTTGTTAAATGTTTGAAGAAGCGAGAACTTTCCTTCCGAAAAATTTAAATAACTATTTATTTGGACGTGCTATATATCTGGCGCCATTTATACGCCGTTAGTAAACAAAAAAAAAGTGAAATCGAAAAAGGGTCAAGCTACAGGTAATATAAATTTTTCAAGAAAAAATAATTTATTACTTGGGCCGAAATAGCATTTTCACCCTCGCGTTCTCCTCGAAACTACGGGATAATTCTATAATTTTTTATAAACCACTTTTGGAAAAGATTTTCCCTATAAATAGAGCGTCTAGCGCTATTGGAAATCTATTTCCGAGTTGAACTCTTCTGTGATTCTACTACGGTTTTGTCGTGCGGTATTTAAAAGTTCGTGTTCGTGATATTTTGCTTGAAAAATGGCTAGTGTAATTATTAAAAAAATCATAAAGTTAGCATCGAGGTTGGATATCCGCATAAACGCGGATAAATTTTTATTTAAAATATCCAACGTTTCGCTCGATGCTAATTATTTACTTTTTACACGTTTTTCGTGCGAATGTTTGGATACGATATTGGGGGTGCTATATCAACTGGGTTACTTCGCTGACGACGAGCGTTTACTCCGAATTGCCGGAGAAATAATCGAAACGCGACGCGCGGTTGGACACGAAGAGGAGGATGTGGGTGGTCACATCCAAAATCTCCTCTCTCACCTCCACAATGGTAAGTGACTCTATTATTTTTATAAAAGTAACTCATATATCAAACTAACGATTTAGCTAATTTTTAATAATAAATTATAGTAAGAAATGCACGCCAAAGAAGCACTGCGGTGGTGAATCCGCTCACCCAAATTCGAAGGCGACGAGCGGAGGATGAGATAGAAGCAGGTCCAGCACGTAAGCAATATTATTAAAAACTAGACAGGAGTAATGTTAAAAAATAAAAATTTTCCAAGATTAAAATATTAAATGTTTTTAGGAAGGGCACGTGTTGAACCTACGCAGGAATTAGTGGAGGAGGTGCCTGAAATTATTCAGCTCTCATCTGGTAGGTTTGCATTTTTAAATAAATAATTTTTAAAACAAATAATAAAAAATTAGAAAATCTTAATACAACTTTGTTTTTAGATACGGAAGTAAGTACTCCAGATCAGCGAGTGTTTTCACCCGGTAAGTCAATAGAGAGAAAATATTAATTAAAATACATAATATCTTTATTGATTAAGGTCATAATATTATTATCGAAAATAAAAATTTACGATATTTTTTTCTTAGAATACGACCACATGTACTCCCCCGTAGTCCCGGGAGAGGGAATTTGGAGCAATGAAGAAGGGGAAGAAGAAGAAGAAGAAGAAGAAGAAGAAGAAGAAGAGCAGCAAGAAGAAGAAGAGCAGCAAGAAGAAGAAGAGGAGGAGGAGGAGGAGGAAGAGGAGGAGGAGGAGGAGGAGGAGGAGGAGGAGGAGGAGGAGGAGGAGATGGAGGAACGCGAGGGAGAACCCGAAGGGGAAGAGGAAATTGGAGAAACACCGCCTGGTATATAATCTTTTTTCTTATTTTTCACGATTTATGTTCGTATTCAATTTTAAATTATCGAATTTTTTAATAGGAATTCCTCCCAGCCCTATTCTCCATGTGAGAAGAAGACGCTAACGATAAAAGGCGAGTTACCTCTGAAAAATACTCATGTGTAACTAAATTAAATACGAACATAATATTGTAAGCAAACTCAAAGTATTTTCTATAAAATATGTTTCTAATTTTTTTGTAACTTTTGCACAGAAGCGAGCAATGAAGAGCCGCAGCGCGGAGGAGGGCTTCCACCTCGGGAAAATTTGGAGGAGGGGGAGGTGGAGGAGGAGCAGGAAACAGCAGGCGAAGAAAGAGAAGAGGAGGAGGAGGAGGAGGAGGAGGCGGAGGAAGGAGGACAAGTGGAAGAGGAGGAGGAGGAGGAGATGACGGGAGAAGAACAAGTGGAAGAGGAGAGGGAGGACGAAGAGGAAATGGAACAAGAGCGTGTTGGCCACGAGGTCAGAAATTTTAATCATTTGTTATTAATCGGAGAAAATTCGCGCCGCTTTAGAAATTTCGCGTTATTAGGAAGAGAGGCGATATTCCGTGTGCGTCCGCTACCCGAAGGAGTCAATGTCTATAATTGGCTTGAAAACGCGTTCGCGGAAATTCATGCCTACGCGTTACATACCTCCGAACCGCACGATTATGTGGGATTTTCATTCGATTCGGATTTAACGCACGGC
Source organism: Pogonomyrmex californicus (assembly GCA_024349325.1). Lineage (NCBI taxonomy): Eukaryota > Metazoa > Arthropoda > Insecta > Hymenoptera > Formicidae > Pogonomyrmex > Pogonomyrmex californicus. The sequence continues at coordinate 76,103 of JAECZD010000084.1, forward strand.
CCGGCGGGATTATCGTTTCGACCGGCCCGCGACTTAACTCTCAGGAGGACATTTGGCGCCTCGTGAGTTCAGTAGCGCAAAGTGCCGGAGGTCTCAATATCGCGCGGGATTTTAACGTACGCGTTTTCAATGTCGCGGTACCCAGAGGTCGCGGACGCGTTTCAAATAAACTCACTCGGGAAGACGTTGCGAAACGTTCGATTTTATCAATCCCCAATTCCGATAATCTATGTTTTCCCCACTCTCTCGTGACCGCGCAAATTTATCACGAACGCGGTACGTTGCGTGCGGGGGAACTTCACGAGCGATGGAATGTGATAAGACACCAGAATTCCTCGTTACAACGCGAACTCGCGTTGGATTTGACGAGGAGAGCTGGTGTCGCCATTCCACCGGAGGGTTGCGGGATTCGGGAAATAGAATGTTTCCAACGCTTTCTCGCCGCATCTAATATAGCTATTATTGTTTATAATTCTATTACTTTTGGACGCGGCGAGAAACCCTTATTTGACGGAAGCACGGTACTCGCCTCTCTAGAACGCGAACCTTTATATCGGCTAAATATTCTATATAACGAGCAACATCGCCATTATAGTCCAATTTTAAATTTAAAAGCAGCCGCGGGGAGTAGAGGGGGTATTGTATTCCATGCAATATCGGGTATCGCGAGGAAAGGGGTCACCGCTGTTCAAATAAATGTTCGCGTTGTAACAACGTGCCGCCGTGCGATCAACGCGAAATCGTGGAACTCGTTAGGTGTGAGAGTTGCAAACGTTCGTTCTACGGAAACGCATGCTTCGAACATCATCGCGCGACAAAGTCGTATGACGGTAAAACTCCGACGAGCGTTTGTAACACCATTCGTCTCTGCGAAGGATGCGGGCGGGTTGTAAAAACGTCAAAAAAACACGAATGCGGCGTTTCTTTTTGTAAAATCTGCAGTTTGCAAAAACCCGTAAACCATCTTTGTTACATGCAGCCTCTCTCTCGCGAAGACAGATCCTCCGTTGTTGAGTGCGGCGGGGATTCTTCTGTATTTGCGAGAGAGAGCGAGCAGAATAACTCAGGTGAGCGGAAATGCAAAAAGGGACGAGTGGCATTCGTGTTTTATGATTTTGAGACACGCCAAGACCAATCACTCGAGGGAACCGAAATAAAAATTCACGTCCCGACTCTGTGTGTCGCGCAGCAGATTTGCGATTCGTGCGCGGAGATAGATGATTTGTCGGTGCGATGCGAGTGGTGCGGAGTACGCGAATTTGTTTTTCACCAAGATCCGGTAAAACAATTTATCGAATTCGCAACACGCCCTACAAAACATTTTTCACGTATTATTTGCATAGCGCATAACGCGAAATCGTTCGACGCGCAGTTTATCCTTCGGCACATTGTAGAAAATTATTCCGGATTAGAACCTCGCGTAATTTTAAACGGCACAAAAATTATGGTCCTAACAGCGAATCGCACGAAATTTATCGACAGTGTTAATTATATGCCAATGCGTTTGTCAGAATTACCGAAGGCCTTCGGGTTACCGGATACTTGTGACAAAGGTGTCTTTCCGCACTTATTTAATACTGTCGATAATCAAACTTATGTCGGTCCACTACCCGATGTTCGCTATTACGCGCCCGAAACCATGCGAACAGAGGAACGCGAACGTTTTCTCGCGTGGCACGCAGAAATGTCGGGAAAAAATGTAATATTCGATTTCCAGCGTGAAATACTCGAGTATTGTCGCACCGATGTTGATATCCTTCGCCGAGCATGCATGGCCTTCCGAAAAATATTCTTGCAGCGGGGAAACGTGTGTCCATTCGAGGAATGTACAACTATCGCTTCGTGCATGAGAGTTTTTCGGAAAAACTTTTTGCGCGAAGGAGAAATAGGAATCATTCCTTCGGGTGGATACAGGTTTAAAGATAACCAGTCGCGCAAAGGCACGCAATGGTTAATTTTGAAGGAACGTGAGTTAGGTCATCGGATAATTCACGCGGGGCGAGGACGCGAGTATCGTTTAGCGGAAGGCATGCTCGTCGACGGATATTACGAATGCGAGAATGGTGGTGAGACGCGGCGTCACGTCTTGCAATTTCACGGTTGCTTTTTTCACGGATGCCCGTCTTGCTATCCATTAAATCGCGATAAAACGCTCGAAAATTTTAACGACACGTTTGACGCGCGTTACGAACGAACGGTTGCAACGTCTTGGCGATTACGTCGCCAAGGATATATCCTAACGGAAAAATGGGAGTGCGTTTTCGACGAAGAAATGCGCGAGAATCGAGAGATGCGAGAATTTCTCGAAAATCACCCCATGGTGCAAATCCCACCTCTCGATCCTCGCGATGCATTTTTCGGCGGACGCACCGGCAATATCGCGACTCGATACGAGATTACGGGCACCGAGAAGATACGGTACGTAGACGTATGTTCTCTGTACCCGTATGTACTCAAGACCGGAGTTTTCCCAATTGGTCACCCGGATATCTATGTGGGCGAAGAATGCGCCGATTTAATTGGAATCGCGCCAAATTTTAATTTTACTCCGGTCTCGTACGTTGCCGAGTACTCCCCCCACGTGATCTCTTCCATCCTGTACTACCGTACCGCGTGCGCGGTAAATTATTATTTGCTCTTTGCCGTACATGTTGCGAATCATTTTCTCGAGACGCGTGCACTCACGACGATCCTGCGGAGCGTGAGTTCGAGGGCACATGGGTGTCCTGCGAATTACGCAAAGCAGTCGAAAAAGGTTATCTCGTGACGCGAGTAGACGAAATTTGGCAGTACAAATCTACGCGTTATAACCCCGAAACGCAACAGGGAGGGCTGTTTACGGAATACATCAACACTTTTTTACAACTGAAACAAGAGGCGAGTGGGTGGCCGAGCGAATGCAACGACGATGTTGCTAAAGAACGCTACCTGAGGGAGTATGAAGCAACCGAAGGTATCGTTCTCGATAAAAGCAACATCGTACGTTCCGGCTTACGCTCCGTCGCCAAACTCTGCCTTAATTCGTTTTGGAGGAAATTCGGCCAGCGGAGTAACCTGCCGAATACAGAAATAATAAGATCCCCTCAGCGTTTCGCCGAATTGCTGTCGAGTCCCGAACACGAGATAGTCGGTGTATTGCCCGTTAACGAGGATGCGATATACGTTTCATGGCGGTTAAAGAGCGAAGCTTAGGTGGTACCTTCACCGATAACTAACGTGGTGATAGCGGCATACACGACGGCACAGGCGCGATTAAAATTATACGAATATTTGGAAAAATTAGATCGTCGCGTATTATATTATGATACGGATTCCTGTATATATACGAGCAGCGGTGATCCCGAGGAGTACGAACCGCGTACAGGTAATTTTTTGGGTGACATGACCGACGAACTCGAGAGTTACGGGCGTGGTAGCTTCATCGATGCGTTTGTCTTTGGCGGACCGAAATTTTACGCGTACGTGGTACGTACACCGAACGCGCGAAAATACGAAATATGTAAAATAAAGGGGGTTAAATTGAATTTTGAAAACTCGAGGCTGCTTAATTTTAAGAGTATTTATAATTTATTATTAAATAGGGAAAAAGAGGAGGAGGAAGAGATAAATCTGCGCTTTAAAACAATTCGTCGCACCGCGTTTCACGAAGTAATAACGCGAAACGAGGTGAAAACGTGTGCACCTGTTTTATTAAAACGCAGATTTATCGACAATCTTCTTTCTTACCCCTATGGTTTTACGTTATAATATTTTACTTAAAATTAAGTTAGGTTAAGGCTCGGATTTTCCCCGTCCTCCCTCAAATGTAAATATGTACAGAATATGTATACGGAATAAATATGATTGTAAAAATTAAGATTATTTTTATTTTAGTTATAGTTTATTTTAGTATTAAATTTAAGAAAAAAATGCGAAATTTGAAAAATGTATATTGCACGGTTTCGATTAGAAAATGTAAAATTACCAATGTAAATTTGCGTTTAGTTAAGAAAAAATATAATAAAAATATTTATTTCTCTAATCGTAGGAAAAAGGATAATAAAAATTTTGTAAAATTAAATTTTTAAATCCAATTTTTTCCCACTTTCCTATAATTTTCCCATAACTTTCTTTTATCGCTAATTTTTTATATAGAAAATATTTTGAATTTATAATAGAGAATCTTTAAAATACTTGGTAAAATATCTTTTAAATTATAATCCCAAATTATAATCGCATAAGTTACGATTTTTAAATTTGTAAAAGAAAAAGTTATAAATTTTTACGTCCGTAATAATAAGTATTTAATTATTTTTTCCGCGAGTAAGTTTCTCCGACTTGAATTAGCTTTCGATGAGCACCGCGTACAAGCTCGTAAGCGACGGTGCTCTCGCGGTGAACGCTCGCGCGAGCGTACGAGCGCGGCTTGTCGCGGACGGGTACGAGCTCGTTACGCAAAGATGCTGGCGCGAGCACACCTCCGCCGCGGTGGGGCCCTTCCGCGAGTAAGCTAATCTCAAAAATTTCTCTGAGAAAAAATCAAGTGTTCCATTCCTTTGTTTATTAATCCAAGTACGACGCGCAAAGCGTTCATTTCGCGAAATGGATGTACGCTGGAAACATCCGTGGACGTCGATCGTGTGCGGACCGACGGGATGTGGAAAAACAATCTTTGTAAAGAGATTTCTTCGTCATTTATCCGCTATGGCAGATGTCTACTTTGAGAGAATTTTGTTTTATTACGCCGAATGGCAGGATGCTTATCAGCAACTTCAATACGAAACTCGAGATTCCGCAATCGAATTTCACGAGGGATTACCGCGTCCGGAAGATTATTCTAACGATCCAACGAGCGCGAAATTGATAATAATTGACGATCTTATGAGGGAATCGTCCTCGAGCGAAGCGATCGTGGATCTGTTTACCAAGGGAAGTCATCATAAGAATCTCAGCGTAATTCTCATCACGCAAAATCTCTTTCATCAGGGCCGTGGACAACGCGATATATCTCTCAACGCGAATTACTTTGTGGTTTTCAAAAATCCACGAGATCGCGCGCAAATCCGGCATCTCGCTCGACAAGTCTATCCCAACGATCCAAAGTTCCTCGAGGAAGCGTATCACGACGCCACGTCTCAACCTCACGGATATTTATTGCTCGATCTGAAACAATCGACTCCCGACGAGTATCGTTTTCGCACGTGCATATTTCCCGATGATACGCTGAACTACGTTTACGTATCGCGCAGATCCTTTTCCGGAAGTTTCGTATAAAAGTATCGTACTCGCATTCTCTTGCGACAGTCGCTCAACTTCCTCGTGATGAAGAAGCGAAGAGAATCCTCGGTTAATGCGAGAAAAATCGCAGAACATTCGATCGGTAAGAAAAATATCTGTCTTCTCAAAGCGCTGTGTTATTTGAACAAAAATCAACGCGCTCTCTTTCTTACGCCAGGCGGATGAAAAATTCATTCGTTGTATCCGCGAGTGCGTTTTCAATACTCTCAAGGGTAACGTCCCGCTCGAACGTTCTGAAAAAAATCGTCTCAGCAAATATAAAGCATCTTTGCGTCGCATAGCGAAAAAAGACGGCAATTGGAAAAGTAAGAAAAAGCTATTACTACAGCGAGGCGGATTTTTACCATATCTCATAGGGCCTATACTTTCGTTCCTATTTTCGAAAATTATCGGAGAATAGTCAGCGAAAGAGAGAGAGAGAGAGAGAGAGAGAGAGAGAGAGAGAGAGAGAGAGAGAGAGAGATCGAGTAAACCTAATTATGGAAAGGGCAAAAAAGATGGTCTTGATTTCCACGGAAAATCTCGAAAGAATGCAGCATCGTCTCCGACAACAGCAGCAAACGGAAATAGGCATCGGGGAAAATTCCACGAGGCAGAATTCGGAGACGATACATGGAGAAAATTTAAATTCCGTACAAACACCCGGAACGCCTTTGTCGCGGCTCGATTCCGATATGAGCAAAATTCTTAATTCTCCCACTCCGCGCGATGTAAGTGAGAAATGGAAATTGTATAAAGAAGTACTTTGGAGATATCTCCATTTTGATAAAGCGCAAAAGGAAGATTCGACGCGTAACGCCGCCGATGAGAACAATTCAGATGCGCAGGAGGGGGACATGGCGGAACCAGCGCGCGAATCACAACCATTGAGCAAACTTTCGCATCTTGACGGACAAGTAAGTAATATACTACGAGGCGAGTCTCTGCGTAAGCGCGAACGGCAAAGCGTCGAAAAAATATTAGAAAAGGTGCCGAAAAGTTTTCGCGCCAAGGCTTTTGAAACATTTGATCGATAAAGCAGTACCCGCGAGAATTACTTGGGACGAGGAAGGAATCGTGACTATCGATGGTGACGTTATAAAAGATTCGAATATCACGGAACTGATAAACGACGCGATGCGAGAAAGAAAAACCGTGAAAGCAATAGGAAGAGGTCAGTTTGCGCGATTACTACGTACGACAAACACCCCGGCTGTACTCGTAGGAAATAAGGAATTGTTAGCAACCACATTTGTCAAGATATTATCATCACCACAAGCGAGTTCCACTCCGAAAATACAGAGAAAACTTTCCACGTCAACGCCGGCGACGTCGACGGCGACGACGCGGAAAAGAGTACGGCGCACGAGGAAGGGACAAAAACGCCGAAAGAAGAAGAGCGAGGCGAGGTGCGCATTGTTTCTTTCGCCGCGTTTTCGTAAAGACGATATCCCTATAACCTTCGCAAAAGATTCTCGACAGGCAAGAAAGAGACGCTTACTCGATTGGAGTGAATTGAAATGACCAGGCTTGAAAATTTGTATTACGATCCAACGCACTATGCGGGGTATTCGGCAACGGATAACTTGACGCGTGCCGCTAAACCGAATTTCTCTCGTAAAGAAGTAGCTCGCTGGCTCGAATCGCAAGACGCGTACACACTGCACCGCCCCTCGAGGCGAAAATTTCCGCGATTACGTTACAACGTGACGAATATCGACGATCTGTGGGAGGCCGATTTGATCGAACTCCGTAATCTCAAAAGTTACAACGACGGATTTTCTTATCTGCTCGTGATTATCGACGTACTTAGCAAATTTGTCTGGGTAGAACCGTTGCGGGATAAAACGAGCAAATGCGTGACAAGCGCCTTCCAAAATATTCTCTCGAGAAGGACGAGTGCCCGTGTACTTGCAAACCGACAAGGGTAAAGAATTTATCGCACGCTTCAAGATTTTCTGAAAGAAAGAGGCATACGTTATCGCGTAGCTCGCAATCCGGACGTCAAAGCCGCCGTCGTTGAACGCTTCAATAGAACGTTGAAGGAGCGAATGTGGCGCTATTTTACGCATAAAAACACGCGGCGTTACATCGATGTGTTGCAAGATATCGTGCGCGCTTACAATCACACCCGTCATTCGTCCATCAGGATGCAACCGGCGAACGTTACGAGAGAAAATGCCCGCATCGCACGTGAAAATATGGAGCGACGTAGAGGGGAGAGAGTGAAGGGGGCGTCGAAAGTAGTAGAACAAAAGGCTAAATTCGATGTTAACGATCTCGTTCGTGTCAGTAGAGCAAAAGCCACTTTCGAGAAAGGAAGCGCGGGGTGGAGCAGTATTTCGAGTTTGTCGCGTTCTTCATTGGCGAAGACCCCGCGTGTACGAATTGTGCGACTTATCGGGCGAACACATCGATGGGATTTTTTATGAACAAGAATTAGCACGGGTCAGAAAAAATTTGAGGGAGGAAGAGTTTATCGTCGAGCGCGTGATAAAAAGTAGAGGACGCGGTGCTAATAAACAGCTGCTAGTTAGCTGGCAAGGGATATCCCAGTAAATTCGACAGTTGATTCCCGCTTCGAGTT